>CM076581.1:1292636591-1292907902 GCA_034641835.2 Pinus albicaulis | reverse complement strand
CAGTTTCTCCCTGAGCAGCATGGTTAATACATAAGCTTTTGCAACAAAAGCAAGTTTAGATTTTCTACTTCTCTTTGACATTTCGGTGTTGAGAAAATTCTCTCTGGTTCGGCAAATGAAAGGATTCGAACTTTTGTTCTGCAATTGAAATGAATGCCTTCAGCCAAAATAAAAGATAATAATGAGAACAGCTATCCAAAGATCCATTTATTTAATTACCATCTAATCTCCTCGTATTTACAACATAAATGCTCTCCAAGGGGTCTCATTCACGCATTGAAAACAAAATAACCCACGATCTTTTGTTTGATTTTCAATTAATAATAACATACAATCAGAGATCGGCGCATTCTTAGAATAAATGTTAAAATTTACTTTTGATTCTTTGCGATGCGATGAATAAATATAATGCGAAATAACAATCGCATCGCAAGTCTTCAATGGTCCGCAAAATAATACAATATAATTCATTTTCGATTTTCCGATTGCGACAATCGCATTGCAATTTGTTTAAAAAGGAAGTGCGGTAATGCTTTCTACTCAATCCTGATCGCATCGGAGATCTAAAATGAAATGGTCCGTTTAATGCTATCTCCGAAAATGCGATTGCGATTGAGATTGAGCGTGATCACATCGGAACTTTTAATGAAAGGAATGCAATGTTTAACTTTTCCCGAAACACGATTGCAATAAATCGCATCGCATCGTCATAGATAGAAAAGTGAAATACTTAATACTATTCTAAAATGCGATTGCGATTGAGCGCGATCGCATCGGAACTTTTCAAAGAAATAACAACTCTTTAAAAGAACTTCTCTGAATTTCCAATTGCGATTACTATTCATCTTAACATATTATTAAGTATAAAGTCTTTCTAATATGTTCAAATATATTAAAAGGTCTTCTAACTCATCGGATCGGAAATTTTTTTAAGGTTTGTACACTTTGTAAATAAGAATGTGATATGCATTATTTTATCCATGGATCTTTTATTTCTATTCAGGAAAAAGATATATAAAAGGGGGCCTATTTTTAAATGGGATTTTATTCTAAAATTTAAAAAATGGGGAGGGTTGTTGTACACTACAACAATTGGCGATTCACTGGAAGAAACAGTTATCTCTGAAAAAATGAAATGAATACTATATCTCTAGTAAGTAAAAATTTCTAAAGATAATGAAAACTTTTCTTAAAATAATTCAAATAAAATCTAACTATGAAAAAGAATAAAAATCATTTACAATTTCTTTGTAATTCTTCAAGGATAAAAACATTTTTGGGTTATCTTAAGCTTTGATTGGTTGATAATAATAAAGTAAGTGGATTTTTTCAAGTTTAGCTTATGTAATATACTTCATTATCATAGGTATTGCCTCTGCTGCCAGCAAACGTTCATAGCTTTGACAGGGTTACCTTTTAACCATCAACCATTCATTGTCCCATCCAATTAAGATTATGACTCTTTAAAAATAAATTCATAAGACATATTTTCTCATATTTTGTCTTTTTATTTATTTTTCTTAATTTAAGAGCCATTGTTCTGGTTTGGTAGCCAGTTAGTAACAATGCCATTCACTAGTCGTAATTAAACTGAACAAGCTCGCTCGTGATGATACCCCTTGTCTTAATTTATAAGTCATTACCCTGTTTTGGTATGCAGTATTGGTAATGTCAGTTTCATTACTTCCTATGATCATGGTAAGCAGGCTTATGATGAGACCTCTTATCTCCTAAATTTTGTCATATAATTTCTTTAGAATTACATTCTAAAAAAATCACAATCGAAATGGATGGGGTGAAATAGTTGTATCTCTAAGAATAAATGGATGATAATTCACAGAGTTTTTTTGTTTGCCAAAGCTTGAAAAAGTCTTTACTTTTTAAAGATAATCTTTCTCTGCTTGATAAACTTAAATGATTTACATTTTCTTTAAAGTTTCATAAGATCATGCAAATGTTTTAAACAAACTTTCAAAGTTTAACATTTTATTTTAAACTATATAAAAATTGTAATCAATTCCCTAAAAATTATTATTTACTTAAAATAAGTATTTATAACATTCTTTCTAAGACAATCTTCTAATAGTAAAAATTCAATTAAAGACTATTAACAACTTTTATTAACAAAAACAAATGAAAATTGCAAAAAGGAATATGTACAAGTAAGAAGGGGTTACCTTCAAATGAAAATAATTTATTTAAGGCAAGCCCATTTACAGGAAGAGACTCTCTCTTTCCTGTTAAATCTTGAAGTATGAATGTATATGAGCCTATCTTTTTAGCAATATGAAATGGTCCAAGCCACATCCTCTGAATTTTGGTATGCTTACCTTTTTCTTCATGTGCTTTATCCCATTCCAGAACAAGATCACCAATTGACAAATTTTTTGAACCGGTGGAATTTGAATCAAAAGAATATTTAACAAGCTGTTGATGTTTTTCATGAAAAATTCTTGCTTTCTCTCTTTCCTCTTATAATTTTAGGATTTGATCAAATCTCAATTGAATGGATGAGGAAGGATTTTCTTCAATGAATTGCACCAGGGCTAATGATGGAAGAGCTAGATTTTATGGTATTACGACTTCTTTACCATAAACTAAATTGAAAGGTGAAGTTCCAATAGAAGCTTTAAGAGTAATACGATCAGCCCATAATGAAAAGATTAAAGACTTGTGCCAATTCTTTTGATTTTGATCAATAGTCCTTTTAATAATCTTTATGAGATTTTTGTTGGTGGATTCTGCTAAACCATTACCTTGTGGATAATAGTTAGCTCAATATTTCAATTTAAAACCTCTATTAATTGCAAATTCCATTATACTATTACCAGAGAAATAAGATGCATTGTTAAAGACCAGAGCATTAGGTACACCAAACCTGGTAATGATGAATTGATCGATGAAATCAATAATTGCGTTAGAATTGGCTACCTTTAGAGGAATTGCTTCTACCCATTTTGTGAAGTAATCTGTTGTTGTGAGGATGTACTTATGCTGCTTGGAAGAATGAGGAATTATCTTACCAATAATATCAAGCCCCCATTGCTCAAATGGTTGTTCAATGTTTACTGGTTGTAGAGGAAAATCTGGCTTCCTCTGTCTTCCACTAGCAGTTTGGCAAATCTTGCATTTCCTCACATAGTCATGAGTATATTTAAAAAGAGTAGGCCAATAATATCCAGCATGAATGATTTTGTGAGCTATGGTATCACCTCCAAAATGACCTCCTGCTGGTCCATCGTGTAATTCCTGCAAAACCTTCTTTGCTTCAGTCTTTTCAAGACATCTTAGTAAGATTGAATCATAATTTTTTTTGAATAACACATCATCAGTGATTTCATATTTAGTAGCCTTCAATCTTAAAGCACGTTTATTCTTATAGCTGAGATTAGAAGGAGCATACGCATTTTTCAAGTAAAATATCAAATCAGCATACTGAGATTCAGAATCTGTAACACTTATCTGACTTACTTGAATAGCATTCTGTGGATCTTGATTTTCTGGTATATTATGAGCTCCTGCTAATAATCTGCAAAAACCTTGTCCTCTAAAAATCTTTGTTGGTTTACTGTCAATATCATATTCTTGCAAAGCTGTCACCCAATTGGCCCTTTTTTCTCCTACTTCTCTTTGAATTAGTAATTGTCTTACTGCTGAGAAAGGAACAATCACTTTTGTGTGTGTTTTTAAGAGAAAAGGCCTAAAATGCTTGATTTACTTAAATACAACGAAAGCTTGTTCTTCAACATCAGAGTAATTCAGCTCAGCTCCTTGCAGATTTGAGCTAAAGAAGGAAATCGGTGCCTTGATTTGTTGATCATTGAGCTGTGCTAAAATAGCAACATAAGAAGTTTCGGTTGCCAAAGTATATAGAATAAAATCATTGGAAAAATTGAGAGTATTCAATGTAGGTGCATCAATGATTGCCTTCTTGATTGCATTGAAGGCTTCTTTTTCTTTATGACCCCATTTTAACACCGAGTTTTTCCTAATCATATTCTGCATAGGCAAAAAAATTTGAGAAAAAACTGGAATGAATCTTTTTACAAAATTAATCTGACCTAGAAATGATTGCATGGACTTTTTATTATGAGGTAAAGAAATATCATAAATCTCTTTAACTCTGTTAGGATCGATATATATACCATCTTTTGACACAAAAAACCCTAAGAATTTTCCTTGATCAAGAGCAAAGAAGGATTTCTTTGGGTTTAATGAAATACCAAATCTTCTACATCTTTCAAATATTTTTTTCAGATCTTGTAGATGATTGGTTCTCTTCTTTGAATAAACTATTATGTCATCAAGATAAATAACAACCGATTTATTAATTAGACCCTTAAATTCTATGTCCATGGCTCTCTGGAAAGTAGCTCTTGCAATCACTAAACCAAATGGAATTTTTTGATAAGAATAGGTTCCCCATTTGGTTCTGAAAGTGGTTTTCACCCTGTCATCTGGATGTACTAGAATTTGATTATATCCTGAAAATCCATCAAGGAAGGACATGAGTTCAGAACCAACTACCTTTTGGAGAATTTTCTCCATAGTTGGCAATGGGAAATTGTCTTTTTGGCATGCCTTATTTAAATTCCTGAAATCAATACAGATTCTAATATCGCCATTTTTCTTCCTGACAAGTACCATATTGGAAACCCAATTGGAATGCCTTACAGGAAAAATGATTTTGACTCTCAGAAGTTTGTTGAGTTCTGTTTTGATTTGATCTTCAAGATTTGGATGAATCTTTCTTAACTTCTGCTACACAGGCTTAATATCAGATAGCATTGGAATTGTGTGTTGAATTACAGAAGTATCATAAGTCTTTAAATCCTCATAACTCCAAGCGAAGACATTTTTATATTTACTCATAAGTTTAATGAAAGCAGATCGTTCTTCCGAAGTTAAATTGAAACCTAGATTAACATTCTGAGGTTTAGAATCAAAGCCAAGATTGACTAATTCAAACTTCAAAGTTGAACTTTGAATTTTAGCATTAGTAGTTTTCTTGAATCTGTCTTTAATATCATAAAGATCCTCAAGTTTAACAACAGATTTTGGAATTGGATTTTCATTATTTCTTGAAGTAATTTGTAGATCATGATCATCTTCATCAATAATTTGTTCATCATATGATTTCTCAGAAGTTAAGAAATTCAAAATATCTTGATCGTGGTAAAATACTCTCCAGTTAGTAATATTGTCTGGGACAGATGGGCGAAAAATCAACTCTACTGAAAATCTATCAGGACTGAAATCTTTAGCAGGAAGGATTTTGGACGCAACATTAGCTAACAAGTCAGCTGACGTGTTTTGATTTCTGGGAATAGAAGAGATATTAAATGCTAGAAATTGAGTGGTAAAGTCCTGTACTAGGTTTTGATAGTGTTTAAGATGCCCTGAAAGACAATGGATGGTATTCCTTACTTGTCTTATGACAATTTCGGAATCTCCATATACTTTCAGGTATTTTACATTTAACCCTATGGCCTTATAAAGCCCTTGAATCAAAGCTTCATATTTAGCAGTATTATTAGTACACTCAAATTCTAATCTACATGATAGCATAGTCTTATCTCCATTTGGATCAATTAGGATGCATCCTGCTCCTACTCCATCACTAGATTTTGATCCATCAAAATATAATGACCAAAATAAATTTTTATCAATAGGTTTATCTAAAAAAAGAATCAGAAATATTTACAATTCTAGAAGAATCAGATTGCGAAAAATTTTCAATTTGAGAAATATAAGTATTTACAAAGAATGGTGATTGTGGTGCAGTAAAATTTCCAAGAAAAGACTCAGCAGAATAACCTCCAAGAATATTAGTGTTGAAAGCTACAGGTTCATTAGGTTGCTCGAATTCAGTTACAGTGTGTGTCATATGTTTCTCTCTTTCAACTTTGATTTGATTAGGTTTCCCTTTGTAGGGAAGCCACATATGTGAATAATCAGTTGAGATGTAACCATTAATTTTTGCAGACCAGTCCCTGCTTAAGACTAACCCATAGAATTCTGGAATATTTGCAATTAGAATATCAATTCTTTGAACAATCCTAGGGTCAGAAGCTAGTCTAATAGTAACTGAATTGATTTCTCCAATAACTTGAACATTGGAGCGATCCAATTGTACAATGTGAACAACAGACTTCTGAGGTTCGATATTCAACTTAGCACAAACTGAAGAAGGCATTATATTAGAAGATGCTCCCGAATCAATCAAACAATTATGCAAATTCTTATTGTAGATTTCATAGGTTAGCAGAAATGGAGGTGTCTGGGAACCTGATCTTTCTCCAATAAGAACTGTGTCAGATGCATCTACTTTGTCTAGTGGCTTACCAGTCCCTTTAGCTACTTTAGCTACTACACCACTTGGTAGAGGAGCAATAGGTGTACCATTTAACTCTTCTAAGAGCAGCTTCTGTTGATTTTTGAGTTTTCTGAGTTCATGTAATGAGATATTCGCTCTAGTATTTTTCATGTCCTCAACAATATTATAGTCCATCGGATCTGATACTACCAGATTTTTGGATGATGATGTGGGAGGATTGGGAGATGATGGCTGATTCTGAGTGGGTAATGAAGAAGTCTTTTTCGCAGGAGTTTTGTCTTTGGTATTGTATTTTTCTTCTTCAGAATAGTTTGAATAGGTTTCGATGTAGATTTTCTCCTTGTACTTACAGGCATAGCTTCTTGTTCTATGTCACTATCTGAATTAGGGAGAATGAAATCCCACATTCCATTTAGTTCAACTTCTTCTTCTCTTTCATCTTCTGCATCTGATATTACATGATTCTCTTCTTCTTCTTCATCTTCTGATTCTGCATTGGAAATTGCATTGGGAGGTTTTGATTCAGTTTGATTTCTTTTTGTAGAAGTCTCTACTACCTGCTTTTTGATCTCAACCATTTCATTAGACGTGGTTTTAAGAACTTTCTGTAAACCTTTCATGTCATATGGATCTCTTGGTGTCTTTTTCTTGGAATCATCTTTAAAAGTGACTTTCTTTGATTTTCTTTCATCAATAGCGTTTTTCTTATCAAGAGAAATCATCCGCTTTTCCACTGAAATAGCTTCCTTCATATTTTCAACTAAAGTTGGCTTTGTAGCTCTATCTATGAAAATTGTTATATTTGAGGGTAAAGCATTAATGTACCATTCACTTCTAACTTGTTCACTAGGCTTAGATGTTGCAGGGATCTTGTTCAAGAGTTTATTAAATCGTGAGTTAAAATATTTAATGGGTTCCTTTGATTGAGTCTTTAAATAGGAGAGATCATTAATTAGGGTAGCAATTGATCTATCATCTCCATATTTAGTTAGAAATTGTTCTTCAAACATATCCCAACTTGTGATTGAATCTGAAGGTAAATAAAAGTACCAAGATCCTGTTGTTCCTTGCAAAGTGTAGGGAAATAATCGGACTACAACATCTTCATTCACTACTTTATTGAAGTTTATAGCAAGCATGAATTTATTTATATGTTCTTCTGCTGATACACCACTATTTAGACTAAACTTTGGGAGCCATTTTTCAGGATGATCAGGTAGATCATGCAAAGGTGTAGCCATATTCATAGCTCCTGGTCTGGTCCATTGTCTTTGTGCTGGTTGTGCCATTCTTGTAACGATGATAGATGAACTAGAAGGGATAACCGGTATATTAGTAGTAACTTTTGAAGTACCAGAAGAGACAATTAACGTTTGAGTAGATGTGGTTTGAGGAGATGAAGTTTGAGCAGAGGAGGAAGATTGAGCAGATGTAGATGAGACTATTGTACTTTCTTGATTTGGAGCTTGGGAAACAGATGATTGAATATACAATGAAAAACTGGTACCACTTTCTGTTTCCGATGGAGTTTTTCTTACTTTGACTCTACTAGGTATAGGAAATTCTTTTGGGAAAATTCCAAGTTTTTCACTTTGTGATCTAGTAAGAGGTCTGGAAGAAACAAACTGCGAAGTGACACTACCTTCAGTTAATTCTGATTCTTCTAATGATAATGAGAATCCTTGAAGTTTATGGGTCAAGGCCTCAACTTCAGGGGACTCAGGAGTTGGATTATCTGGTTGATCTGAAACTTTGGTAGTGGGTGTTTGAATACTTTTCTCAATTTCTTCTATTGTGATTTGAGATGTGCAAGAAATTGAAGGTGATGAGGGTGATGTGCTCTTAGAATGGCTTTCGGATTTGGATTTATCTACCATTCATAGCTTATGGCCCTCCTTCTAGCGCCAAAAATGTTGAAGCCTCGAAAATCGCTGCTTCAAACATTGGGGGATAACCACCCGGTCGGGACCTTAAGACAACTCCTTTTCTGTTTGGAATGATGGCTCCAACTGGATTTATAAGACCAGTTTCCTAATAACTGAATGGGTTGGTAATGGAATGGTTGATGGAAGGGAAAATGGGACTAAATGACTGAAATGAAAATACTAACTAATCTAATTTAAATAATGACAAAGAAATTCTAAAACTAACCCGGGTATCATATGTGAATACAACTTAAAATTGTTTCAATTGAACAATAACCATAAAAATGTATTATAGCTTAATTGAAATGTGCAGCAAAAAATAAAGATAACTATGTTTAAGAAATTAAACAGAGCTATATTAGCATATTGTATTCATCATTGTATAGCATTTACATATACTTATGAAAGATAAATATTTCTAATATACTCAAACATGATATATATAAAGACATATTATGAAACAAAGTACATATAAACAATAGAAAATTTAAAAGAGAATATCATAAAACGAAATAAATTAACAGTGAATAGATAAAAATACCATATCCATCTTGAGACTTTCAAATGTAATCTGATACTCTAATCCAGGAATTCTGATGCAAAATCAACTCCAAGGTACATAAATGCAACTCTTAAAAATAATTCCGCACAGAATCACCAGATGTCACCCTTTATAAAAGAATATAGGAGTAAATGGAGTACATAAATGTAATCTCCAAGTCAAAAATATTAAAAATTAAGGACACTTTTCTAAATGCATGAAAGCGATTTAAATAGGTACTTAACAAAACAAAATAACTAAAACTATTCCTACAATCTATCTAAAAATAAAAATATCTGAAACTGAAATGCGAGCTGTTAGTAGACTGGCTCATTAATCATCAGTGGATGTGTGAAGGTGGAAAATATTGAGCATATCTTGGACTTCTGTTGGCCGACTCATTTTTGAATGTAACTGCCCAGTGTATGTAGCATCGGAGAATTCAAGAATGATACATTGAATAGCATTCGAAAGGAATTTGATGGCCATCTGTTGACTGTGTGGCTTGATTAGATAAGACCACATATTATCCCATGAAATTCCTTGAAGTTTGCTAATCTTTTAATTCTTATTGGTTATATCTTCCTTCCACCTGGAATCAGCTACTTTTACATTAGGTAATTCACCTTGGGTACAATCTGAGATCAAATTGGTAGCGTACAAGTTGTCATTAATCAATTGTGTTGTATTATTCATTAAACCTTTAGCCCTTGATATGGTTCTTTCTGATTTCATCAACTACTATTCCCATTCCATAAATAAAATTTCCTTGTGTCTTTCTTCAATTCTAGGAATATTAGCTTTTCTTCCCTGCTTTGTATCCTGCCATGAAAGGAACTCAGAAATTTTATCATCAGCATCCTCAATTTCTTGCCTAAGGGTGACTGATTTATCTATCAAAGATGATGTTACTTCACACAAAGGCTCAATTTTTGTTAACTGTAGAAAAAATTCATTTAACTGTTGAGATAGCAGTTTGTTTATTTCAAGAGCTTCAGTTATGAATTGGTCTAACTTAGGATACTCCTTGAATTTGTCCAATTCTAATTGGAACATTTTTTCCTGTTCAACCTTTGAATTTCTCTCATTTTGTAAAATATTTTATAGCTTTTCTACCTCTTCAGTCAATTGCTGTTGTTTGCCCAAGGCTTGTTCATCAATCTTTTTCTTTTCAAGGCGGAGCTGCTATTCTAGTTGTTTAGTTCTGAGTTTTGCATCTGGTACTTGCTGTTCCAACTGAATAATCTTTTGCTGGTCACCTGCAACCTGTTCTTCAAAAACAGTAATTTGCATATCCTTTTGTTTTACTAGCTGTGAAACTTCGGAAGTTTTATCTATAGTGGCAACACTATAGGCACCGGCATACTGAGACAATTTGGTGAGATCCTCAGATGGATCCACCTCAGCATTTTTATAAACAATATTTAGAATTTCCCCCTGTGATGCCAAAAGTGCATCTTGATCTTTTTTCCTCCCTTTCCCTTGTTTTCTTACTACAACCCTATGTTTGGGATTGTAGAATATATCTAAAGGAGGGATTTCTTCTATCTTTAGCATAATTTCTCCATTGGCGTTTTCAGGAATGATTTCCACATCCTGATATTTGGGATTGTCAACATGAGGAGTGTTTTGCAATCCTATCTGCTGGGAAAATTGTTGATATTGATTTAGCAAATGAGGAGAAACAACCAGTTCAGTATCTACTTGTCCTCCAAGTTGAGAACCTGCATTATCATTCTTGGGTGCATGTTCAGTGTTTTTACTTTCTTTGCTTCCTTTCTCAATATGTATATGGGCATCAGTACCCGTGTTCCCTTTTTCTGTTTGAACTAAAGGCTTCTGTGTATCCTTTTTAGCAGCTGTTTCTGTTTTGGCAGTGTCAGCTTTACTGCTATCATCCTTTTTTCCCAAAATAGGAACAACTCGTGTTACTTCTTTACCAGAAGTACTTCCTTCTTGTTGTGATGTTTTCTCCTGTATGGGAGCTCTCAAATGATCAAGAGGCACTTTAAGTAACCTCTGGCTTCTAAACAACAAAAACTTTTTCATGTCCTCGGGCTGCAACTTGGACTTGGCTGAATCAAAAACTTGGGATATATTATCCTTGGAAATAAATAAATCATCAAAAATGTTTGGTTCATGTTTGAACCGGGAAATCGAGACAGAAGTAGTAAAATCATACGCCACTTTTCTTGGGTCGTATTGTCTTCCAGGAATTGTTGAAAACTTAAGATCAGATATTTTACCAGCTTCTTTCTCAGCATCAGAAAAACTATTAAGAGTATAGTCACCACACTTGAAAGGGAAGGTAGGCCACATAAGCTTTTTATTGCTTTTCAAAACTCTAGACATTCCTTCCACTGTTATTTGATAAGAAATCTCTTGGGCCAACAGCTTATCTGGAACGTATAAGGGAAGGATATGCGGCTGAAAAATACTCCCAAAAATTCTGATATAAGTGAATTTTTCTTCCCCGAACCAATCTCCGATAGAAGACAAATCATTCTTGGATTTATTGGAAAGTCTAGGAGGGAAGTGCCCAAAAATGGTTTGGTAAATTGGAATTAGAAAACCATGGAAGACTCTGTAAACATGAAGTTTGAAATGATCTTTCCACAAGAAATTGTGATACACATGAATAGGGATAGGTTCTTTTGGAATCCATTTCCAACATAGCATGGGAAACTCATAATTGAAACAGAGGGCATCTAAAATATAAGCACAAAAATGGAAAGGGGTGGAATTCCATGAATTCTTGTCTTTTCTGTACTCTAGAATTCGATTGGCTATCTTATCCGACAAAATGATAGCCCAATCCATAATTTCATAACTAACAACAGAATGATTTAACGGGACCATTTGAATAGAAAATCTAGCAGAATTATCGTTTCCGAACAACCTACACATCATCGTTGCGGCATAACAATATGGAGGTGCGAGAGACTCCACAGAGTACATACCTGATTCCTCCTTCTTATTCTTATCAGGTTTATTCCTCCATTCTTTGATTGGCTCTGCCTGGTTTGGATGTTTCGCAACATATTCCTTAAGGAAGTCTTTGTTGTAAATCTTTTGTGGATTGAGAAGATGGTACATTGCTTTAATATCCTCTACCCTGAATGACCCGAACACTGATCCAGAAGCAGAAACAAAATTCATGTTTTGAATGGTCACATTTTCAATGACCCATCTAATAACATCATAGTAGGGAAAAAATTTTGCCCGGGCAGTTACTCGGTGTAAAAATGAATTTGTCAATGCACTTAGTTGAGTTTCAGAATCAGAGTTTGAATCTTCTTCATCGGGAACAGTTGCCTTAGGCACAACAATCCTAGATTTCTCTTTTTCAATCAAATTGTATACATTCTCCCATGTCATCTTTCCCAGTCCTTGATAGGAGGTGTCTGTGACTAGCTTGAGCTTTGCCGGTTTCTCCTTGGGCGGCATGGTTAATACAGGAGCTTTTGCAACAAAAGCAGGTTTAGATTTTCTGATTCTCTTTGACATTTTGGTGTCGAGCAAATTCTCTCTGGTTCGACGAATGAAAGGATTCGAACTTTTGTTCTGCAATTCAAATGAATGCCTTTAGCCGAAATAGAACATAATAATGAGAACAGCTATCCAAAGATCTGTTTATTTAATTAACATCTAATCCCCTCTTATTTACAACATAAATGCTCTCCAAGGGGTCACATTCACGCATTGAAAACACAATAACCCATGATATTTTGCCTGATTTTCAATTAATGTTGTCGTACAATCAGAGATCGGCGCATCCTTGTAATAAATGTTAAAATTCACTTTTGATGGTTTGCGATGCGATGAATAAATATAAAGGCGAAATAAAAATCGCATCACAAGTCTTCAATGGTGCGTAAGATAATTCAACATAATTTGTTGCCAATTTTCCGATTGTGACAATCGCATCGCAAATTGTTTTGAAAGGAAATGCAAAAATGCTTTCTACCGAATCCCGATTGCATCGGAGATTTTACAATGGAATGAACTGTTTAATACTATCTCCAAAAATGCGACTGTGATTGAGCACGATCACATCGGAATTTTAAAGGGAATGCAATGTTTTAACTGTCTTCTGAAACGCGATTGCGATAAATCGCATCGCATCGTCATAAAATAGAAAAGTGAAATAATTAATATTATTCCAAAATGCGATTGCGATTGAGCACGATCGCATCGGAACTTCTCAAAGCAATAACAACTCTTTAAAAGAACTTCTCGAAATTTTTTTATTGCGATTACTGTTTATATTAGCATATTTCTAAGTATAAATTTTTTCTAATATGTTCAAAATATGTTAAAAGGTCTTCTAATACATCGGATCGGAAAGTTTTTTTAAAGTTTGTGTACTTTGTGAATAAAATGTGATATGCACCCTTTTATCTATGAATATTTTATTTTTATTTAGGAAAAAGATATATAAAAAAGGGGACCTATTTTTAAATGAGATTTATTCTAAAATTTAAAAATGGGGAGGGTTGTAGTACAGTACAAAAATTAGCGATTCACTGGAAGAAACAATTATCTCTGAAAAAATGAAATGAATACTATATTTTTAGTAAGTAAAAATTTCTAAAGGTAATGAAAACTTTTCTTAAGATAATTTAAATAAAATCTAACTATGAAAAAGAATAAAAATCACTTAAAATTTCTTTCTAATTCTTCAAGGATAAAAACATTTTTGGGTTATCTCAAGCTTTGATTGGTTGATAATAATAAAGTAAGTGGATTTTCTCAATTTTAGCTTATGTAATATACTCTATTGTCATAGGTATTGCCTCTGCTGCCAGCAAATGTTCATAGTTTCGACAGGGTTACCTTTTAACCATTAACTATTCATTGTCCCATCCAATTAAGATTATGACTCTTTAAAAATAAATTCATAAGACATATTTTCTCATATTTTTGTCTTTTATTTATTTTTCTTAATTTAAGAGCCATTGTTCTGGTTTGGTAACCAGTTAGTAACAATTCCATTCACTAGTTGTAATTAAACTGAACAAGCCAGCTCGTGATGAGACCCCTTGTCTTAATTTATAAGCCATTACCCTGTTTTGGTATGCAGTATTGGTAATGTCAGTTTGATTACTTCCTATGATCATAGTAAGCAGGCTCGTGATGAGACCTCTTATCTCCGAAATTTGGTCATATAATTTCTTTAGAATTACATTCTAAAAAATCACAATCGAAATGGATAGGGTGAAATAGTTGTATCCTTAAGAATAAATTGATGACAATTTTCAGAGTTTTTGTTTGCTAAAGCTTGAAAAAGTCTTTACTTTTTAAAGATAACCTTTTTCTGCTTAATAAAATTATAATGATTTACATTTTCCTCAAAGTTTCATAAGATCATGCAAATGTTTTAAACAAATTTTCAAAGTTTAACATTTTATTTTAAACTATATAAAAATTGTAATCAATTCTCTAAAAATTCTTATTTACTTAAAATTAAGTATTTATAACATTCTTTCTAAGACAATTTTCTAATAGTAAAAAGTCAATTAAACACTACTAACAAAATTTATTTACAAAAACAAATAAAAATTGCAGAAAGGAATATGTACAAGTAAGAAGAGGTTACCTCCTTATGAAAATAATTTCTTTAAGACAAGCCCGTTTATAGGAAGAGATTCTCTCTTTCTTGTTAAATCTTGAAGTATGAATGTATATGAGCCAATCTTTTCAACAACCTGAAATGGTCCAAGCCACATCTTTTGGAATTTGGGATGCTTACCTTTTTCTTCGTGTGCTTTATCCCATTTCAGAACAAGATCACCAATTGACAAATTTTTTGAGCGGGTGGAATTTGAATCAAAAGAAGATTTAACAAGTTGTTGATGTTTTTCATGAACACTTCTTGCTTTCTCTATATCCTCTTCTAATTTTAGGATTTGATCAAATCTCAATTGAATGGATGAGGAAGGATTTTCTTCAATGAATTGCACCAGGGCTAATGATGGAAGAGCTAGATTTGATGGTATTACATCTTCTTTACCATAAACTAAATTGAAAGGTGAAGTTCCAATAGAAGCTTTAAAAGTAATACGATCAGCCCATAATGCAAAAATTAAAGACTTGTGCCAATTCTTTTGATTTTGATCAATAGTTCTTTAATAATATTTAAGAGATTTTTATTAGTGGATTCAGCTAAACGATTACCTTGTGGATAATAGTTAGCTGAATGTTTCAATTTAAAACCTCTCTTAATTGCAAATTCCATTATACTATTACCAGAAAAATAAGATGCATTGTCAAAGACCAGAGCGTTAGGTACAACAAACCTGGTTATGATGAATTGATCGATAAAATCAATAATTACATTAGAATTGGATACCTTTAGAGTAATTGCTTCTACCCACTTTTTGAATTAATCTATTGTTGTGAGGATGTAATTATGCTGCTTGGAAGAATGAGGATTTATCTCACCAATAATATCAAGCCCCCATTTCTCAAATGGTTGTTCAATGTTTACTGGCTGTAGAGGAAAAGCTGGCTTCCTCTGTCTTCCACTAGCAGCTTGGCAAATCTTGCACTTCTTCACATAATCATGAGTATCTTTAAAAAGGGTAGGCCAATAATATCCAGCATGGATGATTTTGTGAGCTATGGAATCACCTCCAAAATGACCTCCTACTGGTCTATCGTGTAATTCCTGCAAAACCTTCTTTGCTTCAGTCTTTTCAAGACATCTTAGTAAGATTGAATCATAATTTTTTCTGAATAACACATCATTAATGATTTCATATTTAGTATCCTTCAATATTAAAGCACGTTTATTCTTATAGCTGATATTAGAAGGATCATACCCATTTTTCAAGTAAAATATCAGATCAACATACTGGGATTCAGAATCTATAACACTTATCTGACTCACTTGAATAGCATTCTATGGATCTTGATTTTCTGATATGTTATGAGCTCCTGCTAATAATCTGCAAAAACCTTGTCCTCTAACAATCTTTGTTGGTTTAATGTCAATATCATATTCTTGCAAGGTTGTCACCCAATTAGCCCTTTTTTCTCCTACTTATCTTTGAATTAGTAATTTTCTTACTGCTGAGAAAGGAACAATCACTTTTGTGTGCATTTTTAAGAGAAAAGTCCTAAAATTCTTGATTGACTTAAATACAGTGAAAGCTTGTTTTTCAACATCAGAATAATTCAGCTCAGCTCCTTGCAGATTTGAGCTAAAGAAAGAAATCGGTGCTTTGATTTTTTGATCATTGAGCTGTGTTAAAACAACAGCATAAGAAGCTTCGGTTGCCAAAGTATACAGAATAAAATCATTGGAAAAATTGGGAGTATTCAATGCAGGTGCATCAATAATTTCCTTCTTGATTGCATTGAAGGCTTCCTTTTCTTTATGACCCCATTTGAACACTGATTTTTTCCTAATCATATTCTGCATAGGAAAAACAATTAAAGAAAAATCTGAAATGAATCTTTTTACAAAATTAATCTGACCTAGAAATGATTGAATGGACCTTTTATTGTGAGGTAAAGAAATATCAGAAATTTCTTTAACTCTATCAGGATCGATATATATACCATATTTTGACACAACAAACCCTAAGAGTTTTCCTTGATCAAGAGAAAAGAAAGATTTCTTTGGGTTTAATGAAATACCAAATCTTCTACATCTTTCAAATATTTTTTTCAGATATTGTAGATGATTGGATATTTTCTTTGAATAAACTGTTATGTCATCAAGATAAATGACAACTGATCTATTAATCAGACCCTTAAATTCTATGTCCATGGCTCTCTGGAAAGTAGCTCCTGCATTCACTAAACCAAAAGGAATTTTCTAATAAGCATAAGTTCCCCATTTGGTCCTGAAAGTAGTTTTCAACCTATCATCTGGATGTACCAGAATTTGATTATACCCTAAAAATCCATCAACGAAGGACATGAGTTCAGAACCGGCTACCTTTTGGAGAATTTGCTCCATAGTTGGAAATGGGAAATTGTCTTTTTGACATGCCTTGTTTAGATTTCTTAAATCAATACAGATTCTAATATCGCCATTTTTCTTCCTAACAGGTACCATATTGGAAACCCAATTGGAATGCCTTATAGGAAAAATGATTTTGGCTTTCAGAAGTTTGTTGAGTTCTGTTTTGATTTGATCTTCAAGATTTGGATGAATCTTTCTCAATTTTTGTTGCACAGGTTTAACATCAGATAGCATTGGAATTGTGTGTTGAATTACAGAAATATCATAAGTCTTTAAATCTTCATAATTCCAAGCGAATACATTTTTGTATTTACTCAGAAGTTTAATGAAAGAAAATCATTCTTCTAGAGTTAAATTGAGACCTAGATTAACATTCTAGGGTTTAGAATCAGAGCCAAGATTGACTAATTCAAACTTCAAAGTTGAAATTTTAATTTTGGTATTAGTAACTTTCTTGAACTTGTCTTTAATATCATAAAGATCTTCTAGTTTAACAACAGATTTGGGAATCGGATTTTCATTATTTCTTGAAGTAATTTGCAGATCATGATCATATTCATCAATAATTTTTTCATCGTATGATTTCTCAGAAGTTAAGAAATTAAAAATATCTTGATCATGGTAGAATACTCTCCAGTTAGTGATATTATCTGGGACAAATGGGAAAAAAATTAACTCTACTAAAAATCTATCAGGACTGCAATCTTCAACAGGAAGGCTTTTAGATGCAACATTAGCTAACAAGTCAGCTGATGTGTTTTGATTCCTGGGAATAGAAGAAATATTAAATGCTATAAATTGAGTGGTAAGATCCTATACTAGGGTTTGATAGTGTTTAAGATGACCTAAAAGAAAATGGATGGTATTCCTTACTTGTCTTATGACAATTTCAGAATCTCCATATACTTTCAGGTATTTTACATCTAACCCTATGGCCTTATAAAGTCCTTGAATCCAAGCTTCATATTCAGCAGTATTATTAGTACACTCAAATTCTAATCTACATGATAGCATAGTATTCTCTCCATTCGGATCAATTAGGATGCATCCTGCTCCTGCTCCATCACTAGATTTTGATCCATCAAAATATAATGGCCAAAATAAATTCCTATCTATGGGTTTATCTACAAAAGAATCAGAAATATTTACAATTCATGAAGAATCTGATTGCGAAAAATTTTCAATTTGAGAAACAAAAGTATTTAGAGAGAATGGTGATTGTGGTGCTGTAAAATTTCCAAGAAAAGACTCGCAGAATAACCTCCAAGAATATTATTGTTGAAAGCTACAGGTTCATTCAGTTACTCATATTCAGTTACAGTGTGAGTCGTATGTTTCTCTCGTTCGACTTTGATTTGATTAGGTTTCCCTTTGTATGGAAGCCACATATGTGAATAATCGATTGAGATATAACCATTAAGTTTCGCAGACCAATCCCTGCTTAAGACTAACCCATAGAATTTTGGAATATCTGCAATTAAAATATCTATTCTTTGGACAATCCTAGGGTAAGAAGCTAGTCTAATGGTGACTGAATTGATTTCTTCAATAACTTGAACCTTGGAGCGATCCAATTGTACAATATGAACAACAGACTTCTGAGGTTCGATATTCAACTTAGCACAAACTGAAAAAGGCATTATATTGGAAGATGTTCCCGAATCAATCAAAAAATTATGCAAATTCTTATTGTATATTTCATAGGTTAGCAAAAATGGAGGTGTCTGGGAACCTTATCTTTCTCCAATAAGAACAGTTTCAGATGCATCTACTTTTTCTGGTGGCTTACCAGTCCCTCTTCTTTAGCTACTACACCACTCGGTAGAGGAGAAATGGGTGTAGCGTTTAATTCTTTTAATAACAGCTTTTGTTGATGTTTGAGTTTGCTGATTTCATATAATGAGATATTCGCTCTAGTATTTTTCATGTCAATAATATTATAATCTATCGGATCTGATACTACTAGAGTTTTGGATGATGATGTGGGAGGATTGGGAGCTGATGGCTGATTGTGAGTGGGTAATGAAGAAGTATTTTTTGCAGGAATTTTGTCTTTGGTACTTGGAGTTGTATTTTTCTTCTTCAGAACATTTTGAACAGGTTCCGATGTAGATTTTCTCCTAGTAATTACATGCATAGCTTCTTGTTCCATGTCACTATCTGAATTAGGGAGAATGAAATCCCACATTCCATTTATTTCAACTTCTTCTTCTCTTTCATCTTCTTCATCTGATATTAGAGGATTCTCTTCTTCTTCTTCATCTTCTGATTCTACATTGGGAGGTTTTGATTCACTTTGATTTCTCCTGAAATTTCTAAATGGTCTCTTTGTAGACGTTTCTGCTACCTGCTTCTTGATCTCAACCATCTCATTAGACATGGTTTTGAGGACCTTCTATAAACCTTCCATGTCATATGGATCTCTTGGTGTCTTTTTCTTGGAATCATCTTTAAAAGTGACTTTCTTTGATTTTCTTTCATCAACAGTGTTTTTCTTATCAAGAGCAATCATCCGCTTTTCCACTGAAATAGCTTCCTTCATATTTTCAGCTAAATTTGGCTTTGCAGCTCTATCTACGAAAATTGCTATATTTGAGGTTAAAGCGATAATGTACCATTCACTTCTAGCTTGTTCACTTGGTTTATATGTTGCATGGATTTTGTTCAAGAGTTTATTAAATCGTGAGTTAAAGTATTTAATGGGTTCCTTTGATTGAGTCTTTAAATTGGAGAGATCGTTAATTAAGGTAGCAACTAATCTATCATCTCCATATTTAGTTAAAAATTGTTCCTCAAACATATCCCAATCAGTGATAGAATCAGCAGGTAAGGAAAAGTACCAGGATCCCGTTTTTCCTTGTAAAGTATAGGGAAATAATCAGACTACAACATCTTCATGCTCCACTTGATTCAGATTTATAGCAAGCATGAAATTATTGATATGTTCTTCTGCTGATACACCACCATCTGGACTAAACTTTGGGAGCCATTTTTCAGGATGATCAGGTAGATCATGCAAAGGTGCAGCCATATTCACAGCTCCTGGTCTGGTCCATGGTCTTTGTGCTGGTTGTGCCATTCTTGTAACGATGATAGATGAACTAGAAGGGATAACTGGTATATTAGTAGTAACTGGTATATTAGTAGTAACTGTTGAAGTACCAGAAGAGACAATTAACGTTTGAGTAGATGTGGTTTGAGGAGATGAATATTGAGTAGATGTAGATGAGACTACTGTACTTTCTTGATTTGGAGCTTGGGAAATAGATGATTGAATATGCGATGAAGAACTGGTACCACTTTCTGTTTCCGATGGAGTTTTTCTTACTTTGACTCTACTAGGTATAGGAAATTATTTTGGGGAAATTCCAAGTTTTTCACTTTGTGATCTAGTAAGAGGTCTGGAGGAAACAAACCGCAAAGTGACACTACCTTCAGATAATTCCGATTCTTCTAATGATAATGAGAAACTTTGAAGTTTATGAGTCAAGGCCTCAACCTCAGGGGATTTAGGAGTTGGATTATCTGATTGTTCTGAAACTTTGGTAGTGGGTGTTTGAATAATTTCATCAATTTCTTCTATTGTGATTTGAGATGAGGAAGAAATTGAAGGTGATGAGGGTGATGTGCTCTTAGAATGGCTTTTGGATTTAGATTTATCTTCCATTCATATCTTATGGCCCTCCTTCTAGCACCAAAAATGTTGAAGCCTCGAAAATTGTTGCTTCAAACATTGGGGGATAACCACCCGGTCGGGACCTTAAGACAACTCCTTTTCCATTTGGAATGGTGGCTCCGACTGGATTTATAGGACCAGTTTCCTAATAATTTGAATGGGTTGGTAATGGAATGGTTGATGGAAGGGAAAATGGGACTAAATGACTAAAATGAAAATACTAACTAATCTAATTTAAATACTGATTAAGAAATTCTAAAACTAACCCGAGTATCATATGTGAATACAACTTAAAATTGTTTCAATTGAACAATAACCATAAAAATGTATTATAGCTTCATTGAAATGTGCAGCAACAAATAAAGATAAATCTGTTTAAGAAATTAAACAGAGTTATATTAGAATATTGTATTCATCATTGTATATCATTTACATATACTTATGAAAGATAAATATTTCTAATATACTAAAAAATGATATATATAAAGAAATATTATGAAACGAAGTACATATAAACAATAGCAAATTTAAAAGAGAATATCATAAAACAAAAGAAATTATCAGTGAATAGATAAAAATACCATATCCATCTTGAGACTTTCAAATGTAATCTGACACTCTAATCCAGCAATTCTGATGCAAAATCAACTCCAAGGTACAGAAATGCAACTCTTAAAAATAATTCCGCATAGAATCACCAGATGTGACTCTTTATAAAAGAATATAGGAGTAAATGGAGTACAAAAATGCAATCTCCAAGTCAAAAATATTACAAATTAAGGACCCCTTTCTAAATGCATGAAAGGGGTTTAAATAGGTACTTAACAAAACAAAATAACTAAAACTATTCCTACAATCTATCTAAAAATAAAAATATCTGAAATTGAAATGCGAGCTATTAGTAGACTAGCTCATTGATCACCAGTGGATGTGCGAAGGTGGAAAATATTGAGCATATCTTGGACTTCTGTTGGCCGACTCATTTTTTAATGTAACTAACCAGTGTATGTAGCATCAGAGAATTCAAGAATGATACATTGAATAGCATTCGAAAGGAATTTGATGGCCATCTGTTGACTGTGTGGCTTGATCAGATAAGACCACATATTATCCCATGAGATTCCTTGAAGTTTGCTAATCTGTTGATTTCTATTGGTTATATCTTCCTTCCACCTGGAATCAGCTACTTTTACTTTAGGTAATTCGCCTGGGGTACAATCTGAGATCAAATTGGTAGCGTACAAGCTGTCACTAATCAATTGTGTTGTATTATTCATTAAACCTTTAGCCCTTGATATGGCTCTTTCTGATTTCATCAACTGTTGTTCCCATTCCATAAATAAAATTTCCTTGTGTCTTTCTTCAATTCTAGGAAGATTAGCTTTTCTTCCCTGCTCTGTATCCTGCCATGAAAGGAACTCGGAAATTTTATCATCAGCATCCTCAATTTCTTGCCTAAGAGTGACTGATTTATCTATCAAAGATGATGTTACTTCGCACAAAGGCTCAACTTGTGTTAACTGTAGACAAAATTCATTTAGTTGTTGAGATAGTAGTTTTTTTATTTCAAGAGCTTCAATTATGAATTGGTCTAACTTAGGATACTCTTTGAACTTGTCCAATGTTGATTGGAATGTTTTTTCCTGTTCAATCTTTGAATTTATCTCACTTTGTAGAAGATTTTGTAGCTTTTATACCTCTTGATTCAACTGTTGCTGTTTTTCCAAGACTTGTTCATCAATCTTCTTCTTTTCAAGGCTGAGATGCTCTTCTAGTTGTTTAGTTTTGATTTCCAACTAAATAATCTTTTGATGATCTCCTGCAACCTGTTCTTCAAAAATAGAAATTTGCATATCCTTTTGTTTTACCAGCTATGAAACTTCGGAAGCTTTATCTATAGTGGCAGCACTATAGGCACTGGCATACTGAGACAATTTGGTGAGATCCTCGGATGGATCCACCTCAGCATTTTTATAAATGATATTTAGAAGTTCCCTCTGTGATGCCAAAAGTGCATCTTGATCTATTTTCCTCCTTTTCCTTTGTTTTATTAATACAACCCTATGTTTGGGACTATAGAATATATCTAAAGGAGGGATTTCTTCTATCTTTAGCATAATTTCTCCAGTGGGGTTTTCAAGAATGATTTCGACATCCTGATCTTTGGGATTGTCAACTTGAGGAGTGTTTTGCAATCCTATCTGCTGGGAAAATTGTTGATATTGATTTAGAAAATGAGGAGAAACAATCAGTTCAGTATCTACTTGTCCTCCAAGTTGAGAACCTGCATCATCATTCTTGGGTGCCTGTTCAGTGTTTTTACTTTCTTTGCTTCCTTTCTCAATATGTATATGGGCATCAGTACCCGTGTTCCCTTTTTCTGTTTGAATTAAAGGCTTCTGTGTATCCTTTTTAGCAGCTGTTTATGTTTTGGCAGTGTCAGCTTTGCTGCTGTCATCCTTTTTTCCCAGAACAGGATCAACTCCTGTTACTTCTTTACCAGAATTACTTCCTGCTTGTTGTGATGCTTTCTCCTGTGTGGGAGCTCTCAACTGATCAAGAGGCACTTTAAGTAACCTCTGGCTTCTATATAACAAAAAAAAATTCATGTCCTCGGGCTACAACTTGGACTTGGTTGAATCAAAAACTTGGGATATATTATCCATGGAAGCAAATAAATAATAATAAAAATGTCTGGTTCATGTTCGAACCGGGCAATCGAAACAGAAGTAGTAAAATCATACGCCACTTTTCTTGGGTCGTATTATCTTCCAGGAATTGTTGAAAACTTAAGATCAGAAATATTAAAAACTTCTTTCTCAGCATGAGCGAAACTATTAAGAGTATAGTCACCACACTTAAAAGGGAAGGTAGGCCACATAAGCTTTTTATTGCTCTTCAAAATTCTAGACATTCCTTCAACTGTCAGTTGATAAGAAATATCCTGAGCTAATAGCTTATCTGGAACATATAGGGGAAGAATATGTGGCTGAAAAATACTCCCAAAAATTCTGATATAAGTGAATTTTTCTTCCCCAAACCAATCTCCGATAGAGGACAAATCAGTCTTGGCTTTATTGGAAAGTCTAGGAGGGAAATGGCCAAAAATGGTTTGGTAAATTGGAATGAGAAAACCATGACAGACTCTGTAGACATGAAGTTTGAAATGTTCTTTCCATAAGAAATTGTGATACACATGAATGGAGATAGGTTCCTTTGGAGTCCATTTCCAGCCTAGCATGGTGAACTCAGAATTGAAACAGAGAGCATCCAAAATATAAGCACAAAAATGGAAAGGGGTAGAATTCCCTGAATTCTTGTCTTTTCTGTACTCTAGAATTCGATTGGCTATCTTATCCGACAAAATGACAGCCCAATCCATAACTTCAGAACTAACAGCATAATGGATTAACGGGACCATTTGAATAGAAAATCTAGCAGAGTTATCGTTTCTGAACAACCTACACATCATCGTTGCGGCATAACAATATGGAGGTGCGAGAGACTCCACAAAGTACATACCTGATGCCTCCTGCTTATGCTTAACAGGGTTACTCCTCCATTCTTTGATTGGCTCTGCCTGGTTTGGATGTTCCGCAGCATATTCCTTAAGGAAGTCTTTGTTGTAAATCTTTTGCAGATTGGGAAGATGGTACATCGCTTTAATATCCTCTGCCCTGAATGACCCAAACACTAATCCAGAAGTAGAAACAAAATCCTGTTTTGAATGGTCCAATTGTCAATGACCCATCTGATAACATCATAGTAGGGAAAAATGTTTGCCTGGGCAGCTACTCGGTGTAAAAATGAATTTTCCAATGCACTGATTTGAGTTTCAGATCAGATTCTGAATCTTCTTCATCAGGAACAGTTGCCTTAGGCAAAACAACCCTAGGTTTCTCTTTTTCAATCAAATTGTATACATTCTCCCATGTCATCTTCCCCATTCCTTGACAGGAGGTGTCTGTGACTAGCTTGAGCTTCACCGGTTTCTCCTTAGGTGGCATGTTTAACATAGGAGCTTTTGCAACAAAAGCAGCTTTAGACTTTCTGCTTCTTTTTGACATTTCGGTGTCGAGCAAATTCTCTCTGGTTCGGCGAATGAAAGGATTCGAACTTTTGTTGTGCAATTCAAATGAATGCTTTCAGCCGAAATAAAACACAATAATGAGAATGGCTATCCAAAAATCCGTTTTTTTAATTACCATCTAATCTCCGCGTATTTACAACATAAATGTTCTCCAAGGGGTCACATTCACGCATTGAAAACAAAATAACCCATGATCTTTTGCCTGATTTTCAATTAATATTGTCGTACAATCGGAGATCGGCGCATCCTTGTAATAAATGTTAAAATTCACTTTTGATGGTTTGCAATGCGATGAATAAATATAAAGGCGAAATAACAATCACATCACAAGTCTTCAATGGTGCGTAAGATAATTCAACATAATTTATTGTCGATTTTCCGATTGCGACAATCGCATCGCAAATTGTTTTGAAAGGAAATGCAAAAATGCTTTCTACCGAATCCCAATCGCATCGGAGATTTTACAATGGAATGAACTGTTCAATACTATCTCGGAAAATGCAATTGCGATTGAGCGCGATCGTATCGGAATTTTAAAGGGAATGCAATGTTTTAACTCTCTTCCGAAACGCGATTGCGATAAATCGCATCGCATCATCATAAAATAGAAAAGTGCAATAATTAATATTATTCCGAAATGCGATTGCGATTGAGCGCGATCGCATCGGAACTTCTCAAAGCAATAACAACTCTTTAAAAGAACTTCTCAAAGCAATAACAACTCTTTAAAAGAACTTCTCGAAAATTCCGAGTGCGATTGTTGTTTATATTAACATATTTCTAAGTATAAAGTTTTTCTAATATGTTCAAAATATGTTAAAAGGTCTTCTAATACATCGGATCGGAAAGTTTTTTTTTAAGTTTGTGTACTTTGTGAATAAAATGTGATATGCACCCTTTTATCTATGGATATTTTATTTTTATTTAGGAAAAAGATATTATAAAAAAAGGGGACCTATTTTTAAATGAGATTTATTCTAAAATTTAAAAATGGGTGGGAGGGTTGTTGTACAAGACAACACATTCAAATTTGAAACACTCCACGTCATTTTGTGAACATGCCCCACCATACCACATTGACCACTTGATTAACCAATCAAATGTCCATTGCATGAACCACCGCTATGTCGCAGCAAAATTCTCCAAACCTTGCAATAAGGTAGGACCCATCATGGCCACGTAAGAATTCCTCACCAATAGTGGCTTCTCGCATCGTTTTGATGCATAGTTGGAAAATGCTTAAATGGATGCGATAAATCCATTAAAAAGTTTTTGTTTCATGATTTTAAATCCGCGATACAATGTTTTATAAATTTTATTTAAATTTGGGTTTAATGTTTGTATATGTTTTAATGTCGCGACAATAGTTTTTAGACTTACGTTACATGTATATAAGTTTTATAATATATATAAACAATGCTATGTAAATTTTTTTTATATATGCATGTAATGTATGCCCAAAGGCAAGTAGGTGCGTAATGTATAACACTGTGGAGTATGCTAAGAGATAAATACAGTAGCTAGGAGTAGTGAATGTGTGTTAAGAAAAAAGATAGAGAGAGCAAGTAAAAACAAAAAGTTTTTGAATAGAATTGTGTTGTTGTAGCAATAAAAAAATTCTTTTGTAAATCCAAACATAGTAGTTCTGAGGAAAATTTCATTTTGTAAAAGTTTATTTTGTAATGAAATAGTGTTTTCAATCCAACTCTCTACCCACATTGTTTCATTGATCTTTGTGTTAGAAGAGGGAATTTTATTTCCTCTCTCGTTGTTGTGAATAACCCGAATTCCAACATGGTATCGCAGCTAATCTAGGCTCTTTTCATTTGCCAAAGAAGTTGAAGGAAGGAAGAAGAATTTTGTTGAATTTTTCCTCCAAGAAGGTGAAGATTCAAGCAGAGTCGTATATTGCCTCAAAACATAGTTTTTTGTTTGTTTTAAAGAGTGCAGACTGTGAGAACTTTAAGAAGGTTATCTCTCGCAGGTGAGAAAGCTTGGTCAAGAAATACGCTCAAGTTTTAAAGCATAGTGTAGTAAGCTAGCTATGGTAGGAGCTGAAGACAAGCATGAGTATGGGAAATACTCAACTCCAACAACAGTCAATGGGAAGAACTATGACTATTGGGCATCACAATGAGAACCTTGTTTCGTATCTCAAGATTTATGGGAGCTAGTCAAGATGGCTTAGAAGAACTAGCAGATGAACAAGCATTTAATGCCTTAACAAAGGCAGAGAAAGATTTGTTGAAGAGTAATAGGAAGAAGGACTCAAAATCCCTCCTCTATCTATATTGAGCAAGCAGCATGAAAGCATATTTCCAAGAATTGTAGTAGCAAAGAAGTCCAAGGATGTGTGGGATACCCTCCGCATAGCCTATCAAAGAATGGAGAAAGTAAAGACAACAAAGCTTCGATTAATGAGAAGAGATTTTGAAGTTATTTGCATGAAAGAGTCTCTGTTACAATGGACTCATTCTTCACAATGTTGATCAAGCTACCCAAATGAGATCCCATGGAGAGACCATAGAAGAAAGAAGAATAGTGCAAAGTATCGAGGAGATCACCCCAAGATTTGGATGATAGTAACAACCTTTGAAGAGACATAATATCTCGTTGTTTACCGTTGATGAGCTTCATACATCATTGATGACACATGAACAAAGTTTGGAGTAGAACATCAAACTCATCTTTTGGAGCATGCTTTCAAGACCCAAATGTCCTTCGAAGAGGAAGAGGTCAAGGCAGAGAAACTACAAAGGAAAAGGAAGAGTGCGTGTCAAATAGAGGAAGAAACAACCCTACAAATACTAGTGGAAGGGGCAAGAACCAAAGTTAGAATCAAAGCCAAGGTAGCAGCCAACAAGGTGGACACAATCAAGCACATGGACAAAGATATGATAAATCCCAAGTTCAATGTCATTACCGTAAAAAGTATGGGCATTATGCTAATGAATGTAGGAAGAAACAAAGCTACATGGGTAGTATACCCGTGAAAACTTTACTAAAGAGAATCTCGTTACCAAGAGAATTTGTTTTTAGCATGTAATATCGCTGAAGAGAAAAGTGAAGATATGTGGTTTCTAGATTTAAGATGTAGCAACCATATGACTAGAACATTTCATGTTTTCTATGTTAGATGAAATGTAAAGTCTCGAGTAACATTGGGGACCGCATAGTAAAGTCTCTATCATGGGAAAAGGCAAAGAGCTTTTTTGACAAAAAACGAGAAAGAAAAACCATAGTGTGCCTGGTATGAAGTGTAACCTTGAGCATTGGACAACTCATTCGTAAAGACTACAATGTATTCTTTGAATATGATGTATGTACCATGATGGACATACCACCAAGCAAGCAGGGATTGCACAAGTGAATATGACAAGAAAAACATAATGTTTCCTCTTAAGATGAGAGCATATTTGAAGAAAGGAGTTGCAATGGTAGCAAGACACAAGAGACATTCCAAAGAGAAGCAAAGGATGAAAATCGGTTGTGGAATTTGAGATTTGGACATCTCTACTTTGGAGGTCTAAATTTGTTGCATAGAAAAGGAATGGTAAAGGGATTACCATTGATTGAAAATCCGCATAGCCTATGTGAAGGCTACATCTTGGGCAAACAAATACGGTAGAAAATTTTCCATCGTAAAGAGCATAAGGGCAAAAAGGCACCCACAAACTTTAAATAGTCCATTTCTATTTTTAGACCGATGCAAACACCATCATTAGCAGAAGCCACTATATGCTGACCTTTATTGATGATTACACAATAACAACATGGGTTTATTTCTTGAAGTTGAAGAGTGAAGTGTTTGAGAAATTTCGCCACTTTAAGGCTCTTGTTGAGAATCAAAGTGGGCAAAGATATTAAAGTCCTAAGAACAGATAGAGGAGGATAATATATGTCCAAATAATTTATGTGTTTTTGCAAAGAAAATGGGATACACAAGAAATTTACAACAAGGTCTACACCACAACAAATGGAGTTGCCGAAAGGAAAAACAACCATCATGGAAATGGTAAGAAGTATGTTGAAGGAAAAACATTTGCCAAATGAATATTGGGTCAAGTTGCATATCATGGCATATGTTTTGAATAGATGCCCAACAAAGAGTGTAATGAACAAAGCTCCCGAAGAAGCATGGAGTGGCATAAAACAATTTGTCACCCACATGAGAGTATTTTGTTGTGTGGATTATGCACACATCCCAGACCGCCTAAGGAAGAAGTTGGACAAGAAGGGGGGAGAAGTGCATATTTGCTGGATACAAGAAGAATCCAAAGCATACAGATTGTATAACCCATCTACCAAGAAATTTTTTATTAGCAGAGATATGCAATTTATCGAGGAAGAATCTTGGGATGGAAGTATCGAGAAAATAGTAAAAATGTAAAAAGTTGTTTGTCTCATGATGAAGATGAGGAAGAAATGGCCGAAAGACATCCCTCATTAGCAAGACCACCTCCACCAACACAAGGACAAAGAAGGGACACCACAATCGGGGTATGAGAACACCCTTGAGAAGTGGGATGAGATGTTGCTTCTCCAAGCACATCACAAGGAGCAGATTTGAGTGCTTCTACAAACACAAGTTCAACAAGTGAAAGAGGAACCATATTCGAAGTCCGAATGCAATTTATGAGCAAGAAGAAGGTATGAACTCTTTATTTTCATTATATTGTCATGTAGAAGATCCTATTCATTTTGGAAGAAGCCGTAAAAGATAAGAAATGGATAGATGTTATGGATGAAGAGATAAATGCAATAGATAAAAACAAGACATGGGAATTAGTTGATCTCCCAAAAAGGCAAAGAAGTGATTGGAGTAAAATAGTTTTATAAAACCAAAAGCAATGTCAAGGTAAGATTAAAAGGCACAAGGCCATACTTGCTGTCAAAGGCTACAAGCAAAGAAAAAGGAAGAGATTATGAGGAAAAATCTTCACCGCCTGCAAGAATGGAAATAGTAAGAGCAATGTTGTCCATACCGAAAGACAACACAAGTAAGTGGAAATTTTACCAAATGGATGTGAAATCAAAATACCTAAATGGAGTATTGATGGAAGAGGTATATGTTGAACAACCTCCTGGATATGAGAAAGAAGGCCAATAGCACAAGGTATGCAAATTGAAGAAAGTTCGTATGGGCTGAAACAAGAACCAAGAGTACGGTACAAAGAGGGATAGATGCCTATCTACCGGAAAATGGGTTTGAAAATTGAAGGAGAACCTACATTATATATCAAAGAGAAAGATGGTAATATGCTCATTGTTGTTTTGTATGTTGATGATGTGATATTCACAGAAAATGAGGCGACCTCATTGAGAATTTTAAAACAACATGAAGGATGAATTTGAGATGATCGTATGGGATTCCTAAGATACTTCTTAGGAATAGAAGTAGACCAAAATGAAAATAAAATTTAATTCTCAAGCTAAATATGTGAAAGAATTTTTGGAAAGATTTAACATGCAGATTGCAAGGCAAACAATTACTTCTACGTTGATGGGATTGAAATTAAGCAAGGAAGATAGCAAAGAAGGATTTTGATCCAAGTTTGTATAAAAGCATAGTTGGCAAACTTTATGTATTTGATTGCAACTAGGCCAGATATTATGCATGCTGCTAGTTAAATTTCCAGATTTATGGAAAGGCCAAAGGAGGCACATTGGCAAACAAAGAAAATAATTTCGAGGTATGTGAAGGGAACAAAGAGGTATGGAATTTTATACACCACTTCATAAAATTTTGAATTGATCGATATACCGATGCGATTGGGCTAGAAGTATAGATGACAAGAAAATCACATCTAGATATGTTTTTCATATGCGGGATTCGGTGGAGCCATTTCATGGGTTTCTAAGAAACAAACAATTGTGGCTTTATCAACAAGCAGAGGCAGAAAGTATGTGGCAAATGCACATGTTAGTAGCATGGTCACAAACATGGATGAGGAGAATGCTAAAAGTTTTTGTCATGAATAGGTAAAAGTCACAACAATTTATCATGGATAATATCTCAAAGAATAGCTTTATCCAAGAATTCGTTGTTTCATAAAAGAAAACACATTGATGCAAAGTATCACCGCATCAGGTAATCGATGAGCAATGGAGAAATTATTCCCCGAAGCACATGTGTACCGTAAGAGCAGCGGATATCTTAACAAAACCATTGGGGCGTAAAAATTTTAATTATCTCGTGAAGTGTTTGGGAATGTATGAAAGGAAGAAGCCAGTTTAAGGGGGAGTGTTGAAATTTAAACCCAACTATAATCTAAGAAGAAGGAAAAATGAACCATCAGCTTTTTATTTGAAACATAAGGACATTGCAACAGTAAATTTCCGTTTTTCTGATTTTCAGACGATAGTGCATTAAATTTCTTGGTATATATTCTCCTACAACACCAATTTTTTTTTGCAAAACCATAGCCTTATCCCGATTCACAAAATCGTGGTTTTACATGTTATCTCCCGCATTGAATCTTTGTAACAATCACATTTAACTCTCACGCCAACATTCAAATTTGAAACACTCATGACATTTTATGAACATGCCCCACCATACCACATTGACCACCCGATTAACCAATCAAATGTCTATCGCATGAACCAAAGGCTTACGCCAGCAACCTCTAAAACATTGCGATAAGGAGGACCCACCATGGCTACGTAAGAAGCCCTCACCAATAGCAAATGCATTAGCATCGTTTTGATGCATTGGGCCGAACGACCCTTAAATGGATGCGATAAATCCATTAAAAAGGTTTTTGTTTCATGATTTGAAATCTCGCGATACAATGTTTTATAAAAGTTTTTTTTTAACTTTGGGCTTAATTTTTTTTATATTTTTTAATGCCACGGCAATAGTTTTTAGACTTAGGGTTATATGTATATAAGTTTTACAATATATAAACAAATTAAAGGTGGAATGTTTTTTATATATGCATGTAATTTATGCCCGAAGGCGTAAGCGAAAAAGTATAAGACTATTGAGTATGCCAAGAGAGAAATACGCTAGGAGTAGTGATTGTGTGTTAAGAAAAAAGACAAAGAGAGTAGAAAACAAAAAGTTTTGAAGAGTGTTGTGTTGGTTGTAGCAAAACAGAAATTTTTTTCTTTTGTAAACTTAACATAGTAGTTCGAGGCAAATTTCATTTTTGTAATAGTTTAGTTTGTAATGAAATAGTGTTTTTAATCCAACCGTCCAGCATTGTTTCATTGATATCTTTGTTAGAAGAGGGAATTTTATTTCCTCTCTCGTTGTTAGGAATAACCAAAAATTCCAACAAACCTCAGAGAACAAACATAATTTATTAAGAAAGTCAATAATGAGTTATGCTCTTAATATGAAAATGAATGACCAACCATCAACCCTAGGCAAGGTTTTACAACAAATCACGAACTCAATATGCATTTATGGATCAATAGAGTTGAGATTATTTCACTGCTAGCATTGAGGCTTGGTAAGGGTCAATAAATATTGATATTGATAAACAAACCTAAATATAACTATGTTTGAAAAATTATCAATGGAAAATCCTTGGAGAGCATAATTTTATCCCCAAAAAGTATTCCAAAAAGGAATATGTACATACATTTAACACTATACAAAATAATTTCGGGGAAACCCAAGAGTCAATGTAAGAGTAGAATCACTTATAAGAATTTATAGATCTATATAAAGAAAACATTGAATACAAAAATCTTCTATATCCCTTTTAAAATCGTTCCTTGTAAAAGTATCGAAGAAAAATGGTTTTTAAAAATTACCCGTGTACGTTGGCTTAAATACTTAAAACTTTCTTCCTTTACCGACGCAAAACCAATACATTCTTAATGGAAAAATATAAAGTGAATTCCTTCAAATTCGCGAGGGTTTATCGAAGGGATTTCCAAGGTAAAAACCCCCGAACACTATAAATAAACTTGTCTACAAAAAGTTTGTAGAAAAATCCGCCTGATTAATTTGAATAAATTTGTAAATAAAATAAATACATCATTCCAACTCGAAAAACTCTAACGAGAGATAAATATCTACCAAAAACACCCTAAATGACCGAGAGAAGTATGCCATGGTAACGAAGACAAAGCGTTCAAAAAAATATTGCAGTGGAAACAACCAATCAAGTTATTCACATGCTAAGGAGTGCCAAAAAAATGGAAAAAATCTGAAAAATAACTAGTTAAAAACTATGAAACCCGGGGAGTGACAAAAGAAAATGAGAAATCAAACAACGAAAATAATGGATAGGACAATAGTCATTATTTCAAAATTAAACCCTAAAATCGTATTCACCGTTGATTGAATGCAAACTCATAACATCCGTTGATCCGTAGGTCAAAATAACCTTTGTAATATGTAAAAAATGAGCTAGTGTACACATAAAAGGATCTAGAGAGGTAAACACACATCATCATCGACGATGGTGAAGAAGAAGAAGAAGAAGAAGAACGTTCATCGAGACCAATATTTGGTCTATCGGACCTAAAGAAATGAATTATTTAGTTTGATTTAAGATTTTATTCCTATGCTCAAAAATCTTGGAGAGAAGCTTCCTATGCTCACTATAATTTTGACATCTTAAAAGGCTAGGAAGGCCGGAGAGATAAACAAATATTATGAAATTGAGATCTAATGTGGTTGTACACGGGGCACTCTAAAAGGAATTGATTTTCATCCTCGATGTTCATATTCTCATATAGATGGCAACATCCTTTCCATCCATGGTACGACCTCGTTTCACCATGGAGCTCATGAGAGTTCGTTCTAATCTTGGCTATATTAATTTTCTTCTTTGAGCTAGTTAAAAAAGAGAAATACTTTTGACTTAGGATGGAGTTGATGACCTCCTTATACACCATAGTTAAATTCGATGCTAGGCGTTGAGATTAATTATACCACATTGAAACTACATATACAAAACAAATGGAAATAATATAGATCTATCCAAAATATAATACAAAAAAAAAAAAATTATATATATAGTTAGATCCGTCGAGTACAATTTAACGCCAAATATTATATGTTTATAATCCTATAAATGAATATATTTAAGTAGAAATCAAGTGTGAGAGTAAACAAGGGAACAATATACCTTGTTAGAGAATTCAAAAACACTTTACCATTATACATTGTCAAGAAGTAAAAGAAAGACATGTGATATATGGGTTTTAAAAGTGATAGGTTAATTTTAAAGGAACATGCTAAGATAAAAAGAAATGAATATTTTGACAAGGGATATTAAAATTATTTTTTTGAATAGAATATCCAAAAATAGAAGAGATAATAAAATATAGTTATTTTTCCTAGGACAAAGGATTAAGCAACAAAATTAATATAATATTAGGAATATTTTGAAAAAGGAATAGAAAAGTACATAGATAATGTAAAAGTCTTGAAAAAAATTGAACACAAGACCCAAATTTTTATGAAGTCTTTATAGTTATTCATTCCTTAAAAAAAATTGTTGTAGATGAGGTATATGAAATGAAATGAAATGAGATTTTAAATTCCATGAGACTAAAAATAGTCTATGGGACTATGAGTTCCCGTTTTTCACCTTTTTGCATTTCACTCTTTTATTCAAATTGATGATGAGCTGGCCCAACCCTCCAACAATCCCAACGCCGAAAAGACACCAAGAAACCGATGCTAACATATTCCCATAACTTTCTCTAATGTATTTGAAAGCATCACATTCCAAAATGAAATGTTTTTCCGTTCCACCGCCCTACACGTGGAAAAAATGTACACACTCGTTCTTCCCAAGCTTCTTTATTCCTTTTCCACCATCTTGTTTCACACCGAAGTTGATGCAAGTTAGTTCTTAATTGAGAAATAAGAACCTTTTCCCTCCAATTTTAATGTTATCTCTCGATGTACTCGTTTTGTTGGAGATCATACATAAGGTTGAATTCTTCAATTTAATACTTCTTCTTTCTACCCAACTCTTTTCCCCATACCCGTTTACAAAAAAATATCCATAAAAAAATTATTTAGCTCCTTGCTATTTGTGGGACAAGCATTGAGGTATATATTTGATTTTTGCATCCATGTGTAGTTTTGTCTCATCCATGTTTTCTTTCTTTCAATCATGCCTTCCTTTGAAGATAACATTAGCCATCTACCTACTCCCATTTGATCAATTCTTTTTAGATATCTTATGAGCCACACCATAGCAATTGCTTCGATGGGAGTTGCTCCTATTTCACTCAACATTATCTCATAAGGTACCAATTTTTTTTTTTGAACTTTCTCATGATAAGGCGTTTTTGGATTTTCTTCTAATTTGCTTCCATTTTGAGATAGAGGTGCTACTAAATGATAATTCACACCCATATAGCATCACTGGACAAACTAGGAGTCCAAAAAGAACTTTAATTTTTTTCCAATCCCATAACTCTTTTTCTCATCTATTTTTGGAAGAGCATATAATGCTTTCCACCCTCCTAAGATCTCTTCTACAGTCTCCCAATTAAGTTTGTTATTGAAATCAATCTGAGTGTATTTGTACTCATTTACTTATTCAAGAATTTTTTCCTTCAAATACGAAATTATGCTCACTTCGTCTTTGTTAGAGAAAATCATTATTTTGGTCTTGCAAATATTGACTTTAATCCCCACTAATCTACAAAAATTCTCAAGGGGATGTATGTGCATCTCCGCAATCCATGGGTTGATTTAGAAATCAATATAAGATCATCATCATATAAAAGAAGCTATCACAAACTCCCCCAACCGAACACCATCCCCACCTTGCAAATTTAACCACACTCAGTTTTCTATCAATATCTAACCCAAAAAGAGTAGGGGATAGAGGGAAACATTGCTTGAATCCAATGTCACTTCTAAAGCTTTCCGAAATACCCGCTCAGGTTCAATTTTGAATTTCACCTCCTCATAAAGTCTATGGACAACGACTTTATAATGTAAATGAATTTCAAGTTCTTCCATTCTACGTCACAAATTATCTCAGGATTGTGTCAAATGCCTTTTTGAAGTCAACAAAACAAAAATACTTCTCTTTTTATCCCCCCAAACTCAATGTGTCTCAATGTGATGCCATGATCCACTATAGAATGCTTCAGCTTAAAACCCGCTTGTCCTTTTGCCCTCCTTTTTCTTTTACTTCGCCCACTTATTGATTCTAAGCCGCCATGTCGCTAAAAGCTTTGCAAACAAAGGATTGATCATAATGGTTCTATAATTGGAGGGATTATTAATGTCACCACTTTTAAAAAGAGGTATTTCTTAGGCTAGTTGTCCACTTGGGAATCCTTGTTGAATGATGTGTTGAATATTTCCATGATGTGCAAGAGTGTTCATTCCCCATTTTAGATACTATGCTTGAAGTTTAGCCAAGTATTTTTCCGTTTTCAACTTCTAATTCCAATCTTCACCTCTTGTAATGTGAAGATCTTTGTAGTTGTGTTGAGCCACGAGGGAGGCTCACCTTCCGATTCTTTCTCATATAGTTTTCTTGCATATTCAAACCATTGATTGGTTGTAATATTATTTTCGATTTGCTTCTTTTCCTTGGTTGAATTTCGCTAGAAATTCTTTGGGTTATTCTTGCTCAGATATATTAACTCTTCTACTGTTTGCATGAACTCATAATTTTTCCCTTTTAGTACCGTTTATATAACTTTACATTCATCTTCCGTTTGTCTTTTTCAAGGTTCTCCTTGCCATTTTTCATTCCTCATCAAACCAAGCATTTATAGGAAAACAATTTGATTCTCGATTTCCTAATTTTTCTCTTTTGCACTTCTCAAGTGCCCTTTTAATTATATTTTTTAACTCATAATTGTTAAAGCTTTGGAAATCGATTTTATCCTTCTAATTAGTCTCTCCACCATTGTCTTGAAGATAGTACAATTTTCTTTGTTAGAAGAATTTTCCCCTTGGTAGTGATTGTTGGGAGCATTGGGTTTTTCTCCTATGCCGCCTTTCTTCTACCCATGATAACTTTATATAAATTGGGTTTTGGTCTATTTTTAAGTCCCAATTATGCTCTCCAATCTTAACTTCATCCATATTTTCTATCAAGCTTTGTGAACAAATCCTCATAATCAACGACACTTGCCCCATTGTATGTGTTGCAAGTGAAGTTCCCATACCTTTTCCATCCGTTCAGACCATTGCAAATAATTAAGTTGAAATCACCACACAAAGGTAAGCAACTCCTCTCCAAAATGATTGCTAAGTTTGTCATCTTCCGAAAATCTCACCCATTGGGGATTCTCCTCTTTTCGTTGAGCCAAATAGATTATGATCCTCTTTGCAACAATGAATACTAGCATGCCGATTTTTTGTTCTAGCATTAAAACCACCCACCAAAAGCACTTCTCCCCGCTAAGAGTACGTCACAATATCTTACTTTAAATCCGCACATAGACCCTTGTTGTCTAACCCCTTATTTTTATAATTTTTTTGAGACTGGAGGGGAAAAAAATAGCATGCTACAATTCTTATGTGATTCTCATTCTTTGATATTTTGAACAATAAATATTGTTTATTTGCATCTTCTTTCATCAACCGAATGTGATGGCCTTATTTTTCTTTCACCAAAAGTAGTACTTTCCCATACCTTTTGCCATTTTCTACTACCTTATTCCAACCGGCTAACTTCAAATAACCGTAAAACACAAAAATTTTGCAACCATCATGTTATATTATTAGTATATAAATCTCCCTTAACCTTACCATGGGGACTCGACTCTTTCGCTCACCACTTTTCATAACTCGCATGTTGGCTTACCATAAGGTTTACCTTATATAAACATTTTTATGAGAAAATATTTTATGAATATTTCTTTAATTTAATTATTGTATACCTAGTATACCATTTCTAGTTTCCCCCACCCCCCTCCTTTATTCTAACCAAATGATCGATATATGCATTTAAACCCCTTATAATATATGGTGGAATAAACACTTAGGAACATGTTGCATTTGGATTATTAAACACCCACGTGCACTCATATGGAGCCTAGGGTCCTAGGGCCTTTCCAATTCATGTAACTCTTTCCCCCACATGTTAACCAACCCATGGGAAAAATCACCTTGTTCACATGACAATCATGTTCAAATCGTGATGATGATTCGAGGCAATCTAAAAACATGGTTAATGGATGATAAAACAACTAGGGTAGAGGTTTTTCTTCTTCTCATTATCATTTTGTTTATTTTTTCTGTACCATCAAGGTGTTTCTTTGCACAAAACCAAATGTAGGTTTCAAACCTTGATTCTTACTCATGACAGGGTTCTTTATGGCCCTTAGATATTTGTGGTATTCAATTTGTTTCAAGTATTTGGAAAATTCATCTTCCACGTGGATCGATTTCCATGAGAAACAAGAGGTAAAATACAAAACATAATTTCTTTATTTCATATTTTAACTATTTCATTGTTTTTCCATTACGGGTTTATGCAAGGGTTTACGATTTTTTTGGTTATGTGTCATATTATTTCCAAAAATATCCTCATACATTGTGAAGTTGTAGCGGGGTAGTTTCAATTGTTGGGGGCTTTGGCTGGGACGATAGCCCCCTTGCACGGCCGTTGCGTTGCTTAGAGATTTTTTTTTCCCATAGTATTTTGTAGATTTGGTCAAAAGAACTATGATTATGTTCTAATCCAGGGTTAATGGATTGAGGTTTATTAATGTTTTAACATGTATATAATGTATTGTAACATTGAAAAAAATATATTAAAAAATCAATTTGGTTTTCCCGATTTTTTATTCTAGGAAAAATATTTGTATATAATTTTTAATGCCGAAGGCATTCTATCGTGAGCGTTTAGCTCATGACACCGTAGAAATTCGCAAAACGACAAAACTCACCAAATCTCTACAAAGGTCGCAAGCTCGTCTCCGTTGACTTCGTTATATTCTCACTAATATATATATATATATATATATATATTTATTTATTTTATTTTATTTTTGTTTTTTAAGAATTCATTTATAGGTAATTTATGTAGTTAAAACCTACAAATTCCTAGATCAACAAGGATCTTTCTCACCGTTTCTATTCATTTTTCGATGCACTTGCTTCTAATACTCGATAGAGTCTAAGAGTTTTTACCCAAACCTTTAACCCTTAACCATTATTCAACGACTTAATATATAAGTTATGAACATGGTGATTAGAATTTTTTTATTAATTTATTCCTCTCTGTTTAATGTTATTAATCATACTATTCTTCTTTTCAGGTGATGAAATGGATAAAGTTTTCTCTTAGGGTTTTCCACGCATAGTACCAATGACTTTTGTTATTCTCTTTACACATTTTGTTAGTTTTTTTTCCTATTTCATCACGGAATAACAATCCCTCTTTTGTATAATATGAATTTCCCCTTTCGATTACATTGCTCTGAATTTAAACCCTTTAGGGTTATTATGTGAGAATTTTATCCTATTCTTTGGACTGATGGCTTTGACTTAGCGTTTGGATGGAATGGGGGTTATTACTAGTAATATTTTTGTTAGGGTTTAACCTCTCATCGGGTTTTCCAAGTTTAACTTTGATAGTTTTTTATTAGTATTTTAATCTTTTTTATAATTTTTTAATATACATATTCTCTTTCTATAGTTTGATTTACATTTATTCCATTAACCTCATTAAGAACACTAATATAAGTGTATTTTCCATTGTATCTAACTCACGTGGATTCTGTGGAAGATATCATTCACAAGTATACACAATTTACTTTAGTCTTTTATTTTGATTACAAAACCTCCAATATATCCTCTTACTTTTTCTAGGTTAACTTGATACATCTATGGATGAATTTCACCCTGAATCCTATTCGTTGTATGAATTGGACATATGGGTTGTTGAAGACTTGACCACTGGCCGCTTCAATTCAAAGGTTGGGACTGTATGTTGGTTGAATTCGCTTTACCTTTTTGGTTGTAGCCCTTGTGGAATGGTCATTTGATAGGTATTAGCTACTAATGCCATAACTAGCATATTTCCTAGATTCTTATGTTAAACGATTCTCAGAAGAGACCCTTCATGGTATTTATATTTGAATTCATTAGCCGAGTGGATTACAACCCCTTTCTCTATGTATTGGGCTGATAAAAAGTTTTATAATGGAAGTTTTCTTTGTTTTATGTTTTCAGTGATACTTAAATGATATATGTACTTTTACTCAATTTATAATTGCTTTCACAGTATTTTCCAGTGAACCAAATAGAAGCTCGTACTGTATTTTATCAATATGTATATTTCCATATGGCGAGTTATAGTATGTAATATTGGCATTGGCTACTTGTCTAACCTCACTATTTTAATGACTTCTGTGCGTATTTATTTTTGTTAATATTTATTATAGTTCCATAGATTTAGTAATAAGTGAAAACACAGTCTTATTACTTTTACTATTATTTCTCTGTTAGTCATCCTTAAGGACTTGAGAGAATTCAGTGCACTGTTTTATATTTGTATTTATTTACACAAGCCATGGATAGTCTCGGATTGCCAAAGGAAAAAAATCCCCCTATTTTACATAATTATTTAAATTATAATAATTTTTCTTTAATTTTATCTTTTGTTAAAAGAAAACACTACACATATATATTTACTAATGCAAACTTGAGATAGTTATGTCTATCTCTCTGATATTTTGTCAATGTGTCTAATACGTTTTTCAGAAATAATTCTTAGCTCTTACGATCAACGTGGATATTGGTGGCCACCCGACTATTCCATTTGGACCCTAATACTATTTCTTTTTAGTTTCCTAATTTCTAGAATAATTACTATTTTTGACAGTTTTTCAGGCCCCAAAATTCGAGAGCAGTTTTGAGGTCTAAAAAATGCGTTTTATGGGAAAACAAGAGGACCATAAAAGTGGCAAAATATGTTTCACATACTCTCTTTTTTTCCTCCTAGTGGAGATATTCTAAACGAGATATTATGATAGCTAAACGAAGATTTCATGCTAAAGTTATGACCCCGTAGTTGTTAGTCCAACTTCAGCTAACAAAGCCCAAAATTTTTTGGCATCAAGTAGGTATATTTGGTACATTGAAAATTACAAATTTTCAGTGAGAAAATTCCAATTTCTTTCTTTGGCTAAATGCTAAGATATATGTTAATTAAATACTTTTGAATGATTTATAATTTTTTTTAATTTTAATACCATGATATTTTTATAAAAATATATTTGAATATTTTTACATAAATATCTCTTTAAAATTAAAAGTTGTAGCTATTAATCATAAGTTACATACAAGGAAAATCAGCACCGAACATACAAGTCAAAGTAGCATATTAAGTCAAAGGATAAATCGTATGGTGTTTCAATGTTGATGAGTTGCCTACAAAATCAAAGGCACATATCTAATTTCGACCCCCGAAGCTTTTCGACATTAATGGGGGGAGGGGGGGTCCAAATAATTTTTTTTGATAAAACCACTTTAATCTTACGTGATATCAAGTGAGGAGTTTGCACCCCATCCTCCCCCCCCCCCTTAAAAACTACTTACGTTATGGACCCCCCTTCAAAATCCATCTAAGGGTTTCCGTTGGGCCGGGTCTCGTCTTCATAGGTTACCGATGCGAAGGTGCTAATGCCTTACACAAATTTTAGAAGATGTTTCCAAAATGTTGGTTGAACCATCAAATTTGGAGTAGAGTCATTGTGAGGGCATTCTAATAAATGATGGGTATGGTGCAATCCTTACTTACCAAGTATCTAAATCTAGCAATGGTGGTGGCAAGGACAAAAAATCAACCTGTCATCTTCAAATAATACTTGGAATGACCAACTGCGGCAATGGTTGTTTGCAAACTTCCCAAGATTATCAAAGTTCAATCAATTCAATGTTATGTGCATGGTCTCTCACATGTCGAGGCTTGGAATTAAATAATACGACACAAGAAGAGTATTTTCAGCGTGTGAAAAGCATAATTTCGCTTGTCAACAACAATGTCAAATACAAAGGGAGCTTGATGATACATCAACACTTTATTCCAAATTATGTACAGCTAATCATGTTGACACCTATCAGCTTGCATCTCCATTGCCTTAGCGCTTGATAATGTCACCAAACTTATTTTGATAAGATCAAGATTAAGGTGGAGGAATTGGAAGTGGATTAAGGAGGAAGAATAATTTTTTTTGAGAGAAAGGTATCAAAGTCGTGGTAGCCGAGCTCATTGGGAATATAGTGGGCATGTATTTTTCTAATCATCGGTGTGGTTCCTCTAGAAATTTCACATCTCAAAGATGTGGAGATTTACAATGAGTTTATGAACAAAGGAGTAGAATTTGAGATTGTGTTTGTCTCGTGTGACACAAAGAAGAGATTGAAGGAATCTCTGCCGAAGAGAAAACCGTACAAGAAGAAAAACACAATTTTCGTAGGTGATTTTCGAGCTCGTTTTATGGGAAATTGGAGTTAAAATTCAAAAAATCCGCGATCCGGGTTTTGTGCGTAATGGTCTCTATCGGAGGAATCACGATAATTTTGTCATTCTTTTGAAAGGCAAATATTCATACCGCGTGAATCAATGAGTTGATAAAACACTCAGCTTTTGGATTAAAATATCAAAGTTACCGAAAAAATATTTAAAGGACAAACTTGCAACAAAGGTAATTTTCTAAGTTTTTATCACTTCAATAATTTCAGTGGTCGTTTTTCTTTTAGTTAAGGAAATTTCAGAGGTAACCACAAACCTACTTTAAAGCTTTAGGATCTAGCCTTTCCTAATGCTCGCAGAGTCTTCTTTATGATTTAACTTGGTTGATTTTAGTTGATTTTAGGGCTAGTTATGTAGGATTAATTGGGTTTTGGTTTTGGCTTGGTTTTGTGGTGGAATCACTTATTCAAACATGGATAGATGAAGGTCCGCTACTCATTGGGCTAATGGAGTCAATGTATCAAGCAAAAGAAGCAGGATCAAGGTCTAAAGGAAGTTTTCACTAGGCAAGAGAGCTAAGCCGATTTAGATCTTTAGGTTGAGTGATGAAATGGTTTCAATCGGAATGAGAGAGCGCTAAGGATTCTCGTATCCGGTATAATGAGTGAAATGACAGAGGTCAATCGAAACTAGGGAGAAATTAATAACCCTACTCGATATCATAAGAAAACATGTAAATGAAATATCAGCTCAAGACAAGAGGTTTTTAAACAAATTCGAAATAAAACCTCCGTTATACATTTAGAATCGAAAACATTTAAGTATGTGAAAACTTAAGAGAATAACAAAGAATAGTTGAAAGTACTTCACTAAAAGTGGCTCAACACATAAATCCAAGAATATAATGCCTTTATTGCTCAACCCAACCCGTGTAGGTTTTAACCCCATTTAAATTATCTACAAAAACGAATCTTAAAAAACAAAACAAACAATAACAGAGCATAAAATGTAAACAGATATACACAAATATTTCCCCCGGATCCCAACCGGACGACCAGCCTTGATTTTTCATTATATTCCTTTTAGTGTTACAACACATATATATAAATGCCGAAGCATACATAAGCCCCAATCCATTAACCATGGATTAGAACATAACCATAGTTCCCTTTACCATATCTACAAAATACCAAAATTTTAAAACCATCATGCCCCAAAACCATGTGCAAACCCATGCACAAAACCTTGGGCGGTCTCGCCCACCGAAAAATAGGGTCCAAATTTTTTTTCTCGAGGCGCCGTTGACCCCCCCATGACCCCCGTTTTACGCCCGATGTAACGTACAAAACGGGGGATATCACTCCCCATGTGACCCCCCCCGCGTGTGACTAGTCATGGAAAGAATATAACACATACCCAACATTCTCCCACTTGTCGTTTTATTTCCGTAGGGGGCCACAAGAGAGCTTAGTCATTAGCCCAGCTCGCAACACCCATTGTTTCACTACACCAAGAGAACTTCGAGTGCTCACGTACTTTGTCAATGCATCTTCAACATTCTTCAAAGTGTCCCCTTTACCAGCGCAACACCCTTTTAGCCTCAACCATATCTCTCACAAAGTGATATTGAACATCAATGTGATTTTTGCTTGAATGATAAGTAGGGTTATTAGCCAAGAAAATTGCACTTTAACTATCATGGTCTATCCTTATAGCTTGTTGCACCAACCCCATACTTGAACACAATCTCCGCAACCAAACTCGCTTCGTTCGCATGAGTGGCCGCCATGTATTATGACTCGTAGTTGAAAGAGCCACTACGTACTATCTTTTACTCATCTAATCGATCATACCTCCAAATAAGCTAAACACATACCCACTTGTAGATCTCCTTCTGGCCCGCATCTCACCCCCAACCGCATCAACAAAACCATGGATGTCCAAAACTCGTCCAATCTTGACCTTCCATCGTAGCACAAGCCATAATCACTAGTGCCATGCAAATTATCCGAAAACCCGCTTCACCGTTGTCCAGTTGCTCCTTCCCCGGGGTCGGACATAAATCGCTTCAATACTCCCACTGCATGTGCAATGTCCTGTGTAGTACAAACCATTTCATACATCGTGCCACCTAATCGCACTTGCATATGGAACAAGGGACATATCCTCTCTTCTTCTTGTGTCTTGAGACACCTGCTCAACACAACTTTACACCTACAGGAATAGGAAAATTCACCGGTTTACTATCCCGAATATTGAACCTCTACAAATGGTCTCGACATACTTCCCTTCCGGTTTAACTAGAGCCTCCTCTTTGCCCAATCTCTCTTAATTTCCATGCCCAAAATATAGTTTGCGCACTCAAGATCCTTCATGTCAAATTTGGAGAACAATTGGGTCTTCAAATCTTGGATAATTTCTTTTTCATTTCCAATCAACAACATATCACCCACATACAAGACCAAATATATAACACGGTCACCAATTAATTTAAAATAAACACAAAGAACCTCCGTTTTCCGGTGAAGCCAAGTCCCCGTATATAGGTATCAAATTTATGATACCACATCCTTGGTGATCGTTTTGACCCATATAGAGACTTCTTTTAACTCCGCATACCGCTCTTTTCTTCCCTTTCACTATAAATCCTTCAGTTGTTTCGTGTAGATCTCCTCTTCCGCATCCCCTTGAAGAAATGTTATCTTCACATCCATCTTTTCTACCTCAAAAATCAAATGCAAAGAAAGAATAGATAAAAGTAATATAATAGAAGTAACTTTGGCAACAGGAGAAAAATATCACCAAAATCACCCCCGACACCTCGGGAATAACCTTTTGCTACCAACCGTTCTTTTTATTTCTCCACCTTTCCTTCTACATTCATCTTCTTCTTAAACACCCATTTTCTCCCGATGGGCTTCCTTCCACCTCGCAACTCCACCGCATCTCATGCCTCATTTTTATGCAAGAATGCCATTTCATCAACCATGGCCTCCTTCCAGAAGCTCTATCCTTTGAATTCATCGCTCCCCCGACGGTTTTGGGATAATCATCGCTATAGTTAGAAGAAAAATTTCCTGAAATATGCGTATGGACTATACCTTTCTCGTTGTCTTCTTTCCCGAACTAATCTTCCCGCGCTGAGCTCGTGGCTCTTCGTCTTTCCGAGTCTTCTTCTATTGTAGAGTCTCGATTCATCCTCCTTTAGCTCAAACTCTATCTTCTTAGGTTCCTTTGGTAGGACTTCATGTTTAACAACATCTTTCACCTCTCTAAACACCACATCCTCGTTGTACACAACTTGTTTTTGGGTTCCAAAGCTTGTAACCCTTTAAAACCATCCTTAGACCCAATAAAGATGCACCTTTCGCATTTATTATCCAACTTGGTCCTTTCTCCTTTGGAACATGTACATATGCATCACATCCAAATACCCTCGCATATGGAAGAGAGGCTTCTACCAATCCATACCTCATGTGGAGTCTTATCCTCAAACGTTGATGAAGGTGATCTCATAACCAAGTAACATGCGCTCCACCGCTCGCCGTAATTCTTGTCCTAACCCGCACCACCGAGCATGCTTCTTGCCTTTTCATTTAGCGTTCGTTCATTCTTCTGCAACTTTGTTTTGTCGAGGTGTGTATGGAGTAGTCTTCGTTGTGCTATACCACACTTTGCATGTAACTCTTCAAATTCCTTCTTGCATAACTCTCCACCATTATTTGTCCTTGGGGTGACCTTTATCTTCTCTTCTCTCGTCTAATTTTCCACCGTAGCCTTAAATTATTTAAATCCGTCAAAGACTTCAGATTTCTTCCTCAAGAAATATATCCATGTATTCCTTGAGAAGTCATCTATGAATGAAACATAGTACACACTTACCTGCTGATGGAACCGACATAGGTCCAAACACATCATTGTGCACAAGCTCTTAATATCTTGTTCGCCCCTTCAATTCGTGTTGAAAACTCACCCGATTCCCCGTCTTCCCATGTACACAATGTTCACGTAAATCAAAATCCAGAGAGCTATTAGACATACCTTTCACCATACCATTTCCATGCAAGATCCGAAGGCCCATCTCTTCAACATGTCCAAGCTCTTTTGATGCCATAGCATGGTCTTTCTCCGCAGACCTCTAGGCTTTCCGCTCTACTTTCGAGAACCATAGAACTATTTCATCCATCAATAATAGTGCTACCTCGAAGCTTGTATAGAGTTCCAATCCGAACTCATCGCATTAATACCAAGGTTTCGCTAAACCATCTTATAAGTATATTTCTCGAACATTGTTTTTACAATTCGCATCATCCATCTCGCTTACAAAAATCAGATTTCTCGGCCAACGTGTGAATGTGCGTAATGCAAGGAAGTGTTCTAATCCTTCCACCTTGTAGCTTCAAATATTGAATTTTCCACGTCCAAGTGATTTTTGCCTTCCTATCATCACCTAAGAAGACATTACCGCCATCATATTTCTCATACTTATAACCACTCCCTATGGGGAGTGAAGTGAAAGGATGCACCCAGGTCAATCAACCATGACTCATGATCTACATGTGTATTTGAAGAAGAAGCCAAATACACATCCCCACCTTCATTCGAGGTGGTTTTTGCCTCTATAGAAGGAGCATCATCAGATCCATTTCCTTTCTCAAGAGCTTTAGATCTCCCACTCGAAACCTTATTATTGTTGTCAGTTCTAGGACCTTTCTCGTATAGATATGACATTCCATTCCGACCCTCTATATTTCTCCGTCTCATTTCTCCGATGTACAAGGCCGATACAATGTCATCAAAATTCAAGGTAGTTGTGTATTGCTACCTATCGCAATAACCGTACTACCCCATGAGTCCGGTAGAGAACACAAAACCGATGCACTTATCTTCATATGAGATTTTAATATCAATAGATGACAAACTCGACTTACCATAGGATTGAAGGTATCTAAAATGCTCGTCACCGAGTCTCCATCCTTCATCCTCGGTTATAGTTTTTTCCGCAAGAACAATTTATTCACTCGTAGACTTCGATTGGGTACAAAGTCCCAACTTTGTCCCACAAATTCTTCGCCGTAGCTTCCCTCAGACCACAACAACCCCCTTTTATTTAATATTAGTAATAATACTAAATAAATGGGGACCCTTAGTTAAAAAATCCAAAAAATCAATTGTGATTTGTTTTCCTTTTCAAATAAAACTTTCTATCATAAACTTAAAGAAAACCCTTAGAAAGAACATTAAGAAACACTTAAGTTTATGATAAATACAATAAAATTGTTCTTTAAACAAAATAGCGCATCCATCGCAAAATGATATATATCTTTTATAAACCGAAATGTGATTTTGCGCTTTTGCGATAATGCGATCCCAAAAGCCTATACAATAAACATATTGGTCGCATCGCATAGCGCAAAAAAATGTAAATGTTAAACGAATATCTTTTGCGCTCGTTTACCATTTTGCGCTTTAAGTAGATTTGCGATATGCGATTTTGCGCTATTGCGAATTTCCACTTTTGCGCTATTTTACATAACCGCGATGGTTTCATTTTGCGATATTGCGATATTGCGACATTGCGATATTGCGATATTGCGCACAAATCGCATATCGCAATGTCGCATTCATAAAGGCGCGTTGTCAAAGGGAAATCTTCCCATATATCAACCGTTATGCGCTTTAATGATTAGATTAAATGATTGGATTGACAATTAATGGTAAATGAGATTTTGCTTTGATTGAAAGTCGTTTCACGATTAAAATATTATATTTCATCCGCCTTTGCATTTAAACAATCTCATCACCTTTCTTATGCCATTACTCTCATTTAACTCGTAAAACGCAGCACGAAGGAGCAAACGTATATACAAAGCTTTCACTAAACACTATGGGTAAGAAGGAGAAGAGCTCGAATTCGAAAATAGAGAAATGGTTTGATCGTATGCGTACACCGCTTGTAATAAGGATGCTCGTATATCCACTTGGGAAGGAATGTATAACTTTCGTTAGAAGAAGAAAAATCCTTTGGTGATGAAAGTTGTGGCTGGCTAAACGTGAGGTTCTAGTAATACGTCCGAAGCAATCCTCAAAGAACTCGGCTTGTTCATTTCTCCATAGGATAAGAAGGCCGAGGATTCTCCCGTATACCGACATGGTGAAATGGTGCCGGACAAAGACCGATATTTCCCGATGTGCAATTTAGAACTCCATCCTCGAAGAGCTAATCGAGTCATTCACCACTTTAAGATCTCGAGATTAATGTATAAGTTTCGGTAACCCTTGTGCGACTTACAACAAACAATTCATGGAAGATTTTTCCGTAGAACATGAAAATTTGCTAATGCACAAAGGAGTGGACCAAAAATAAGTGAACCATTGAAGAAAAAAAAACAAGGTATGTACAAGACAAGGTTCACTTACCTCTCCTTATTGTTTCATCGTCGCTATGTGCTTTTTGGAAAGCCCTATATAAATATGATCTTACCCGAATGGCTTCCTTTGTTGAATGCGGCCGTTAATTCTACAATTGTAGACTAGGCCAAAATCCTATCCGATAATTTGACCAATCGCTACTTTTCACTATCTATTCAAAGGAAATGTTTCTCACGGTTTATCCGCCTTTTTATTTATCTCGTTTATGTCATGGACGCTATCCGTTATGTCTCTAAATTCCCCGTGATGGGTTGGCAATGGACTATCCACGATCCTTTGCCTATTCATGTGTACCATAAAGAACTATGGGAGTCTAAGTTTGTCCCCCATTTCTACCAAATTTGTCATGGAATAATGCCGCCATTGTACAAAACATTGCATAATAAGGACGTTCAAGGTTATCCCCGTGTCGAGGTTGATATTATCCCCCGTCGCGAGATGGTTTGGAGAAGAATTGTTCACTTATATTAGGTTTTTGTAAGTTATGATTCTCCCCATGTTTTACCCCCTATATGTTCCGTATAGACTTGTAGCTCAAAGAAATTGCTTAATGTGACTCCGTGGCCGTGTGAGGTATAACAAAAAGATTTAAAAGAGAAGAAAAAAGGCATTTGGTCACGCCATAAAATGTGGAACATTTTCTACCGTTCGATATTGGTCATGCATTCCAAGAGATAGGCAACATTACATGCCTACAACCGTTCAAATTTTCGAGAAGGTTATTCCGACCCAAATGATATTATTAAGAATTTTACCAATGCAATCGTAGTAAGGGAATTTTCCGGGGAACAGATCCTTTTGATGAGGTTTTCCAAGCAAGAAATTCATTCAAAGAAGTTTTGAATTCAAAATTTCAAATGCAAGTGATGTCCCGAAGAATTCCGTGAATTCAAACTTTACAGAGAAAGAAGACTAACTCCTATTCCTTTAGAAAATCTACGCTAGAGCTCGCAAGGGAGCAAACTCCTAGTGTTAGTCTTAACGACAAGCCTGCTACGTATAAATCTAAATCAAAATCTTGCTGCAGAGACTTCGAACATTCCAATAAGTTCAAAGAAAAAAGATAAAATGGAAGAATCCATGAAAGATTCTACACAATCAAAAGAACTTACTCAACAAAATTCTTGACTTCTCAACAGACAAATCCTCCAACCAATGTACAAAGAACAAATATCATTGAATTAGACAAAGAATGGGAAACCTTCAACCAATTGATTAATGTAGAAGGACAAAATGTACGTACCCCCGTCCCGTACAAACAAAGTTTTGAACATGTGAACAAGGAAGACAAATACAAGGATGTGAGCACATACCAATCACACCCTCCTCCGAAATTGTACTTAATGAGGAAATTCCTCCTCTAGATGTATTCTACGTACCCCAAAATACAAAGCAAAGAGGAAGAGTATCGCAGGGAAAGAGAAAGTTAGAAGGTGCAATTACTACCGGCGTAACAAGTAGATGTTTTGTGGAAAGATCCCGCTACGTAGAACCTACTCATAACTTTCGTTAAGTTATCTCAAATGACAGGAGCTTATGATTCTCGCAACAATTGACAAAGCATTTGAGATACAACTTTTTTTGAATGAAAAATAAGAACAGTAAAAGTTCTACAATGAAGAATTGCAACAGTATTGTGCCGATATGAAGCGCAATTGAAACTCAAGAGTTACAACAACAACTTCAAGAAATGCAAATAGGACATCAAAAAATCTTGGTCGATAAAGACAAACAAATATAGCTTATCCAAGATCAAGATAAATATGATCCCTAAGCTTCCAGACTCATTTCTTAAACTATCTCTTCGAATAATCAACTACCGCAACAAGAGGAAGTTTTCTGCCAAAAATCTTGCAATGGAATTTTCAGGCTAAGAGAGCGATAAAATCACAAATCATGTCGATTTACGAAATGATTATGATTTGATTAATGAAAAGATCAATGATTATCTCGGCATGGCAAAAGACAAGAAGGCATAGTCGGTGCACCCATTGTTAATGAAAACCATAAAGAAATATTGTTCAATAACCGGGATGCACAAATCGGCGTTGTGTAAAAGGCAAATGTGAGGAGGCGGCCAGCGTAAAGAACACTCTTACGAATTGTGTAAATGATAATTACACAAATCAAATTTAATTTCCCGTAAACTCGTTCCGTGATATCTCCCACAGTAATACTCTAACCGCAAACCGTAATGAGTGAAAAAGGCAAGAAAGAGAAAAATCAATCCAAGGGTCGACAAGGTTAAATTGGGACTCATACCGGATGTACTTAGTGAAGCCACACAACAAGACAACATGCTTTTTAATTGTATCATCAATGCTACAGAGAAGATTGCGCCTACGCTCGCCGACTCTATCTTTTCGCATGCTTGAATTCCGAAGCTCTGGCCAACCACATCTCTCAAAACTATGCTAGATGCCCGCAAGTTTAAAGATCAAGTTCATAGATAGTTAGATTTAGTTTTAATTTTACCGTATTTAGCCTAGGAAAAGGACGGTCATTGAACCGAATCCTTAATTTTTGTAATAAGACTATTTTTAGATTTAGCTAAGTAGTATTTAAAACCTCTTCTCATGCATTTAGAGAGGGGTCCCTGATCTTAATATTTTTGACTTGGAGATTGCATTTCGTACTCCATTGTCTTATATATTTTTAAAAAGGATCACATCCGGGTGATTTTTTATGCGGAATTATCTTTGAAGTGTTGCATTTCTCTGTACCTTGGAATTTACCTTTGCACGTAGTTACCGGATTAGAGTATCGCATTTCATTTGAAAGTCTTCAAGATGAATGAGGTATTTCCATCCGTTCACCGTTGATTTCTTTTGTCTTATGATATTCGCTTTAAAATTGCTATCATTTATATATATTTTTTTTCACAACGCTTCCCTTTTATATATCATTTCGAGTATAATTGAAACGTTATCTTTTATAAGTATATATGTAGATGGTATACAATGATGAATGCAATATGTTAATACAACTCCTCACACTCTCTTAAACAGAAGTTATCTTTATTTGTTTTCCGCACATTTCAATTTAAATAATAATACATTTTCATGGTTATTGTTAAATTGGAACAATCTAAAGTTGTATTCATATAATTACCCTAAGTTAGTGTTAGAATTTCTTTATCGCATTTAGTTTAAATTAGATAGTTTTATTTCGCCAATTTAGTCCCATTTCCACCCATCCAAACCAATCCATTTAGTTATAAGGAAACTGTCCTTTAAATCCAAGCCGGAGCCACCATACCAAACGGAAAAGGAGTCATTCTAAGGTCCCGACCGGCGGTTTTCCCCAATGTTTGAAGCAAGAGATTTTCAGGCTTCAACATTTTTGGCGCTAGAAGGAGTGGCATGAGCTATGAATGGCAAGTAAATCTTTATCCACAAGCCATTCCGAGAGCAAAACACCCTCATCAACTTCTTCAATTTCTTCCGAAATAAAAAACTTATGAAGAAATTGCGAAGAATATTCATACACCCACTACCAAAATCTCAAAACATTCGTACAATCAAAATACCGAGTCTCCCGAAGTTCAAGATTTAATTCATAAATTGAAAGGATTCTCATTATCTCTAGAAGAGTTTGAAATATCTCGAAGGTAGTGTAACTTCAAAATTTGCTCTTCCAAACCTCTTATTAGGCTTCAAAGTGAAAAACTTGGTATTTCTCCGAAAGAATTCCCTTTACCTAGTAGAGTTAAGACAAGAAAAACTCAATCGTAATCAAGTAAGGATATAAGTTCAACATCTAATATTCAAATACCCTCGTTTCCGAAATCCCATTTCAACAAAGTACTGTTTCCATATATCATCTCCTCAATCATCCGCTCAATCATCATCAATCTCAACATCATCTATTCCAACAACTTCATTCAAACACCACCAGCTTCTACTACTCCTCCAATAAGTTAACCTAATAACGGCTAGACCATGGGCTACTCCAGGCGCTCAACATGGCTGCACTTACATGATTTACCGTACAATCCCGGAAATGGCTTCCAAAATTTAGCCTTAACTTAACATTCAAGCTAAAGAACATGTCAATAACTTTATGCCGGCTATAAATTTGAATGGAGTCACACATGAAGATGTTGTAGTTAGACTATTCCCTTATACTCTTCATGAGAAATACTGACCATGGTACTTTTCATTACCATCGTAGATCCATAACAAGTTGGGCCATTTTTGCGTATCATTTTTTAACCAAATTTGAGATGACCGATCAATAGCAACTTTACTCAAATGACCTCTCAAATTTGAAGATAGAACCCAAGGAACCCATTAAAGAATTCAACGCTAGATTCAACAAACTCTCGAACAAAAAATTCACACAAACATTCACAAAACTTCAAGAACAAGTCAGTATTGAATGGTACATAATCGGGCTTACCCTCAAACATAGCAATTTTTCGTAGACAAGAGGTCAGTAAAACCTACATTAGTCGAAAATATGAAAGAAGCTATTGCGTAGAAAATGAATTATTTCTCTAGAAAAGAAAAATGCTATCGAGGAAAGGAAATCAAAGAAAGTCGCCTTCAAAGATGATTCAAAGAAAAAGGCCAAAGACCCATATGACATGGAAGGTTTAAGGTAGTACTTAAAACCATGTCAAATGAAATGGTTGAAATTAAAAAATGTCAATAAACTTCTACCAAAAAACCATTCCGAAATTTCAAAAGAAACCAAGTTGAATCTAAAACTCCTAATACAATCTCTACGAATCAAGAAGAGGAATAAGAAGAAGATACATCTCTAGTATCGACGAGGAAGATGAAAAAGAAGAAATAGTCGAATTGAATGGAATGGGATTTTATTCTCCCTAATTCGATAGTGAAGAAGCTATGCTTGTAAGCACTAGAGTAATCTATATCTAACTGCAAATGTATTTCCTAAAAGAAAATTACAACTCCAAGTACCAAAGACAAATCCCCGGTAAAGAAAACTTCTCCATTACCTACTCAAAATCAGCCATCATCTTCTAATCCTCCTACATCAATAGCAAAGACTTTAGTAGTATCGCATCCTATGGAATACAACATCGTCTAGACATGAAAAAGATCAAAGCCAACATTTCCCTACATGAACTCAACAAACTAAAACACCGAAGAAAAGTCGCTAATGAAAGAATTAAACGCTACACCAATTGCTCCTTTTACCAAGCGTGTAGTTGCAAAAGCAGCTAAGAGGAGCCGGTAAGCCACCGCATAAGGTAGATGCTACTCGACATGCGCGTTCATTGGAGAAAAGTCAAATTCTCAAACTCCGCCTTTTCTTTGACTTATGAGATGTACAATAAAAATCCGCATAATTGTTCGATTGATTCGTAGCTTCCTCCAATATAATGCCTACTGTTCGTGCCAAATTGAATATCGAACTTAAACTCATCAGCTCATATCGTTCAATTGGATCGCTCTAAAGTTCAAGTTGTAGGAGAAATCAATTCGCTTACTATCGCATTAGCTTTTGATCCTAGGATTGTCCAAAGAATTGGATATTTGATCATTTAATATTCCCCGAATTCTATGGATTAATCTTCGCAGGGACCTGTCCGCGAAACTTAATGGTTATATCTCAACCGATTATTCACATATGTGGCTTCCCTACAAAGGGAAACCAAATCAAATTAAAATTGAACGAGAAAAACATACGACGCACACCGTCACCGAATTCAAATAACCCAATGAGCCCGTGGCATTCAACAATATTCGGGGAGGTTATTCGCCGAATCATTTCTTGAAACTTCGAAGCATCTCAATCACCTTTTCGTAAATACTTTTGTTTCTCAAAATAGAAAATTTTTCACAATCATCCCTTCCAATTGTAAACATTTCGATGTAATTGTAGATAAGCCAATAGATAAGTCTTTATTTTGGTCGTTATATTTCATGGATCAAAGTCTAGTGATGGAGCCGGAGTCAGATGCATCTTAATTGATCCGTATGGTGAGAAAACTATGCCGTCATGTAGGTTAGAATTTGAGGTACTAAACAATACCGCGAATATGAAGCCTTAGTTCAAGGACTTTATAAAGCTATAGGGTTAGATGTTAAATACTTGAAAGTCTTTGGTGATTCCGAAATTGTCATAAAACAAGTTAGGAATACTATTCATTGGCTCTCGTGACATCTTAAACACTCATCAAACCCTAGTACAAGATCTCACCACTCATTTTTTAGCATTCAATATTTCTCCTATTCCTAGGAACCGAATACATCACCGACTTTGCTAGCTAATGTTGCATCTAAACCTTACCTCGCCGAAGATTGTTCCGATAGATTTTCTCGTAGAATTACCTTTCGTCCATCTCGTCCTGCATAATGTTACAAACTCGGAGAGTATTCTACCATGACCAAGATATTTTAAATTTCATGACTTCGCAGAAATCATATGATGAGCAAATTATTGACGAAGATGATTATGATTTACAAATCGCTTCAAAAGATAATGAAAATCCCATTCCAAAAACTGTTAAATTAGGAGGATTTATATGACATTAAAGACGTATTCAAGAAAGTCACTAATGCTAAACTTCAAAGTTCCACTTTGAAGTTTGAATTAGTAAATCTTGGTTCGATTCTAAACCTCAAAACGTTAACTTAGGACTCAATTTAACACTGTATGAAAGGAATGCATTCATTAAACTTCGAACAAATATAAAAATTGCTTTGCTTGGAATTATGATGATTTAAAAACGTATGATACTTCGGTTATTCAACACACAATTCCAATGCTTCCGATATTAAACCTATTCAACGTGTTGAGAAAGATTCATCTAAATCTCGAAAGTCAAATCAAATCGAATCCTAATAAACTTTTAAAAGCCAAAATCATTTTTTCCACTTCTGTGCACTCCAATTGGGTTTCCAATATGGTACCCGTAAGAAGAATGGTGATATAAGAATCGTATTGATTTCGTAAATTTAAACAAAACAAGGCATGTTTAAAAGACAATTTCCCATTGCCAACCATGGAAATCGTGTATATCAAAAGGTAGCCGGTTCGAACTCTATATCCTTTCGATGGATTTTCGGGCTATAATCAAGTTTTAGTTCATCCGTATGATAGATTGAAAAGAACTTCGTAACAAAATGGGGAACTATGCATATCGTAAAATGCCTTTTGGTCTAATAAATTCAGAGAAACTTTTCAAAGAGCCATGGACATAGCATTTCAGTTGTCCGATCAATAAATCAGCTTGTTGTTTATCTTGATGACATAACAAGATTTTCTAAAGAGAGCCAATCATCTACATGATTTAAAGCAAATATTTGAAAGATGTAGAAGGTTTGGTGTATTTCCTTAAATCCGAAGAAATCTTTCTTTGCTTTAGATGAAGGAAAACTCTTTAGGATTTGTTGTGTCAAAAGATGGTATATATATTGATCCGTATAGAGTGAAAGAAATTTCTCGATATTTCTTTACCTCATAACAAAAAATCCATGCAATCATTTCTCGATTGCATCAATTTTGTTAAAAGATTTATTCCCGATTTTTCTTTTATTGTTTTACCTATGCAAAATATGATCAAGAAGAATTCAATATTCAAATGGGCACATAAAGAGAAAGAAGCTGGAGGCAATCAAACAAGCGATCATTAATGCACCGTTGAATACCCCGGGATTTTTCTAAAGATTTTACTTTGTATACTTTGGCCACCGAGACATCCTATGCAAGCTTGTTTTAACGCAACTCAATGATCAAGAAATCGAAGCACCAATTTCTTTATTTAGCTCAAATATGCAAGGAGCCGAGCTTAATTATTCCGATGTTGAAAAACAAGCCTTTGTTGTGTTTAAATCAATCAAACATTTCAGACCTTTTCTCTTGAAAACGCATACAAAAATCATCGTCCCATTCTCCGAAAGGAGGGCAATTATTAATTCAAAAAGAAGTAGGAGAAAAGAGAGCTAACCGGGTAACAACCTTGCAAGAATATGATATTGATATTAAACCAAACTCTAAGATTGTTAGAGGACAAGGTTTTTGGCAGATTATTGGCAGGATCTCATAACATACTGCAAAATCAAGATTCAACAAGATATTCAAGTAAGTCGTATAAGTGTTACAAACATTCCGAATCTCGCATGTTGATCTTATCTATTACTTGAAAAATGGGTATGCTTCTTCTAATCTCGCTTATAAGAGTAAACGCGCTTTAAGGTTAAAGGCTATTAAATATGAGATCATTGATAATGTGTTATTTAGAAAATTATGATTCAATTTTATTAAGATGTCTGAAAAAGACTAAGTCAAATGGTAAAGGTTTTGCAGAGTTGCATGATGGACCAGCCAGGAGGTCATTTTGGAGGTGATACCACCAAAAAAATAATTCATGTCGGTTATTACCGGCCTACCTCTTTTAAAGATACGCATGATTACGTAAGTGAAGTGCCAAATTTGTCAACCGCAAGCGGAAGACAAAGGAAGCCAAATTTTCCTTCGCAAATCCGTTGACTATTGAGCAACCATTCGAACAATGGGGGCTTGACATTATTGGTGAGATAGTACCCTCATTCTTCCAACAAAGACAAGTACATCCTTACTCGCAACCGATTACTTTACAAAATGGGTAGAGGCAATCCCATTGAAGGTAGCCAATTTTGATGCAATTATTGATTTCATAGATCAATTCATCATAACCAGGTTTGGTGTACCTAACGCCTAGTCTTCGATAACGCATCTTACTTCTCTCGAAATAGTTTAATAGAATTTATAAATAAAAGAGATTTTAAATTAAAAATATTCGCTAAATTATTATCCACAAGGTAATGGTTTGGCCGAATCCACTAACAAAAACCTTATCAAAATCATTAAAAGGACCGTTGATCAAAATCAAAAGAATTGGCACAAATCTTTAATATTTGCATTATGGGCCGATCGTATCACCGAAAAGCTTCAATAGGGACTTCACCTTTCAATTTGGTTTATGGAAAAGAAGTCAATGATACCATCAAATTTAACTCTTCCATCATTAGCCCTAGTGCAATTTATTGAAGAAAATCCTTCTTCATCCATTCAATTGAGATATGATCAAATCTAAACTAGAAGAAGATAGGGATAAAGCAAAAATTACCATGAAAAACATCAACAACTTGTAAAATCTTCTTTTGATGCAAGTTCTAATGTACCTCAAAATTTTTATCAATTGGTGATCTTGTTCTCAAATGGGATAAAGCACACGAAGAAAAAGGTAAACATACCAAGTTTCATAAAATGTGGCTTGGACCATTTCGCATTGTAGAAATTTGAATAATTTATATGTTATCCACCGAGATTCTCCGAACACACACTATTTTAGCTTCATGCATAATACGTAATCTCTTCTAACATTGATCATCACATGCGGAAATAAAATCAATTGCATGCACACATTAAAGCCATAAAAATTCACACATATGAACACAAAGATTTCATGGGAAAGCTTAAAGTTGAAAACCCCCAACTATATGTATATTATATATGTCATGGAGATCATAACAATCATAGTACAAAGCTCTTTGCAAGCTCTCATGCACTACTTCCCTTGCTACACACTATCAAGCTAGATCTAGCAAAACTCATGCTCCAACCTTAGCCACTTGATAGCCAATCAATTGCGTTTTCAAGCTATGGGATGGCCTCTTTATATAGATAAACCACCCAAAATTTCGAATCGCGCAATCCTCATGGGTTACTCCACCCCATCCGTGTGTTGCAAATAGCAATAGTATAGTCACAACCGATAGTTAACTCGCTCTTTCACCTATTTCTGAACCTGGGTTCCACCGAAACCGTCCATGCAATCGGGTTAACCGATGTATTATTTAGTTGATTTATGAGTTTATAATTAGTGAATTAATTAATAATTAATTCACACCACTCTCACTAATTGTATCTATTAGTTAACTTGGATACAAAAAGCTCAACTATGTTTAGATTAGTTAAATCAATACAACTCCACTAACTTCCTCAATCAACTCCACCAAACTCGTCACATGAGTTCTAACCGAAGTCATCATGAAATAGCTTCACTTAACTTTAGGAATAGCGTAATTCCTTCGTCGCCCTCCTCAGGCTACATCTCGTGCACTTAACTCAAGTGCTCCAAGAGAATAAGATAATGTTTATAGTCCAAATATTATTAAGAGCTAATAATATTCGACATATCTATTTTTAGACCGGCAATCTAAAAAATAGATTCCGCCTCTAATATGTCTAAAAATAGAAATCCATCTATTTTTCCAATCCTCACCAACCATCCATAAATAGCATCCCGCAACTTATGTGAATATGCTCCATATGTCTTAAAATAGACATAGTCTAAAAATAGATTTTTCGACAAAAATCACATGTGTGGTCCCCACCTAGTTTAGGTGATCACTTTCCAACTAGGATCGTGAAAGATGTTTCGTGAGGCCTCCTTCACTATTTATTGTTGCCATTTTCAACACAGATCGTTGAGAAGATAGGCTCAAATACATTCATACTCCAAGATCTAACAGGCAGAGAATCTCTTCCGTAAATGGGCTTCTCTTATCTTAAAGAAATTCTTTTCATAAGGAGGTAACCCCTTCTTAAATCGTACATATTACTTTCTCGCAGTTTTGATTGATTTTGTTTTTGCAAATAAAGGTTGTTAATGAGTCTCTAATTGACTCGTTTACTATTTAAGAAAATTTCTTCGAAGAATATTATAAATATTTATTTTGTGTAAATAAGAATTTTTAGAGTAGTGACCACATTTTTTGAATAGTTTAAAATAAGATGTTAAACTTTGAAAGATTATTTCAATCATTTGCATGATCTTTTGAAAACTTGAGAAGAATGTAAATCATCATAGGTTTATTAAGCAGTAGAAAGGTTATCTATCAAAGTAAAGATTTTTCAAAGTTTTGGAACCCAAAAAACTCGAAATTGTCATCCATTGATTCTTAAAGATAAAACTATTTCACCCCATCCATTTAAGTTGTGATTTTTTAGAATGTAATTTCTGTAAGAAATTTGAAAATTTAAGAGATAAGAGGTCTCATTATGAGCCGACTTACCATGTTCATATGAGTAATAAACCGACATTACCAATAATGCATACCAAAACAGTAATGGCTTATAAATATAAGACAAGGGGTCTCATCATGAGCCAGCTTGTTCGGTTTAATTATAAATTAGAGAATGGCATTGTTATTAATCGGCTACCAAACCATAACAATGGCTCTTAAAAATAAAAAATAAGTAAAAGACAAAAACATGAGATAATAGGTCTTATGAATTTATCTTTTTAAAAAAGTCATAATTTTAGTTGGATGGGACAATGAATGGTTAATGGTTTAAAGGTAACCCCGTCGAGACTATGAACATTTGCCGGTAGCAGAGGCAATACCTATGGCAATAGAGTATATTATAAAACCAAAACTTGGAGAAATCCACTTACTTCATTATTAACACCAATCAAAGCTTGAGATAACCCAAATGTTTTTATTCTTAAGGAATTAGGAAAGAAATTATGAAATGATTTTTATTTCTTTTTCATAGTTACATTTTATTTGAATTATCCCAAGATGTTTTCATTATCTTTAAAAATCTTTACTTACTAAATATATAGTGTTCATTTTATTTTTTCAGTAGATAATTGTTTCTTTCTGAATCGCCAATTGTTGTGATCATCAACAACCCCCATTTTTAATTTAATATTAGTAATAATACTAAATATTTAATATTAGTAATAATACTAAATAAATGGGGACCCTTAGTTAAAAATCCAAAAAATCAATTAGGATTTATTTTCCTTTTCAAATAAAACTTTCTATCATAAACTTAGAGAAATCACTTAGAAAGAACATTATGAAACACTTAAGTTTATGATAGATTACAATAAAATTGTTCTTTAAATAAAATACCGCACGCATCGCAATATGATATATATCTTTTATAAAACTGAAAATGCGATTTTGCGCTTTTGCGATAATGCGACCCCAAAAGCCTATACAATAAACGTATTGATCGCAGATCGCATAGCGCAGAAAACAGAAATGATTAATGAATACCTTTTGCGCTATTTTTAATTTTGCGCTTTTGCGAGATTTGCGATATGCGCTTTTGCGCTATTGCGCAATTTCCACTTTTGCGCTATTTTACATAACTGAGATGGCTTCATTTTGCGATATTGCAATATTACGACATTGCGATATTGCGATATTGCGCAGCAAATCGCAGATCGCAATGTCGCAGATTCATGTAGGCGCGTTGTCCAAAGGCAATCTTCCCATATATCAAATCTGTTATGCGCTTTAATGATTAAATTAAATGATTGGATTGACAATTAATGGTAAATGAGATTGTGTTTGGATTGAAAGTCGTTTCACGATTAAAATATTATATTTCATCCGCCTTCACATTTAAAACAGTCTCATCACCTTTCTTATGCTATTAGTCTCATTTACTCGTAAAACGCAGGCACGAAGGAGCAAACGTCTATACAAAGCTTTCACTAAACACTATGGGTAAGAAGGAGAAGAGCTCGAATTCTAAAAACAGAGAAATGGCTTCGCTGTATGCAGACACCGCTTGTAATAAGGATGCCGGTATATCCACTTGGGAAGGAATGTATAATCTGTTAGAAGAAGAAAATCCTGTGGTGATGAAAGTTGTGGCTACAGCAGATTTTAGTGATACATCTGAAGCAACCCTCAAAGAACTGGCTTGTTCATTTCTCCATAGGATAGCGGCAAGGCCGAGGATTCTCCCATATACGGACATGGTGAAATGGGTGCTGGACAACACCGATATTTCAGACAGACAATTCAGAACTCCATCTGAAGAGCTAATCGGGTCATTCACCATAGAAGATCTGAGATTAATGTATAAGTTGCCAAAACCTCAGGCGACTTACAACAAACAATTCATGGAAGATTTTGCCAGAGAACATGCGAATTTGGCAGAATGCACAAAGGAGTGGACCAAAAGAAGTGAACCATTGAAGAAAAACAAACAAGGTATGTACAGCACGGGTTCACTTACCTCTCCTTATTGTTTCACTGCTGTCATGTTATGCAGGCTTTTTGGAAAGCCTGACATAAATATGATCTTACCCAAATGGCTTCCTTTGTTGAATGCGGCCATTAATGCTACAATTGTAGACTGGGCCAAAATCCTATCTGATAATTTGACCACTGCTATTTTTCACTACCGGTCCAAACGAAATGTTTCTCAGCGGGTTTATCCGCCTTTTTATTTATCTGCTTATGTCATGGACGCTATCTGTTATGTCTCTAAATTCCTTGTCATGGGTTGGCAATGGACTATCCACGATCTTTTGCCTATTCATGTGTATCATAAAGAACTATGTGAGTCTAAGTTTGTCCCACTTTTTTACCAAATTTGTCATGGAATAATGCTGCCATTGTACAAAACATTGTATAATAAGGACGCCCCAAGGTTATCCCCAGAAACAGAGGTTGATATTCTCCCCGTCGCGAGATGGTTTGGAGAAGAATTGTTCACTTATATTAGGGTTTTTGGAATTTATGCTTCTCCCCATGTTTTACCCCTATATGTTCCAGATAGACTTGTAGCTCGGGAAATTGCTTATCAGACCTGTGGCCAGGGAGGTATAACAAAAGATTTAAAAGAGAAGAAAAAAGGCATTTGGCCACAATTTCCCGTAAAGTGTGGAACATTTTCACTGTTTGATATTGGTCATGCATTTCAAGAGATAGGCAACATTACATGCCTACAGCTGTTCAAATTTTCGAGAAGGTTATTCGACCCAAATGATATTGTTAAGAATTTTACCAATGCAATCAGAGTAAGGGAATTTTCCGGGGAACAGGATCCTTTTGATGATATGTTCCAAGCAAGAAATTCATTCAAAGAAGTTTTGAATTCAGCCCAAGCGCAGTTATCTCCAGAGGAATTTCAAGAATTCAAGCTTTACAGAGAAAGAAGACTAACTCCTATTCCTTTGGAAAATCTACGCTTAGAGCCCGCAAGAGAGCAAACTCCTAGTGTTAGTCTTAACGACAGTTCAAGTACAGATAAATCTAAATCAAAATCTGACAGAGATTCTGAACATTCCAATAAGTCTAATGAAAAGGAAGATAAAATGGAAGAATCCATTAAAGATTCTGCACAATCAAAAGAACTTACTCAACAACAAATTTTGACTTCTCAACAGACAAATCCTCCTCCAACCAATGTACAGCAACAACCAGTCATTATTGAATTAGACAAAGAATGGGAAACCTTCAACCAATTGATTAATGTAGAAGGACAGAATGTACAGACCCCTGTCCAGACAGCCAAAGTTTTGAACACAGGAACAAGTAGCACAGTCACAGTGACAGAGCACATACCAATCACACCATCCTATGAAATTGTACTTAATGTAGAAGACATTCCTCCTCTAGATGTATTCTACAACCCAAAATACAAATCAGTAGTGAAGAGACAGAGAAAAAAGAGAAAGTTAGAAAGTGCAATTGCTACTGAAGCAGAACAAGTAGATGTTTTGTGGAAAGATCCTACCACAGAACCTACTCATAATCTCGCTAAGTTATCTCAAATGACAGGAGCTTATGCTTCTGCAACAATTGACAAAGCATTTGAGATACAACTTTTGTTGAATGAAAAAGAAGAACAGGTAAAAGTTCTACAACAACAATTGCAACAGGTACAGGCCGATAAGGAAGCACAATTGAAACTTGAAGAGTTGCAACAACAACTTCAAGAAATGCAAATAGGACATCAAAAAAGCTTGGCTGATAAAGACAAACAAATACAGATTATCCAAGATCAGCATAAAGATGATCCTAAGCTTCCAGAATTCATTTAAGAAACTATCTCTTTGAACAATCAACTACTGCAACAAGAGGAAGTTTTCTGCCAAAAAATCTTGCAATGGAATTATTTATGCCAAGAGAGCGATAAAATCACAAATCATGTCATAGATTTACGAAATGATTATGATTTGATTAATGAAAAGATCAATGATTATCTAGCATGGAAAAAGACAGAAGAAGGCAGAAAAGCTGGTGCACCCATTGTTAATGAAAACCATAAAGAAATATTGTTCAATAACTGGGATGCACAAATCAGAAGGGCAGAAAAGGCAGCAGAGGAGGCGGCTACAGCGGCAAACACTCTTACTGATTGTGTAAATGATAATTTAAACAAAGCTAATTTGATTTCAGAAATTGTTCCAGGATATCTCCCACAGGCACATCAACTGCAAACAGAATGGAGGCAAAAGGCAGAAGAAAGAGCAAAATCAATTCAAGGGCTGACAAGATTAAATTGGGACTCTTACTGGACATACTTAGTGAAGCCACACAGTCAGCACAGTGCGCTTAATTGTATCATCAATTCTACAGAGAAGATTGCGCCTACACTTGCCGACTCTGTCTTTTCAGGACAGTTGAATTCTGAAGTCGGTCAACCACATCTTCTCAAAACTATGCTAGATGCCTGCAATTTTAAAGATCAAGTTCATAGATAGTTAGATTTAGTTTTAATTTTACTGTATTTTAGCCTAGGAAAAGGACGGTCATTGAACCGAATCCTTAATTTTTGTAATAAGACTATTTTTAGATTTAGCTAAGTAGTATTTAAACCCTTCTCATGCATTTAGAGAGGGGTCCTGGATCTTAATATTTTTTGACATGGAGATTGAATTTCTGTACTCCATTGTCTTATATATTTTTAACAAGGATCACATCTGGTGAATTTCATGCGGAATTATCTTTGAAGTGTTGCATTTCTATACCTTGGAATTTTATTTTGCATCAGAGTTACTGGATTAGAGTATCACATTGCATTTGAAAGTCTTCAAGATGAATGAGGTATTTCTATCCTTTCACTGTTGATTTCTTTTGTCTTATGATATTCGCTTTAAAATTGCTATCATTTATATATATTTGTTTTCACAACGCTTCCTTTTATATATCATTTCTGAGTATAATTGAAACGTTATCTTTCATAAGTATATATAGATGGTATACAATGATGAATGCAATATGCTAACACAACTCTATTTAATTTCTTAAACATAATTATTTTTATTTGTTTTTGCACATTTCAATTTAAATAATAATACATTTTCATGGTTATTGTTAAATTGGAACAATCTTAAGTTGTATTCACATATAATTACCTGGGTTAGTGTTAGAATTTCTTTATCAGTATTTAGTTTAAATTAGATAGTTTTATTTCAGTTAATTTAGTCCCATTTCCACCCATCCAAACCAATCCATTTAGTCATAAGGAAACTGGTCCTTTAAATCCAGTCGGAGCCACCATACCAAATGGAAAAGGAGCTGTCTTAAGGTCCCGACCGGGTGGTTTTCCCCGATGTTTGAAGCAGAGATTTTCTAGGCTTCAACCACTTCGCATACATTGAACAATACCAAATTTGAGACACACAACCATATTGGGCTCTCGCCTTCCGATCCAAATTTTTCAAGTCTTCATCTTACGTTTCCATTGGTTTAGTACCAGATCTACCATGATCCACCGGTCTTTATCCACCAACCTCGATCCTCCATATTGAGCTTCCACAACTCAAAACTCGACCATTAAATTTCTTAATCTCTATCTTTCCACTATTTTCCATCTTTCTTTCACCTCATAAGAATCGATCTCGTATCTTCCACCGAACAGTTGTCTACCACAGCCCAAGCGAAAAACCCCCCGAAGAACAAAGGCATCCCCTGAAGCCAAACACCTTTGATACCAAATGTAGGTTTTAACCTCGTATAGAAATTATCCGCAAACGAATCCTAAAATAGAAAATAAACAACAAGAGCACAAAAACAAAACAGACATACACAAATATTTTTCCCGAGATCCCAAATTAGGACTTTATCAAATTTTGATTTTTCTATTATATTCTTTAGTTTTACAACACATATATATACATGTTGAAGCATACATAAACCCCAATCCATTAACCCCGGATTAGAACACAATCATAGTTACCTTGACCGGACTCACAAAATACTTGGGGCTGAAAACCATCATGCCCAAAACCATGTGCAAACCCAGCTATTGAAACTGAAGAAGTGTCGCCCACCGAAGAACAGGGTCCAAATTTTTTCCCCGGGGCACCGTTGCCTCTCTTTGACCCCCCGTTCGCTCATCGCAATGTAGGCGTGGGCCCCCCCCCCCCCCGTGACCCCCCGCGCGAACAGTTGTGGAAATAATATAACACATACCCAATGTATCACGACCAGGAAAATGGTACAAATAACTCCTTTAGTTCAGATCAATACATCTATAGAAGTGTTTAGTAATCCACATCACTACTTCGAGTTGTGAAGTATTTATACAAAAAAATTCTATTACAAAATATCTTAAACTATCTTAGGAATTATTCAAGGAAATATATATCTTCTTGCAAGAAGATATAGAAACAACTATCTAACTAATGCAATTTGACCTCTTCTTTTTATTGATTTATTAAGCTGCTTTATTTACATTTTGTTGATTTTGTCTTTGTTGTTTGCTCAACGCCGCGTTGGTCAGTGTCCTTTATTACCAAGCAGCTAACATGATTTGTTACTCGTTTTCTTTAATTTAACCATATGACTTTCATCTAATACTTCGATTATGACTCCGTTGTTTTTCACTTTAAAATCCGCTCGCTTGCTTGCTGTTTACCTTCAAAGTAACCGACCAATTTCTTCCCAATCTTTCTCGAATCCGGTAATTTGATCTTTACCATCCTTCTCCGAATATCTCATCAAATTTACATACTTTGCAAAAAGCAGCCCATTTAATGAATAGATGCTTTACCTCATGCTGGAGGTAAAATAGGTTCTCAAAACTCTGATAAAGGACCTTTCCTATTGGAATTCCCTTCATGGTTGAATTGTTGATTTGTTCCTTTGCCACTTCTCCGATTTTCTTGTCATAATACTCATGTTTCATAAACCTATCATTGATAACCAGAGGGTTGGGCAGACCTTTCTACCTCAAAACATCAAATTTCACCATAAATCTAGTAATGGCAAGCTCCATGTTCTGGCACTTTTCTTCCAATTGTATCATTAAGTTATTTTTAGAAATAACTTTCCTAACTTCTAGGATTTTTTCTATCCTGTCACTAATTCCAATTTCCTCTAATTCCTTCTTGTTCTTGGAATTAAGAAAATTAATGATTCCATTTGCTTCCTCGGGCTTCTTACCAAGTTCTTCCCTGATTTTCTGAATGGTTTCATTTGCCGCTTTGATTAAATCCTTTTGCTCAAATATAACTTGAATTTATGGCCAAATATCAATGAGAGAGTCAATGATATTAGACCATAGTTGCTGCTTGGCTTGAGCAAGTGGCTCTTTCAATGTCAGTATTTTTCTAACTTCTACACTCTCTATCAATCTGTTTGTCTTCTGCACTTAATTCCTCTGCATGATTTCAACTAGTTCCTTTTCATCCTCTAGAATTTTGATTTGTTCTTTAAGTCTGTTTGTTTCATTTGTCTGGATTGACATTTCCTGCATTTCTTTCACTAGTTTACTTGCCTCATCAGTAGGTTGTACTGATGTTGTAGATGATTTTGTTGCTGAAGTAGTTGTCGATGTAATAGGTAGTGTTGTAGCTATTGGAACTGATGGGGCTAATGACTTTGTTAGAGTAGAAGGAAAAATTGTAGTGACTGTAGGAATAACAGTGACAGATACTGCTTCCTTGTTGACCTCTTTCTCTTGTACTAACTTATCCATTTCATTTTCCATTTCTTTCAACTGGGAAGTTAACTGAAGAATGAGGTTCATCATCTCATATTTTTAATTTCATTCTGTAATATTTATTTGGCCTATGGTTGTTTAGTAGGAGGAAATTTGAGTTGCTTCTTTAATGCAGCAATGTGTGCATTCTTTTTCTGTATGAGTTCATCTGCAACTTTAATGTTAGTGGGATCATATCCCACTTCTATGACGAGCTCTTCTAGAGATTTAATCCTATTGTTTTGGCTTGTGAGGAAGCCTTTTCTAGATTTAGTTGATCTTTGATGTTCCCTAGAGTATTTTGCAGCTTCTGAACACTCATGGCTTTATTGGTCATGGTAGAGTACAACACTTCACCATCTTTCTTGTGAAATTATATCTGGTTTATACGATGAAAATCCTCGGCCTAAACTTCATATGATGTATTTTTATAATCTACTGATGTTTTAGGATGCTTCACTGTTGGATGCAGGAAAGTCATCTACATATTTCTAGTCTTGTAGTCAAATGCAGAAAGTAATCTACTTTGGTCACTAGGTGACTGCTTCCAGTATTGGGTATATGTATCAGCCTTTAATGCCTCATTCTTGATCTTGATCTCTTTATACTTATGCATGATTTCATGCTCTTTCTCTGTTGGTTTACTAGATGAAGACACTTCAACACTATGCTGCTTCTGAATAAGTTTAGTGTTAGATGTTGACGGTTGGTGAGTTTCTTCTGAAACTGTAGGAGGAGCATTGTCTTTTACCACTCTATCAGTATCTATGATCTCAATAGTTTCAACTTGCTCTTCTACAGGATTAATTTTGGCTTCTTCTTGTACATCGGTTTGAACTTAGTTTCAGTGGTAGTTTTAGCAGTATAGGCCCCTTCTTTTCTGCCTCTCTTAGAGTTCCTATCCTGTGGGGTTGGAGTTTGCATAATTGAACTGGTTTCTGCTGGTTTTTCCAGTTCTTTCAAAGTGTTCTCCAACCATTCAGACTGATTGGAGTACTTCTCTATATCTGGCCTGGACTCATATACATAAGGAGTTAATTTACATTTGACTCTTAATTTTCTTATTACTCCTAAAGGATCATAATACCACTGAAAACTTTGACTAAACTTAAATTCCTGCAAATATTTTTCTGCTTGTTGACCTGCATCTCTACTGTTACAAATAAAAGGACCAACCTGATTCTTTATCTTAAACTGTGTCTTATTTTTGGGTGCCAAGAAATTTATTCCATCATAATTAAGGATCTTCCTGATATATTCAAGTGAAAATAACCTCATTGGGAGGTATTTGGGCAGCTTATATGGAAATATATTAGATCCATATACCCTAATCTCTATGTGATTTTGGTAGAGATACCAATCTCCTATCCTACTGTGTTCTGATAACTGCAGGACCCTTTTAATCTCCTCACTGACTCTTGGTTGAATGCTTTTGTTCAGCATATTGAAAATAGGATAAATGAATGAATCAATAAAGTCTGTGTAGGTAAATTCTGCTAAATATTTCCTGATTAAGGAAGTCCAAAATATTATTGACTGTGGGTTTACTTCAACATCCAACTTTTGAAGGTTTGCTGCAAATATTTCAGCTTGGAAGTATAAAAACATGTGAAACAGAACAGAGGAATAGTTGAAGACTCCCTCTTCAGGCATTTTTACAAGATGTTCATGGATTGTATCAGCAAGGTACTGGGAAAAATTGAATATGGAATAAGGAGGCTGAACAGGGGTAAAAATAGAAAGAAACCCTAGAACTGAAGCATCAACATGCTTATTAGTGAAATAACCCAAAATAGATGACATCATTGTAATGATATGTTTGGTTCTCTCAGAGAACATAGATGTTGGATAAGGAGGATTAGTTTTGGGAGTTTCTACTGATGAGGGGATGAAAGTTTGGAATATATGGAACCTCTTAGGGAACTCCAGATTCAGATATAACTATGCAAGGGTCTCTATAGATAGAGGGGTTTCATCTGGCCTAGGTTGAATCTACAACATTTGGTTAATTGACTCAATTGTGATAGTGAAAAAAATCTCTTTACCAGGGGTTACAATGGCTCTTTGATCAGGGAAATAACAAGTTTGGCAAAGTCTAATCACCTATGGACACTAGAAGGTCAATGGGACAATGTACTTGGGAAAATTGGACTCCCAAATGAAAACCTCATCAGCTTGGTCAATCGATTTTTCATGGCTCCAGCAATGGAGCTCAAGAAGGTTAAACTCAGTGACAGGGTCACTAATTTTAAAATCTCTGTCTCCCAAAAGTGTGTGTTCCAAATCTTCAACTAGAGGTTGCAGGGGATTTATTGTTACAATACCTTGGGAAGCCATATTATTAATTTTAATCAATTGATTACTCTTTTGACTTACAAAAACAATTTCAGACCTTTAGGAGCACCTGTGAAAGATATTTACAGTCTGCGGAAGGGTTTGGGGAAACCGATTGATCAAATATTACTCTCTGTGATCAAGAATAGTCTCATACCTTGGGGATTCTGTGAAAATATTCCTAGGGTCTGCAAAAAGAGGATTGGGAAGCAACAGGTGCTTTCTTTTGGTCTACAAAGGCTCCTAAACTGATTCAATTACTTTTTTACTTTCTTATAGCTTTAGGAACAGGCCTTTGCACTAAGGAATACCTGGAAAGGGTGATTTTCTACTTGCAAAGGTGGTTCTGGTCCTAGCAGAAGATTTCTGAAGCTTCAATTGTCTTTATACTATTTTTAACGGGTTCTGTAGCATCTTTGGCAACAAGATTGTTGAATTCTGGTGTAAAGGGCTTGAAAACAGGCCAGTAGCTATTCTTTAGCTCAGGAATAGGTCGGCAATACTCTGTATGTGGAAACTGTTCATAAATAATGGTGAAAGAATGGAAAGGGCAGCTTTATGCATTTTTAACCAATAGTGGTTAAACATTAATGTGTGGGGTCAATTCAAATGGGAGCGGTGGTTTTGATAATGGGCTGAAATACCATTTAGAAATTTTCGCATCGGCAGAAGGTGGTATTATTTTTGAGGATGCGATGCAATGAAATACTTCCATGTAGCAGGGAGCGGGGCTCCGAAAACTGCTCATTTCGCAAGGTCTTGGAGTGATTAAAGATCGGGCTTTTGGGCATGCGATAAGGTTTATTGGCCATCGGATCTGATCAATTAAGATCTGATGGATGGGCAAATAGCAGGAATTCATTAGGGATCTTATAGGTTTGGGGCCCTTGTTAAGTTATGTGATGGGGTTTAAACTATAGTGCTAAGGTTTATATAAAGCAGAGTTATAAGGTAGGCCCGGGAATAAAAAAAACATTAGATAGATTAATGTACAAGGTTTAATAAAATATAGGAGTCGGGATATATATAGTGGGAGTTATAATAAACTATATGTTATATGGAATCGGGAATTAATATATAATGTGGGTTAATATGAATATGAATGAATTTAATTAAGGGTTAATATGAAATATGATGCAGGAATTAGATATGTGCAGGATGATTAAATACACTAAGGATAGTGTTAAAACTAATATCGGGGTGGGATTTTCATTATGGGGCCCGATATTATTATTTTAAACTTGAGACTTAGGATAAATGTATTTTTAGGGTTTTTTGAATAAAGGGATATTAGTAAAGGGACTTTTACTTTTCCAAAGGATAAAATGTGTTTTAAACTAGGGAAAGGGTATTTATGTAGGGAAAATGAGTGAAGTAAAGGGGAAAAAGATAAATATGAAGGGGAGGAGATATTTTTACAAGGGAAATGAGTTTAGATGGAAATTAGTAAATATGAAATGACCAATTTCTACTATCCATACCTTGTGGAAAATACTTCTGCCTACCCATCATCTACCCTAACATTTTTTCTTCATTCATTTTGGGTGCATTTGAGCTTGCAGACAATAAACTATCTAGTTCTATCATTATTTCTTCCAATGGCTCACATTAAATTGTTGAGCTCATTTATTATTCTCTACTTAACTACCGATCTGCCGAGATTAAACAGTTTGGCTAGATCTTTATTCTCTATCTATCAACATGAAATTTAAAGCATGAAAAAGTCAAGTTTGAGTTGTTTGACTATCATGGATTGTGGCATTTTTGACAAGTTGCACACAATCTTATTTTGCAAAGTAAAGTAAAAAGTAGTGGCATTTTAATTTGCATCACTTTCAGAATCTATTTTTTATCTCTTTTTTGGTGGGGTTCATATCTTATTTTCTTTTTTGATCTTTTTATTTTATTAGTCCTTTGATTTTTCTTTTAGTACTTTTACCCTCTTTACATTTTTTTTTAATATGGAAAAACAATTTGCAGAAAGAAAAGTATGTATATGTTATAAGACTAATCATAATGAATTCAAAATTATGAATCCTATTATTATAGGGCCCTAACAGAATTCAAGAGGCTGCTTTGTTAGATATTCAAGCATAATCAACAACAAAAAACCCAAAGAGCATGGTACATGGATGCTCTCATGAAATCTCAATAAAAGGAAGCGATTCAAATTATGGTTGAAGGGGTTTCTTTTGAAGCATTCAAATGACATAAACATTATTTATTAATGCCCAAAATAAAGACACATACAAGGAAGTTTAGTCAGTGGAGGTTAGATATTGAGTGGAACACTGTCCTTCGACTGAATTATATTTTTCTATAATTGGGCTAAGTGATTATCATGTTTAGATTGGTTTGTTGACCCAAAAAATGGTTGATTTCGAACCCACCACCATTCAACTCATCCAAAGCTATGAACTGGGTTGAATAATTAAAATTTGTAGAGAATGAAAGGAGTGAATGCACAATATTCTAATATCCTCGTGTCAATTCTCAAATGCTTGGTTAGAAATGTGGTTTTAGTGGCAATCAGATCAAGCATTTCAAGGCCAGAGATTGGGCATTAAAAGTAATATGATAGTTAAAAGGTCAACACTAGCAGCAGTAGAATTTTCAAGGAAAAATATCAGTATTTGGGTTATTTCTAGATCCATAAAAGTAGAGCATCTGGGGTTGACCATTTTTAAAGGGCATATAGCAAATCTTCAGGGAATAGTTTCAACAAATTCAAATCTCCAAAGAACAAAATCAGCAGCCAATTAATTAATTTCCATCTATTAAGGCAAAATTAAAGATATTACTCCCAAGAATGAAGATAGTCTGTCAATCTATAGATTTTTTACTATTATGTTAAGATAATTTTTATTTTTAGTTTCTTGTTCAAGATTTTGTTCTTGAAAGTCTGTAACAATTTAGCAGTTTTTATTTCTATATTTGATGAATTGTAATAAGAAAAGGGTTGGCTTTTGATGCCAAAACCTTTTAGCTCTGTAAAAATTATATTATAGAATTCCTTATCAAAGCCTTTCGGCTCCAGTTTATGACAGAATTTGTGTTTCTATTATGTTTTTCTAGTGTTTCCATAACTTGTTTTCTGCACATGTTCAAAGTATTATAGAAGACCTGGGTAAGAATAGATTGAGTTTCAATCACTCTAAAATCCCCGGCAAATTTATAATCATTTAAAGGGATTAGTATATTGGACTATATGTCTGAGGTAGCTCCTCTTTGAATTGGTTATTGATTGTCCTTCTATCTTCTCCTGAATGTGTTTTTTTGGGCTATGGAAATTTTCTATACGCATCAAATTTTTCCTGGTTAATTAAGTATTATGTCTGACTCCTTAATTATCAAGAATATCCTTATATTCTTCTTTCAAATTATTTAAAAAATTAATTTCTTCTGTCAAGCTGGAAGTTGACACTTTGAGAAATGACTCTGCAAGGGAGGTATTTATTCATGAACAGGAATTGTGAAATCATTAGCAACCACCCCATTAAATCCTAAATCTAGCCATTGTGCTTCATAGTTTTTTTTCCGGTGACAGTGAACAGTGTTAAACAATGTCTCATAACTATTAAGGAAGACACCTCTAGTTCAAGGGCCAAATTGAACCTAAGACTGGTCGAGTTGGTTTCTTAGTGTAGTTTTCGTAGCCTAGAACTACCTACGAGAAATAGGTACAATAGGCACTTCATCTCCTAGGGTTAGGTTTTTGGATTTTTATGGTTTTCCCTTGTTTCTCAATAATAAAAATTCCTTTGAGCCTCATTGTAACATAGTTCATAAGGCATGTATCCATCACATTTCTTCTCAGAGATAACTACCATCGCTCGAGCTAGTTTATTTTCATTTTGCATATAAACAAATTTTCAATATTTGATATTAATGAATTGAAGTTCAATTTACACTATAACTCTGTGTTTATTTTTAAATATGTATTTAATTTCGTTCCTGCATAAATCTAGATCATCCTATTTGCTCAAAACATTATTTTAATGTTGTAGCATAGGAAAATGTCTCCTAAAATACTATACATGCAACTATCAATAAGTTAAATAATTTTTATTTCTATTATGTGTTTCCATTCAACTTATCAAAAGTTAGTATTGTTTGTACTCATTGGTTTCTGAAAATTTGCATATACAGTTACCACATTCGTTGTTGTAGTATTCATCCTACTCATTACTTCCTCTTTAATATTTACATACACTAACTATAGAAACATAGTAGTTTGTTCAATCAATAACATATATCAATATTTTTTCATAAATTTCTTTCATACCTAAGTAGCATACCTTCACAGAACATGTCAACCTGTTTTAATATTATCCACTTTTTATTTTTGTAACAACCCTGGTAAAAATCCATGTAAAAAATATATAATACCATGGTGGATGGGACACATATTCCAAGATGAATGGTCGCAAAAAGATCCTAGTGGGTGTTCATTTGATTTATTATGGCTAAGGAAATTAGCAAAGGAAAAGGAAAAGGAAAAGGCATTGGAAATGAATGAGGCATTAATTGGAATTTATTTATGAAAATAATGGAAATTAGGAGAAAAAAAGGGTGCAAGGTCACAGGCTGCATGTGAGGAGTAAAATGAAGGAAAATAATGGAAAATGAAGAAAATAGAGGCCTCATCTATAAAAAGGCTTCTGAGGATCATTTGGTAAGGCTTGGCTAGTTCAGTTTTGGAGCTCTCATTATTCTCTCTCTCTATCATACTCTTGAGCACTTAGAGTATTATTGGAGCACTCTTGGAGAGTGTGGAATATTTGGATATTTGGATAAAGAAAGAAAAGGAAGAGAAGGAAAGTGCAGAGGACATCAGTATCAACATCTACAACAAGTTCTGAGTGTAGGTACTGAGTTGCATGTATCATCTCCTCACTAGTTTTGGCATGCATGGTATTGCATGTGGTTTCTTGATTATGATCTGCCATGGCCATGGAGGATGGATGAGATTGACAGTGGATTTTCCTAGCTTTTCCATTTCCTGGATAGACATGCTGATTATGAGTTTATTTCCATTGATTTTTTTCGGGTTGGTTCTGATGGTTCCTTTATTTGTTGGGTTGAGTTATCAATTCTTGGAGCCTTGGTTGGAAAAATGCTCTAGAGCCTGAAAAACAATTGTTGGGTTGAGTTATAGTCCTGGAGCCTTGGTTGGAAAAATGATCTGGAGCCCTAGGTGGGTTGAGTTACTAGTCTTGGAGCCTTGGTTGGACAAACACTCTAGAGCTCGGGAAAAACTGGGGTTGAGTTACTAGTCCTGGAGCCTTGGTTGGACAAACACTCTAGAGCCTAGTAAAAATTGGGGTTGAGTTATTAGTCCTGGAGCCTTGGTTGGAAAAACACTTTAGAGCCTGGGAAAACCTGGGGTTGAGTTGCTATTCCTGGAGCCTTGGTTGGAATAAACACTTTGGAGCCCCAGAGAAACTTGGATGGATACCAATTTGTGATGGTTAGTGATGTCCAACCGTGAGGTGGAATCACTGGTCTGGGGTTGAGACGGCTTGGTATCTAGAGCCCCGTTTTGGTGTTGATTGATGTGTTTGATAAAGTCCCACATTCATGCTTGGAATATGGCATAGAGGTGACTAGTTGAAGTTAGATTTGGCTCAACCATGTCTATGGTCGGGTGGAATGTGGAAGTCCCATTCTAGGTTGGTTTTTACATTCAGAAATGAAAGGTTCAATGCCTTGGTATTTTATGATTATATGCATTGTTTTATATATGGATTCTATTGCTAACGTATCTGTGGTATTTATGTTGGTTATAAGCATGTATTGTGATAGTGATGAGGTATGGCTCTATCCATGTTTTTACTTGTAAATGAATGCACAATGTAAATATGGTATAATAGATTGTATTGTAGATTATGATGTAGGGGAGCAATGCTTCTTAGCCATTCTCATATTTGTAGGAGACCCCTTTGCTTAAATTTGTTGTTTATGCTTACAGATGCTATGTTTTATGACATGTTTGACGAAATTCATGTCATGGATGGGTGGGGTCAGATGATTTCCTGATGATTTGATTTCTTCCATATGTTTGTGTTAATTTTATTTACCCTCTCCTCGAGTTACAAGAAGTTTTGGGCAGTGACTTGGGCTAAGGGGATGAAAATGTGGCACAAATCCTGGAGATACAGGAAAAAAATTTATTTTTTGGGCCTTAGCCGCTACTTGACAAGGATAGCTCGTGGCTATAGACCCTATCGCCATTCCCTTTCCCTTAAAATCCTGTGACTAAGCATCAAAGGGGATAAAAATCAACCACCCCTCAGGGACCATGGCCCTGTAAGATTGAGTTACCTCCTTGGGATGTCAATGATGCAGTGTAAGGTGTTTTTTTGGTGTTTCTATTTGTTCCACTTCCTTAAATTCATCTAGGGGGTTTAATCTTATATTATTAGCCTCTCGTCACATGTTTACCCCAATTGGAAAGTTACTTGGGTAGATGTGGGAAGAGGGTGTTACAGAGTGGTATTTGAGCATGGTTGCGCTCTCCTTGGGTTGTGTGTGTTTTTCATGCATACATGTCAATTTCATATATGTTCCTCATGCTTATGTTCCATGTGCTTGTTGTGTATGCATGATGGTGGTGTTTGGCTGTTGTTATCTTTGTGTGAATCTGATACCACAAAGTGGTATCAAAGCATGGTTCAACTCTTGGATTGGATGGGTGGTGTTTTTATCATGAATTTATGTTGGTTTCATGCATGTTTAGTATGCTTATGGTCTATGTGTGTTTGTTGAATCCATGTTGTGTTAGCCATGGTGGAAGTGGTGTCACCATGGAAGGGTTGATTGTGTTGTTCTCATGAGTGTATGATGGGTTATGTGTTTCTGATGCTTGTGTATTGTTCATGCACACTTGCGTACATATTGTTACATATTTTACATGCATTGATTTCTTATGCTAAGGTCACATATTGGTCATGCTTGTGTGTTGTCTATGTATGCTTGCTTATGTGATGTTATATGTGGGACATTCATTGGTCGTTCATGATTGATTATACATGTCAATTGGGTGCACGTGTTCAAGTTTTCACTGGTTTGATTGAGGTTGTTTCGATTAAGGTCATTGTATGCAATTAGGTCATTGTGATGATATTGGTATGTTATGATGCTAATGTGTTGGTTGAGATAGAGTAGGATATGCAGGTTAGTAAAGTGAAGTTGCAAAAATGGACTTTGGGGTAAGAGAAGATCATCATACAAGCATGCAAGTATGTGATTCATGATTGTTGTAAACATTAGGATTACTTATATGTTTTCCACTCTACTGTTATTTTGGTTACATGTGTGATAAATGCTAGTTGATTAGCTTAGTCATATGAATTATGGTTATGTGCATGCCTTTCATTATATTGATGTTGTTATCACAAATAAAATTTCATTTTTGATTAGTAGAGTCCTTAGCATGGGTTTCATTGTCTTGTCAAATTAGTTCATGAAATTGATAAAATTTTATGAATGGGTCATTATCCTAAGTTTATAGCGTCCTACTTGTCATGTCATCATGGTCAAATCTATCAAAATCCACCAAACGTCTCTGTGAATTGGTTTAAAACTTGGTTGTGGCAACATGTCTGTCTTTTCCTGAGTCTGTAGCGAATATAACTGAAAATAGGTTTATTTTGCTACGGACTCACCTGACCAGTCCATAGTGAATCTGCCAGAATTATGACAGAAACCACTACAAAATCATGTTTTTCTACACTGATAAAAGAAATGGTGAGGTGTCGAGTCTTCAGTGGTTAAAGGTCAATCCAAGGTCATGTGATCATTTAGAGGAGTCATGCAACATGAATAATCATAAGTGGTCACTCATCATTTCACTTAACCTCTTTCATTTGTCATTATCCCTCCCATATTTGAATTCACCTTTTAAATTCACCATTAAAGCTGTTGTCTATCATCCTCCTTTCGACCTCTGCGTATAGTTGGTGTTGTCACCCTTGAGAAGTCCAAACTTGTTTGCAAGTTGATTACTGTGCAATTCTATTCTTTGTAGGTGTCACAGCATCAAGAGGCCAACGTAGTGTAAAGGGAGATGGCCATGCAGAAGAAGACTAATAAAGTGGGCTTGTGTGTAAGGTATGAGCCTATGGATCTAAAGTTACTCAATGAGGACCCTAGCTTTGCAGAAGCCTTCAACAGTGTTGGATGCATTAGATTCTACCGGTGTCACCTGAAGAAATTGCCCAAGCCACAGAGATTCTGAGGATGGGAGAAGAGTGGTTCAAAGCCACTAAGTTTAAATTATAGAACTGTGATGATTTTATGAAACCTGAACATATTGGAGTAGATATGACATCTGTAATCCCAAGGAGTATCCTTAAATAAAACTACTCCAAACTACCGCTTGTAATTCAAAAATACTTCACATATGAAGGAAGGTTCCATATGGTCTATCAATATCATTTTAGGCTCTTGCTGCATTTCACTGATAAGAAATCTCTACACCTTGCATTTTTCTTATTTAGGAGCATAGGTAAGATGTCAGACAAAGTTCAAGCTAGGCCAGAAGGTAGTAAGGCTTCAATTTTTCATCATGGGTTGATTAAACTTTTGGTGTTGGAGGAGTTGAAAAAAATGAACAGAGACTGAGCCACATTCCTATTCCTTAGTGGTTATGAAGTAGATACATTAACACCCAAGAAGACACCTAAATTAAAATCCCCTCCTTCAAGAAAGAGTGACAAATGTGTAGTTGAAATAGAGGGTGTGAATGAAGAGGAAATGGAGCCCATTGTAGAGGCCATGGATTTTGAAGTGGAGAATGCACAAGAAACCGAAGTCCCACAGCCTACACCTGCAAGTAGCAAGTCAAAGATCAACAAGAAGAGTCATGATAAAAAGCAGCCAAACACTAGGAAAAGGCAACCTTGAGGATACTTTTAAAGCCATATACATAGAAGAGACACCACTGGTAAAAGCTATAGATATTAAAGGAAGCAAGAAGAAAAAGAAGGGTATAACTGCTAAAAAACCTAATTTCTCAGGAGAAGATGTAGGGTTTATGTTTCAACCAACAAAACCACTCACCAGGCTGGAGTTTTCCAAAGGTGTCATGGCTAGTAAAAAGACAGAAGTTACAGACAAAGGAAAGCAACCTATGGCAGAGGATATCATTGATTTGTCTCCAGAAAAAGAAGAGATCATTGTGTAGAGGAAAGGTAAAGAGAAATTTGTTGAGAAAACTGAGGTGCAACTGTTAAAATAAAAGTTGAGAGAAACCAGAGAGGAGGTTATTGAAACAAAATTGGAATTAGAGGAAGCCAGGCTAGAAATGAAAATTATGGAGGAATTAAAAGAGAAGTCAAATGAGTGAATCAATCAATATGATGATTCATTAACCAATGCCAAGTAACTGTTGAAAATAACCCTTCCTCTATGCAGGGTAATGAAACATACAAGGAAGATAAATATTTGGTTGTAGGCAGAGAGAAAGAAACTTAAAAATCAAGTGAAAGAGCTAGAAGAACAAATGGATATGATACAGTTAGAGCTCAAGAAGAAAGGTTTAAAAATTACAGTCATAAATGAACCTATGGAGACTGAAGCTCCTGCTACCAAAGGTGAAGCTTCTAAAGCTTTAAAAGTGGACAAATTACCTTTTTGATATTTTTTACATCATTTTGAATCATCTCTTGCAGATCCATAGGTAAATTTTGAAGAAGGAAGCACAATTTTCAAGTTTGTTAACAATTAGGCAAGTTCGTAGTGTATCTCAGGCTTGAAGCCCAAAATTCGCTACGAACTCGTTGTAGGTGGCTTTTTGTTATAAATCACAGTTTTTTTCATGAAGGAGGAAGGTATAGGTTGGTGTTTAGCTATTTTGACTTAATAAGCAACTTCAAATCAACAAAGGGAGAAAACAGGTGGCAGAGATGGCTAAAATAAAAGTGCTACAAACTTTCGCTATAAACTTGCCTTAACTCCCCTGTTTCTGCAATGAAGAAATTTTTGCAGCATTTTCAAATTTTAATGGTCTATTTGGGATAAGAAAGCCACGTGGAAACATTAAAGTACATAAGAGGAATATTTTTGTGGAGGCATGGTATTCAACAAAGTTGTTCAGTTCACCTGCTCACCATGAAGACACTCATTATCCATCATGACACTACCTCCTAAAAAGTAGGAAGACAAGTCTCCTGACTTGGTGGGGGAAATTATATTTTGGTCATGTTCAGTGCCACCCAGGCACATGAATTTTCTTTATGTAAATATGCAGTCTTAAAGTTTGTTGATGTAATAATAGGTTATAGGGTCCTATTAGGTTTCTAAGTCCTAAAATTAGTCGCTGTCAGTTTTATCTCCATCTAATTTTCTTATTGTTAGATTAGGTGTCATCAAAGAGATTCGAAGGTCCAGCCTTGTTGGCAGATCCAATGTAAATATGCCTATTAATAGGTATATTATCGAATGATAGAGGGTTGAATGATGTTGAATACATAACTACTATTGAAGAAAATCCTTATCAGTAATATATATAATGGCTATTGGCTTTTCTTCACTTGAGATTAATTGATGTTTTCATGAGCATTTGTCTTATGTATTCTGCTATTTTATCTTTAGTACTCTGATGTTTGATTACTTAGAATTCATGTATATCATGCTTTAAATTTCTTCAAACATTAGACTGTTTTGTATTCGTGTATGTTACCTTTCAGCGAAACATCTACATGACTCAGCTTCCATAAGAAGAGTTCCCATGTCATTGAGTTTCTTAACACTAACTCCATATGCCTAATGGTAGTGATTTATACACATATTTCACCTGCATACAAACATATTTAAAATAATATTTCAGAGTTAGCCATATGTTGAACTTCATTTGAATAAAATCATCTTTATCTTTGAGAGAGCCCTCTTAGGCTGAAAAGGCTAATTTTCAGCTAGAAGTAGGCTTGAAAGAGTTACTCTAGGTTGTTTGGTGGAGCAGCCCATCTGTACCAACTTAGTGATAACACCACGCATACACGAAAGAACATGTACTACATGCAAACAATACCATGTATGCACAACACAACATGTACGACATGCACACAATATCACATGTACACAAAACAACATGTACCACATGCACCCAATACCATGTATGTACAACACAGCATGTACGACATGCATAGTATACCACATGTACAACAATACCACATGTAAATCATGTGCACAGTACCACTTGTACACAGTACCACCTGCACAACGTGTGCACAACATCACATGTACACGACACCACCTGCAAAACGTATACACAATGCTACATGTACACCGCACCACTTTTACAATGTGTACACAATATCACATGGACACAACACCACATGCACGACATGTACACAACACCACATGTACATAGCACCACATGCATGACATGTACACAACACCACCTTCACATAACACCACATGTACCACATGTACACAACACCACATGGACACAACACCACATGTAAAATCATGCACACAACACCATATGTACATAACATTGCATATACAACATGCACATATCACTATAAGTACACAACACTGCATATCAACATGCACACAACACCATATGCACACAACACGACATATCCAACATGTGCACGATACGATAGGTACACAACACAACATACCCAACATGTACATATCACCATCTATACCTAGCGTTGCGTATGAAATATACACACAATGCCATATATACAATAGGAATACAACATCATATGTACACAATACTACATATGTTACATGTACACATCATCATAAGTACAATCATTGAATATACAACATGCACAACATATATAGAACAATAGTACTAAACATCCATAGACCAAACATTGACCCCACAAGAAACCTTGCTTCCAGTGTCTGTTTTCCATCCATGTTTATCCTAACATGTCACATATCATGTTATTTTCATTTAGTTGATGTATCTCTCAGCATTACCTATCCAAAACATAGGCATAGTATAAACACATAATATCAACTCATATTGTCATGATACTGACCTCAAAATTTTTTAAGGCTACTCTTCCCACTTTATTCCTCATAATACCAAGAACATATTCATGTAATTAACCTGCATAAGCAATCATTCCTCCACGAGAATGATTCATGATGACCCTGTCAGAAAATGACTTACATACATACGTATATATACATATAAACATCGACATGAAACAATCATGATCCCTGAACATCCAGTCAGAAAACTGCATACATATACATGTGAACACTAGTAGAAAACAATCCTAATGACCCTATCAATCAATGACATACATACATACATATACAAACATCAACATAAAACAATCATGATCCCGTCAAACAACGACATACATACATGCATATATAAATCTATAGACATTATCATAACCATGATCACAACATAATTACCATATATCATAAGGCAAAGGTTAAGAGAACTCCCTTTATCCATGCACAACATGCATAAAATTGAGAACACTAGTTCCCAATCATAGCCAAGGCATTTTTTATTTCAGATCCATTTTTGTACTACCACCGTCCATTTACCCCAATGGACCCCACCAGTTCAACCAATTTTCATACTCTTGCCTTCAACTACCCTTACTCATGCATCAAGCTTCATCTGTGTCTTACATTACCAGTTGGGTACCACACAACTCTCTTTGAGCTCCATTAAATTTCCTCTTTCCCAACCAATTCCCAAGACTCTCAAACAAAATGCAAGAACAAGAAACAAACAATAATAAAACCATAATAATAAAGTGGTATGGACATAAACTAGACATAAACAAATATTCAAGTCAAGTTCAAACAATTCACGAAAGGCCAAAGGTAAAATACTAGCAACAAACACCATGAATCACTCCCCATGGTTCCCAGTGCTCCCAAAGAAATATCAGCCTGAATATTCTTCAACATTTCATGGCAGTCTCATTTTCCATGAAATCTCGTGCATCATACTGTCATAACCACATAACTATGAGCGCATAAATAAATATAACAATATACCATTTATCTTACCTTGTTATGCCAAACATGTTGCCTTGTAACTGAACACATATGTCAACCACATGTTCCAAAGATAAAGACACCATATCTATCAATTTGAAACCAAACTTTACCAAGTATAACAACCATGTCATAGTCAATAATTAACTCTCATTCTTCTGTCATAATACATAATTCTACAACTATCACCTACTTACACTTAAGTACATATCAATTGTCTCAACACATATGTGTTAGTACAACCATGTTAAAACAAAATCATTTATTCATGCAATCTTACATACACATACTCATATCATGTGATTAATCAAACATTCAAACAAACTATAAACGTACCATGTTAGATAAATCAACTAGATGACATAATTGACACCAAACATTTGACACCAAATAAATGACATTATAAAATAATTAAGCACCAAGTACACGTACGACATAAACAAACTCATACCTTAATGTATCTCAAGGGAGGTTATCTTGTTTGCACAATCAATCTATATTAGTAGGATATAACTTCACAACATATCTAATCAAACATAAATAAGGTCATGATATCCATAAAAATAACTAGCTAACATGTTTGCATCATAAACTCACAAACAATTTTCATTAATGCATAACAATCACATGTGCATAGTCAGTCTAGATTTATACAACACACTATCATAATTAGGTTGACTCATACTTGAATTTCATAACCCTAACCAACTTCATAGGCCAATCCAAATTATCATAATACATATAACATCAATATATTAATGCAATAGGTTGAGGGAAAAAAATTAGGGGCTAATATTCACAGGTGGGATAATTTTCCATGTTTTTTCCCAAAAAAAAACAATTCGCCAATTACCATTTTTTCTAAAAATGATTCGCCCACATTTTATAGTATAAAATTATTTTACTCTAAAAATCACCAAAATTTTATATAGACTAATATAAAATCATTAAAAATCTAAAAAAAATTACAAAAATGTTCCCAAACATTTTAGAATTTGCATATTAGGGACTAGTAAGATTTGCCAAGGTTTCTAAACTTTAAGAGAAACTTTTGCCCTTAAAATTTTCCTTGCGGGCCTAATAACATACTCATCAACAACATATAACATAATCATCGAGTTAAATAACATAGAACATCAATATCTTTTGTAACAAAAAGTTACTATCATTCATGAATATTCGACACATGTGCATATGAAAACATTGATTCACTAAAATCTATCATACATGTAACCACAACAAAAATAGACTAAAAAACATTTAAATAACCCTAATGATTATAACAACTATTAACCAACATACCTGCATGCCAAACATACAATACCTATATGACTATTTTCTCTTACCCGAAAGTATAGTATCGCAACTTCACTTTGATGATCTGGATCTCCTTCTCTATCTCAACCAACACATTAGCATCATAACATACCAAAAACATCATGATGACCTAAAAATGCATACAATGAACTCACAATGCATATCTAACCTATTATGCATACATAACTATAACCATAACAATGCATGCACAACAACCTATAGATGCTGACATGCATAACAAATGCATAACCAACATACACTCATGATGACCACATCCAGTACACAAAACCATCAAATTTCACATGGTGAAACCAATGCAACTATGACCAATTGCATGCATATGCTACAAGAAAATAGACCACAATCATAAGGAACACATATGAAATCGAAATAAATCCATGACCGACACACACCTCCATCCATTCAAAGTGTTGAACCATTCTCTGATACCACTTTGTAACACCCTCCTCCCATATCTACCCAAGTAACTGGTCAAGAGGGGTAAACATGTGACAAGAGGCTACTATGATTTGATTTAAATTCCCAAGTCACCTTAAGGAAGTGGAATCGACACCACACAACTACACATACCTTATACACCTACTATAGGACACTCAAGAGCCATGAAAAACTTCCAGAAGGCTAGCCCCCGCATCAAGATGACCATTTCAGGCATCAAACCCCCATTTGCTCCCTTGACATGGAAAAAATGTGACTGGAACCTCCCAATCGAATGCATAAACATGCATCAGTGCGAATGTGGAATTTTTCATCGAGTGTTGTGCCAGCAAATGCGAATTTTAAGGCTAGATTCCAGGGCTCAGGATAGACCTTTGCCGAGAAATCCCTCTAACTCTCAGAACTAATAAATTACACTAGGGCAATGCTTGCAAACCAAAAGTTGACATCGGGACTAGGCATGACCATCCCTAACCAGGATTGAAATTTCGTCAAACATGTCACAAATATGTAACCTACATGTCTAAATAACATATTTGTGCATAGGGGTCTCATACTCATTTGAGAATCGCTAAAAATATTTTTTCCCTTATATCATTAGCTTCATTATAATCTATTAGGTCATATACACATAGTTCATTAATTTACCATTCAAAACATTATGAGAGTCATGCATCATCACTATCATAATACATGCTTACAACCATCATAATAATAACATAAATATCAAGGATACATCCGCCATGGAATCCACATATAAACCAATACCTTTACACATAAAATACCAAGGAAAGAAAAGCATTGTCACACCTGGAAAATCCCATGCCAATGATAGAAAGAGAACCAAGAACACACATGCAACACCATGCATGCCAAATCTAGCAAGGAAACCAGACATGCAATTCGATACCTGTAAAGAATCTTGTTGTAGTTGCTTGATCCTACTCTTCCTTGCTTGATCTCTACTTCCTCTTTGCCTTCTTTGCCTTCTTTTCCTTTCTTGATCCAATGCTAAAATGCTCCAAGAAAAATATAAGTGTCCAAGAGGATGAGAGAGAGAGAATAGAGAAAGAGCTCCAAAATTGAATTGACAAAATGTTTGAGCAAAAAGCGTGCCAACTGATCCTCATAACCCTTTTTATTAATGAGGTCTCTATTTTCTTCATTTTCCATTAGCTTCCTTAATTTTCCTCCTCACATGAAACTTGTGACCTTTCACCTTCCTTTTCTCCTATTTTAATTTACTTTCATAAATAAAATTCCAATTAATGCCTCTTGCATTTTCCATTGCCTTTTCCATTTTTATTTAGCCTTAATAACCGAAATGAACACCCACTAGGATGTTTTCCCAACATTCAACTTGGAATATGTATCCCATGACCTTGGTCTTATATTTTTACTTGCATTTTTAACCAAGGTTGTTACATCGTGCAATTTTGACATCATTACTGAAAGAAACCTTTTATTTCCTAACAACCTATCCCTTGAACACTTATCAATCAAAGGACATCGTAAAGATCCCACAGTTCTTAGAGGTTCTTCATTCCTATCAACTCTTGCAACGTCTATGCAATTGGTTGTTCCATTCTCTTTAACACAAAAATCTACCATGATTTCCTCTTTTCCATCATTTCATGATTATATATTTTGATGGCATCTGCAATTAATTCCTTTGATGCAGGATTGTCAAAAAAACCAATGTTGAAAGTTTCCTACTGTAGCTGGCTTAAAACATTACCAGAAAATATTTCCCCAACCTTTGTATGGGTAAGATGAACTAAAAAATTCGCAACATGTGGAGGAAAAATCCTTGGCCTTATATCAATATGCTTTTCCCTTAGTTGATTAGTGTGACCTTTTGATGTGTTGTCTATATTTCCATAAAAACAGTTGTCTCCTTGGAACTAAAAAATACTATCTTTGCTCAGTTGCTTCAATGCCAGTGTCTAATTTATTAGGCATACTGTTTTTGATGCAAATATTATTTTCTATATGCTTAATTTGGCTATCTTGGGGGTTTCATATCCTCCAAGCATCACCATTTTCCCGCTCAATGAATATACATTATTATACATTACTGTTGGACACCTAATCCTCTAAGGGTTGGTGTAGAAGGTGAATGGACATAGGAAGTCCAAGAGACCTTGGAATGTGAAATCCAAGGGTCACTACAATGTATTATAAATGTACATCATGTTAATAGTAATATTATCTCATGCCTATCTTTCCTATGATGTCTATTCTTGCCTATTCTATTGCTGATTTTAACATGGTATCAGAGTGGGAAATCCCTGGCCCTGCTCCAATTTGAGCCATTGGTTTTGTGTGCAATTATTTTCTCAATGCTGACTCCCTGGGCTCTACACTTGGGTGCTCTATAATTCTAAATAATTATTGGTCCCATCACACCATCCATGCCGCTCTACATAAATTTTATCTGAGATTCCAAACACTAGTGTAACTGTAAGAACTCTCTGCTAGTCAGCGAAATATCTGCTCATTTTATACCCTACACCTATTTTTCTGTTGAGAAATATTAAGGTGTACATGTGTGTGTGTTTTCAACACAATCAGAGCCCTTGCAGTAACAAAGACCATGGTGGTTTGGCATCGTTGAAAATCTGTCCTCACCACACCTACATTCTTATTTCATTTGGTCAGTTTCTCTCATGAATGAAACTTTTGTGACAACTATATTTGGCCTTAGATTTATTATTTTGAAGGATCTGCATATTTATTGCTAATCCTATCTATTTTCTGTGTTAAATGACTGATATGTGATCGTGAATGCCTGAAACCTTTTGTTTTACACCGCATTTCAATTGCTCTCTCTCTAAGTTCGAGTCGTGTGGTCTCTGCTAGCAGTAAAACCCTAGGCGTTTAAGTAAAGGGTGTGGAAAATGTGGTTTCTATTTGTTCAAACCCTCCTTATGTTTGCAGGGAAATTATTCCCTCACCTTTCATTTCCTGCATATTTATAGCACCATTGCCTCCGATTTAATAGAATTTAAACTCCAGGAGAAATATGGCGAAATTTTGTTCAATAAAAAAAGTGGTTATCGACATTCCTTTTGACAAGAAACGAATCCTACCATTTTTGGAGTGAAGAACGATGGTAAATTTTTAGCTTTACATTCAACCGTGTATAAGCCGAATAAAGTGATTGTGAAATATGGTGTGATGAAATCTGTGTTTTCAAATACGCAATTACTCCTATGTTTAATTGAGTATGTTACGTTGCAATGGTATGTATGGTTCTGCGTTGATTTAAGTATTGGCAATGTGCAAATTTCAGCTTGGTGTTTGAAGTTTTTATGGAAAACCAATTGAAGGCATCAATACATGAGCGATGAATTATATATAGTTTACTTACTACGATAAACATTAGTGATGGAATATAATGGATTAAAAACAAAGGCCATAGAATATATGTGATGGTTCATGCATAAGTGAAATTATGAAAACATTGTTTTTAAAATGAGCACATATGTGATGGAAAATAAAATTTGTCGAGCTCCTTTTTAAAGGCCTTATTTTATACCATATAAAATATGGTATAAAATTATAACATGGTAGCACATCATTGGAACATTAAGTTGGTATGTGTGTTGGAGTGCTGAGGACTTTGATTTGGCATTAATCAAGATTGTTTTGACCATGTCTTTTCTTCTATAGTGATTAAATCAGTCAGATGGTGTTAGTTGGGTATGGTTAGTCCCTCACATGTTAGTGCTCATTGATTGTTTTCCTTGACCTGTTGGTTGATTATTATTGTCAAGGTCTATCGTGATATGTCATATGAGTGTGCGCCATCAAATTGAAAATGTATATGTGCGCTATCTTAGTGTATCTCTATTGCAATAAGTTGGGGTTTGTCTAGTCTTGCTAGACTGTTGAGTCTTTATTTTTTCTCAAAAAATGGACAAACTTGATGGAGTACTAGAGTTATTAAATACTTTAATACACTCCACTAGTCATGATATAGTAAAAATAAGCAAGTATTTTCTCATTGATATTCACTGTTGTTTACAAGATGCACATGAAAAGATTGATTTTTTTGCAGCTTGAATCTCAGCTTCAGCAAGAAAAATTACAACAATGGAGTCATTATTCTGAACATGTTTCTATTCAAAACATTGAAATAGACTCCCATAAGCAGCAAGTCAATGAAATTATAGATGATTCAGATCGAGTGCCAAATGTAGCAGCAGAGTTATATGCAGATGCAGAAGTTCAATCTACACTTCGAAAGTCCATCATCAGACCTTGGGAAGAGCTTGTCCATAACAAGCATAGAATAGGTCTTGGATACGAAAAGGAGGTGCCTTTTCATATTCCGAACTACTCCAAGCCCACCAAATTTCAGAGTGCCAGATTTCTTCATGATGGCTCACCTTCAGCTGTTCTAGATTCTGCTCCTCTTCCACAACAACAACAACAACAACAGATTGTAAAATGCCAACACTGTGACCGAGATGGCCATATGAAAGATCACTATTTTGATCTTCATCCATGTAAGCACTGTCATAAAACCCTCTCCTTCTTCAAAAATATGCTTCATAAAAAATCCTCCTACAAGAACAAAGATTCATATTGGATGGATCACTTCTTGGCAATAAGAATTAACAACCAAGAACATGTTTCAACCATATGTTAGAACTTGTTCTAGAGTATTGAACAATCTTGCAGTTGAGTTTTTGCCATCATCTCACCTTTTATTTGACGGGGGGGGGGGGGGGAATGATGGTAGCGAGAGACATAGCAGTTCAAGCAGGCCTGAGCCACAACCTGCCATTTCAGATTCAGAGTCGTAGCCAGAGACATAGAAGTTCAAGCAAGCCTAAGCCACAACCTCCCATTACAGATTCAAAGTTGTATCCAGAGACATAGATGCCCATGAGCATGACTTTGGTTGGTGGTCGGCCTTAAACCATCTATGTGAGGTTGAGTTTCTTCCTCTTCAAATAATTCGGGACAATTCCTCTAGTAGAAGACTTCAACTTCTTGCTAGTTTTGGTAGAGTTCTAGGAAACGCATCAAGCATTCCAAAGTTGGTGGTAATCCTTAAACCATCGCAGGTTGTAGACCTCCCTTATTCTATGTTGAAGTTATCCCTCTTCAAAATATGAGGAACACTTCCTCTAGCAGAAGATCTCAGCTTCTTGCCAAATTTGGAAGATTTTTGGGAATTGCACTAAGCGTTCCAGTGTTGGTGGTCATCCTTAAACCACCTCCTTATGCCAACATTTTAGAGAGCACATTCAGCCTATTACTGCCATGCATAATTTTTACATTTTGTATTACAACTCTCTTCTTGGACTCACACATACCCCTTCGGATTAAGGGGGGAACGTTGGACACCTAATCCTCTGAGGGTTGATGTAGAAGGCGAATGGACATAGGAAGTCCAAGAGACCTTGGAATGTGGAATCCAAGGGTCACCACAATGTATTATAAATGTACATCATGTTAATGGTAATAGGATCTCATGCCTATTTTTCTTATTGTCTATTCCTACATATTCTATTGTTGATTTTAACAATTATAATGAGAATGAGCATGAGTATGGACATGTTCTAGGTGATATTTGAACCTTGGTGGGGGCTTTAAAAGGATCCTGCATTAGAGGATTTTTTTTTCATCACTTACCTAGCTTAATAATTTTTTTAGTGGTCCATGATCTCACAATGCAAAAAAATAACAGAATCTAAGAGAAAATACTAGAATGCATTATTATATTCATGATATTTCACTTTGAAAATTCAACAGAAGTGAAGGAAAATTCATATTTTTCATAGATTTCATCGAACTAAACTGCTTTGTGGTGATGGAATACTTATCCAAATGTACAATATATGTAAGTGACAAAAATTGTGTCCCTGCCATATTTACTCTCGTATGGGGTAAAGACAAAAAGGGAATACCCCATTGTACTTCTTACACTTTAAAATTTAAGATCACCATTTCTTTCCATCTTGAAAAGGAAACTCAAATAAGAATTCAAGTTGGGTTAAATCTTGTGTCTACATTGACAAGATAGGTAAACTAAGCCTCTACTTGCCTCAAAATAGCAAGATATGTTGTCACTTGTCACTAAATTATAATTACTTTATGTGTAAGGTTAGTAGATCAACTATTCTATCATAAACAAAAACTTGAGGCATAATTCCTTAGAAACTATCCAAAGAAGTGAAAACACAACATGAATATAAGTAAAGGAAAGAATACAACTATTCTTATTGGATCAGAAAGTGGCTAGAGGAAGGAAAGCCAAAAACTCCATATATTAATAAGTTCAAAAATTCTACCATCTATTCATCTGATTCAAACCTTTAGGGATCCTGAAGACTGAGTTTAATCTTAAAAAAACTTCCACCTTTGGCCTCCTTCCTTCCTTAAGTGCTGAATATTCCCCATCCTCCATTTCCTTGTATTCTTCTTCTTTTCCTAATGGGACCACATCATCTTGTTCCTTAAAGGAATCCTCACAAACATAGCCCTAGGTAGAAAGCATCTTCCCTCCCTACATTGTGTTTGATCTCATAACATGCCAATGGTCATAAAAAGGGTGAATTATACTCTCAAAAACCATATTCCTTACACCATCACTAGTAGGAGCGGAAGATGACCACCCATTGACTTTGTTATTCACATCTTTGTAAGAAGCAAAACTTTCTTCACGAGATTTTGAATCTTGTTCTCTAAAAAATTGTTAATATTTTGTGGAATCCCTTAGAGAGGACCCTTTATGTTTGTATTGTGCTCATTCCAATTTTATTTCTTTTCCACTGCAGGAAGAGGTGCTCCAAAATCACTTATCTGGTTTATAGTGGTATACTAAATATTATCAGCATAATTTGTGAACACATGGTTATTGCATACAACTGCAGTTGGGAAATATGAATTGTGTCTAGATTTGTTTTTGTCAAGTTCAAATTCACTACCATTAGTGAATATTGGTTGAACCTTATCTTGATTCTCTTCAACAATAGGAAGGTTTTGTGGGATCACACTTATTACAAGAGTGCTTACTTTATCTTTTTTTTTTAATGTTTTATTTCTTTGTCTTTTTTCCAATAAAAAAAATCAAAACCCTTCTATTAATATATAGGGGTTACATAGCATATGCTGAGCATTTCCTTTCCCTTGTTTGCAGAGAAAGCCAAAAACGTTGTTTGTGGATATATCCAGAAATAACCACCAAGCAGCGAAGTCACAAAACTGATCTTTTGGATAGCTAGAAACCTGTAGATTCCCCAACTCTCGGCTTCCTAAAAGGAAAACAGTAGAAACAGAGTGATGGGGAAGCCATAATGTCAGAGTTTAAACCAGATAGTAGGCACTGTACTGGCAAAAAACAAAAGGAAAAATAAGGTTCAGTCGTATACAGGAACTCAGGCCTCCTATGACAGGAAAACAACTCTGAGTCCTGAAAAGGTTTATACATAAAAAAAAAAAGAGTAGCAGTATATACATCGAAACAGAATTAGAAATAAAATGAAATTTATGCAAAAGCTGGGGGAGCGAGTCGCCTTGCCACCCCATCAGCCACCTCTTCAACTATCCATGTGCCCAAAACCTGCTCAATGCCTTTTTTAGAAAGGCTGTCTGCTTCTGAATTTCTTTCCCTGAAAATATGACAGATAGTGAGCCCAGAAAACCAGCATTTAATATTTAAGATCTCATTAAGCAAAGGAGATAACAAAAAGTTCCTGCAGTGATGTGAACCGTTGGCCCACTTGATTGTGTTCAAAGAGTCTCCGAAAATCTGGGCCTCGCGCTCATTGCACGCAACGAGCCATCCAAGAAGAAGGTGCAGTGCTTTAAGCTCGGCAAAGTTGTTTGTTCTGGTACCAAGCCCTATGGATGCTTTGAGAAGTTTTCCGGAAGGAAAATGAATGACTAGGCCAGCTCCACAGTTCTTGTTGATATCAGAGGCCCCGTCGAAGTAAGCCCAGGGGATGGATCCTTTAATTTCTTCCTGCTGAACAGGCCTGCTATTCTGCAAGATGGAGGGGGTTGGGATGTTTTCATAGATTGCCACCCCCTCTTCGTAATTCGTAATGTTTTATTTCTTTGTCTTTCTCACTAACATTATTTTTATTTTCTTCAATCACCATCCTACAAGTTGTAACATTTCTTCCCCAAGATCTAGGCTAGAAATTGTCAAATGAAGGCAGAGTAGTTGTCACACCAATGGCTCTCTTGTTTCTACATTTTCTATCATTTTGTGTAAAGTTTTTTCTACAAAAAAACCATCTGCAACAACATCATGGTGGGACTTCAATGCAAAAATTCCTGTCTCGAATTTCATAAGCCTAACACAATATGCAACAAAATTGAGACTCTACCCTAGCTAATGCACACCAAAGTTGCACTTTTTCCATTGACTGCAAACCTTGTAGTCATCAACATAAAAGATGCATTTCTTTCGCAATCACATACATGGCACAAGAGATTTCATCCACAAGAAGAAAATTTGTAAAGGAAAAAAAAATGTTAAATTTAATTCTATAGAATCTCTCATCTATGATTCCCAAAAGTGTTGATGCTTCTGAGAAAGCATAGCAGGTGGCCTAATAATTCCTCTCTGAAAAGCTTGTAGGAGGAGCAGGATGTGTCATATAACTATATCCACCTCCATAAGGTGGACACAGATAATGATAAGGATTTTTTTCATGTGAATGAGTCCACCATGTTCTAGGATCCCATGGTCCTACAATGAAACATAAAAATTATAAACTGAAGTAGGAAAACAAAATTGAAAAATTTCAAATGTTTTCCTTGTAAGGACAATAACAATTGATTTAATTTAATTTGAAGGAATGTTGTTATTGAGATACCTTTAATATTTTTAAACAAGAATTTAATTGTTAAAAATAATGAATTTATTAGGCATGAAAGAATAGTCCCCATGTTTAAACAATTAATTATAAAGGTATGATAACAACATACATTTGCATTGAGTTCATATAGATTCTTTGAACTATTTCCTGTATACAATGATATGTTGAGAATGCCCCCTAGGCACATGCTCCAATAGGAAGTAGGAATGAATTCAATGAAATAGTGGCATGCAAAAAGTGTTAGACAAGACTCATATATGAGAGGAATAGTGCACATGAATTCTCAAGGGAAAAATACTCTTGAACATGAAGAATTTGCACAGTCAAAGGTGGTTAAGACATGCTCACAAAATAACACTACGGATGCATGAGAGTTATTAAATTTATTTGATGTATTTGGAATCAAAAGAAATATCTAATATATGCATACTGTGGATCCTAAGAAGTTCAATTTTTCAGTATTGTGCATCCTTTTATCCCAATTGGAAATACTTCATCCTTAGATTGTTATCATATGCTTGATTTGTTTGTAGCCCTTTTATAGTAAGGAATTGTTTATTTTGCAGGATGTTCTGAATTCAAATTTACAAACCAATTTCAGATAATCACTAGGAAGAGGACATCCTAAATAACTTTTTTATAGGTTATGCTTCTGCAAACTCATCTTTATTTGACAACCACACAAACATATATTGTTCAAACAAACCAACATCTTTATCAGGGTAAGGTTTTTGTTCATGTTTTGTTATTAAGTGATTTATCTATTTTTGGTTCCACAAGATTTTACTAGTTTTCTATAATATAATATACTAAGATGTTCAATTTATGCGTATAAATTGTTTATGTCCATCCAAAACATTCTTGACACTCTAAGAAAGTCAGATAATCCAAATGAAAGTGACACATTAAAGCACACTATATTTAGTGAGAAGAATGCATATGTTTAACCCAACAAATCTTCTTCACTTGATATTTTCGTTACTCATTTTGGTCATAGCCAGTTATCAAGCACCCTCTCTTCCTAGGGATTTGGATTTAGATCGGGTTCACCAGCCCAACTAATGTAAGGATGAAAAGCTTATCTTTACAACAAAGTGCATCTATGTAAACTACAAATGTAATATTGGATAGGAATATCCATCCATCAAAAGGATAAAGGGCCCACAAGAGTGTAGCTTTAATAGCTCATCAAGTTTCTTTATCAAAGTTAGGTGATGCTGCCACAACTAAAGTAAAAAGCTTGCAAGTGACCACCTCAACAATGACATTAAGTGTTCCCTCTAGATCATCACTAACATGTATAAAAGAGAATTATTGTAAAGATGAAAAAACCTCCATACTTTGCAGCCTATGATATTCATCCTTCAAATCAGTTAGAATATATTCAACACCCAAATTCCAATGGACAACTTATATCAATTCCCCAATCAACAATTCCATGTGCATTCACCCAAAGACAGATGAACATGTAGGGTAACATGATCACTAGTCATCAACTTCAAGGCTCACGGGATGTAGTTGTTGTAGGGAAAATAATACTAAGTTTCCATTCAACGGCACCATATAAATTTTCTTCCTTAAATTCTTCTATAGAAAGGAAAACTAAGACGTGGGGATCTCTCACCCACTCAACTTGACCTTTTAGTCGAATCAATTATCAAAATTATTTAGTTGTCTTCAGGAGTGGGTGATAGAAATCATTTCAATCAACAAATTTTGAAATCCAAATTACTGTAGTTTTGGACTCATACTAGTGAAATACTCATAGCCTTGCAAGTTGCTACCATGTATAAGAGTTTGGGTGAATCTGGAAGGTATGTAACTTTAAACTCTCAAAAGATTCCTTCGAGGAGAAATATTGATCATTTATTCCCTCGCTCAAGATTAGGACCAATAATTACCAGCCACACTAGTCAATCAAACATGAAAGACGTTGAATCTGTAGTAACTGTGTGAACCCCAACAACTATTTCATTTCTAATGATGGAGGGCCACATTGCATATCAACACCAATATTATTTATCTAAAGTAAACATTGAAGATACAGTTTAAATTATTCCTAGTAAATGTAAGAAACGAGTGTCACAACTCATTCCCTAGCATGTAGATATTACTCAACCTTGAGGGAATCTTCCCACTACAAGGTTTTGAGCTACTACCCAGCAAATTCACTTCCTTTTTTGTTGTCAGTATTCTGTGAATTTATATCAATGGTGTTCTTTTTATTTACTCCTTTTAGTTTGAAATGGTTTATGTTTATTTATGAAGACTAATCCGATGTTCATGCTAGGGGAAACGTTTTAATTATTGTGGACCATTTATTTTCAATGATGTTGTGCTAGTAAGAGCATCTGCAACAAACCGCTTCACATAAAAAACTCTGGTTATATTTAAGGTTTCCTATCACTTTTTTACTAGTAGTTAAGAAATAAAAATGCATCCTTTCAAATTTCAAGACATCATATGAATATATTTATTCTTCCTGAACCCAAATTATTACTATGTTGGCTACAGGATAAAGATGAGATTGATAACCAAGAAGAAGGGGAAGGATCAATACCTCGAGTAAAGAGAATATTAAAGCTGACAACTCAACTGATGTAGCAACTAATTCCTCCAATACCTGTTGTGATTTTTCATGGAAAATCAAGTGTGGAATATGAGAATGAAACATATACTCTTGCTAAAACAACCTTGCAAGATGCATGCAAGTTAGCTTCCACCTCTAATAAAGATATGGGAAAGAAAGAAGAAAATGAAAACTTGTATGTATCTAGTTGGATTCACTTAGAATAATCAATGAATTGTATTATAATTGTGATTTTGTTAGTTCTACCAGTAATTTTATATCCAGTTGATTTTTTTGTAATATTGACCATCTCTATTAAGCTTCCTTTTCTATGTGAAATATGCAAGTTTTCCATTTAATTTGAATTATTCTAAGAAATATTATCCACAATTTTTTACTTGCTTGAATTGTCTATCACATGGTCAAACTATATTTTGTTAGTATCAATAGCATTTTATGAAAATCGATGAAATTAACTACTTCATTTGGCAAGGCCTTTGGGTAGCTTCAGAAACCTAATATATTGAATGTCAATTCTGTTTTGAGGATAGCAAAAAGCTTCATGGATAGAGAAAATAATTTGGAAGATGAGTTCTCCAGGTAGTATTGCTCTTTGAAAAAGACCACTAGTTGCAGTGGATTGTCAATATTTATAGTTGTTTATCAAGCTTCAACAAAAAATATATCCTTTTTTTATTGATTATTAATTGATAGATTTTTTGTTTCTACTTGTTTCTCTTTCTTGAAGTTTTTGTACTAATTAGTTGGAACTAATTCATGATCAAACATTGTTGGTATTGTTGTAATAATTAAATTCTTGTTTGTATTGAAGTAGTTATTTGTTGTAAAAGATCAATTGATGTGTTATATCTTAGAAATTACAAGTATGGTAAATATGGGAAAACTATTGGTTCTTTGCATGTAAATCTGCAAAACAAATCAAAACTACTCTTATTTTATCTTTTCATTATAATGATTGCTAATTTTTTGAGTTTGAGTGATTGAGGATTTCCATATGTTTTCTCTCAAATTGGAAGTTTGGTGTTGGAATTTAGTGTGGATTTTCCATTCAAGAATCATATAGCAACTAGAATATGAAAGTTACATTCCAAAATAATCCTCTTTGGGGGATTACTAGTGGTGATTGCTACATATTTTCGATGTTGGAAATTTGCTCCAAATCACAGTTAATATATTGTAACATAGGTTAGGAACATAATGGGAATGGAATTTTTTAGGTCACTATATTACTAGTGTAGTCCCTTATTGTTGTTAGTGTAGCCCCCTTATTGTTGTTGTTGTACCCTTGTAACCCACATATTGTTATTATTGTGCCCTTACATTATTATTGTTAGGTCGACTAGGATTATATTGTGGCCCCATGGACTCATATATATAGAAAGGAAGTTTTGTCATTTGTATAATCCAATAATTTTTCAATTATGTAATGTAAATGAGGTTTCCCCCTCAAAGTGGTTGAATTCTAAGGTGTTGATCTCTCTTTTCCTCTATTTTTTGAGTTGGTTTCATAGAATTTGGTATCAGCGCTATGGATTCTATGGTTTCGTTGCTCTAAACAGGTCATTGTGGATTTTTCGTTATAAATTTTTTTATACGAAGGTTTAGAAGCTAAAAATTTTACCACGCGAAGCAGAAATCCTGAGGAACTTCATGTAAAAATTTCATATCTTGGTTCACAATATTTTCGGGGATATGATCTGTGGAAGTTAGGGTTTTTACAGGGTCCCGAATTTCATCTAAAAGAGGTGACCATGGTAAAGTTGTCATAACACTCTCTTTGAGCATCAGATTGGAATTCTATAAAAAGTGGCCAAAATTACACGGACTGTGGTTTCCTTTGTATCAATTTCAGAGCCGAAAGAGGAAACAATGACACGTGGTGTTATCACTTAAAAAAATTCTTAACATCATTATGACAAGATTACTTATGATCATGGGTCAAAATAGGGCCTTAGGAGTCATTTCTTGAGTTTGACCAAGGGAAGTATTAATTTTTTTAAGATTGAGCCTACCCTAGTGTTTAAATAAACTCATTTCTAAGGTCTTTCATGTCAACTCTTTCATCATTTTAGGATTCATTTCATTTCCAAAAAATTTTGCATCAAAACTACCCAATTAGCCAAGAAACCACAGTTTCGTAGCATCATCCGTTGAAAAAGTCACTTTGCACTACGAAAGCGCTGATAGTTTCGTAGCGCAAATAGTAAAAATTACACTACACGCGCTACGAAAGCACGGTTTTGTAACTGTCTTGTCATTTGAGTTGTTAAATGTTAGAAACCGTTGGGAAAGGGTAGGATAGTGGCATGTTGAGTCATGTAAGGATGGAATCAAAGTACACACCCACGTTTGCAGTCATCATGGTCAGTTTAGGTATGAGTGAGTCGTCATTTTCAGTTATGAAAGGACATTTGAAATTAAAATTATTTCCTAATTAGTCACCCTCATTCCTTTTTCCCTTCATTCGTAATGTCTGACCTTGAGTGTCAAGAAAAACCTGTCGCTAGTTCTTACAAAGGTTTATTATATCCATTTCAAGCGAGGCTGCTGTTACATTTATTCAAGCGAGGCTGATACATCCATACTAAGCGAGGCTGGAAGATTTTTTCAAGCGAGGCTGAAAGTTTCTATGAAGAATATGGCAGAGGAAATAAAAATACATAGAGGAGGAGAGTGCTTAAGGCATGAACATGAAGATATGAAGGCAATAACTGAAGATCTAGCAGTGATGGAAGCATTCATAAGAGAAGGTTACCTACAGTTTTTTGAGAAGTTGCAGGGTTTTCACACACATGTATCCAAGGAATTTTCTATGAATTTCAATGGAACAACCACTAAAGTCGGGATGTTAAGTGTGTCTATCACACCAGAGGTCATTGCTGCTATTACAAAGATACCAAGAGGTCAAGAAAACTGGTTCAAAGGATTCAAATTTGATATGGAGCAGTGTAAAGAGTTCATGAAGCCTGAGCTCATCGACATGGATCTTAACAATGCTATCCCTAGAAGCTGCATCAAAGATAATTACTCAAAACTACTGCTCAACATTTAGAAATATTTTACCTGTGAAGGCAGATATCACAAAGTTTATTCATATCATTTCAAATTCCTTGTACACTTCACTGGTAATATTTCACTTGATTTACCTTTTTATCTGTACAAAAGTCTTGCAAAGATGGCTGATAAGGTGTAAGCAAAGTCTGAGGGGAGTGAAACATAATTATTTCATCATGGCTTAATGAAATTATTAATTTTAGATGAACTTCAGAAGATAGGCAGAGATTGGTCATAATTCTTGTTTATAAATGGTTTTGAGTTGGAAACCCTAACTCTTTCAAGAAACCCTAAAAGCTAAAGGAGTTCCATCACCACTAGTAGCAGAACCAAGTCAACCTAGGGTTGCAAAACCAAAAGAACCTGCAAGACTAAAGTCAAGAAAGAAAACTGAGAAAAGGGTAGAGCAAATGCAAATGCTTGATACACCATCTCTCCCACCTGCAAAACAGAAATCAAAGGTTGTCAAAGATGCAAAACAGAAACAAGCTGTCAGAAAACAAGGGACCAAAAGAATAACTAGAAGCCAAGCAGTGGTTTTGAAAGGAAAGACAGTGGCTATAGAAGACAACTCAGTAACAAAGGGGAGTCTAAAGGATATTCTTCATGCCATTGACATAGAAGAAACACCTATTGTACAAGCTGAATTCATAAGGGAAGATGAGCAGAAGTTGAAAAAGGTCATGTCTGCAAAGAGATTAGATTTTGAGGGGGAAGATGCAGGTTACATTTTTCAAGCAAGAAAGCCTATGAAAAGGCATGCTAATAAATTAACAGAAGGCAGCAATGGAGTTCAAAATCCTACTGAGATAGATAAATCACCTAAAGAGATTATTGATCTCTCATCACCCACAGTGAAACATACAATCAGCAAATTAAAAAGGGGAAAAGAGAAAATGATAGAGCAAACAGAGTTTCAGCACCTTGAGGAAAAGTTAAAGTTGGAAAACCAAGAAATTGTTGTCATGAAAAAGAGAGCTAGAAAACACAGTGTCGAGAAAGTACAGTTTAAAAGGATGAAGGAAATGTGGGAAGGACAAGTTGATTTTGTTCCTGAAACTTTAGAAAATACAAAGCAACCTTTCAAGTGGACAGTTCCAGAAATAAAAGAAGCTAAGTTTGTCAGAATAATAAACACTCATCTGAGAGCTACTAATAGAAGACTTAAAGACCAGATGAAGGATTTAGAAGAGAAGCTGGAGTTAATTCATGATGAGTTAAAGAGCAGAGGCATTAAAATGACAGTCATAGAAGAACCAATAGGTCAACCAAGTGTAAATGAAGAAATAATGCCTCAAGGAAGCTAAACTGAAGTGGGTTTATAGTTTTTATGGTTTGCAAATACTGAAGACATGTATATTTTTTTTTTTTGGGCAAAACTACAGTTTTCACTTGGAAAATTTATGAAAAATATGCATACTCAGCAGTTTCGTAGTGCATTCAGTGTAAAAAAGCAGAAAAGCGCTACGAAACTGCTGTAGCTACCTTTTTTGCTTCCTTTGGTCAGTACTTAAGGTGTTTAAAGATGAGTTAAGAGCTGAAATTACTATAAAAGGTAAGGTGATTAAAATGATGCAAGAGGAAGGAGTTAAGTGTTTGGAGAATAAAGGCTTGAAATGGCAGCGCTATAAAAAGCGCTACGAAACTGTTGTGTTTTCGTAGCACAACATATTACAACCTTTTGGATAGTTTTTGAAGTGGTTTTGGATAGATGGAGGCTAGGAAAGAGTGATGGGACATGTCAAGCTAATATTCAACAGCCAAGGACCACGAAATGAGGATTAAATGATGGTCAGAATATTCAAAGAAGGAAAAATATCCTATGCCTAAAAACAGGGTATGGTTTCCTGCTTTTGTGGAGGTTAGCAAAGTGGTCATGAAGAACTGAATATCATTATCCAAATTCAACCATGTGATGAATACACTTGTCAATAATTTAATTTCAAATAGATAAGGTTGTTATAGATAGTGATAAGGAGTTTGAGTCCTTTTTGAAATAAGACAGTTAAGTAGGATAGGTGTCTTTTTGTAATAAATTCCATGTTTTATGGTTATGCAAGGTGTTAGTGGACAGAAATTCGATGTATCTAGCCTAGAGGCAGATCATCTAATGATGTAAGAGATCTATTAAAGGCCATTGGGTCGAATTTGTCAAGGGTTGGACATTTTTGTTAAAAGACTGAGCTTTTTGTGAATTGACTGTTTCAACTAATACAAAGATCTTCTACTTGACCAACTTGAGATTCTTAAGGGTTTTTAGTGTTTTCCTATTCTATTTTTGTCTCTGATATATCTCATTTGCAGTGGTGTTCATCTATATTACTCAGAATTCATCTATTAGATGCTCTGACTTCCTTTATAAGTGAACTGGTTGTGTTTTTACATGTTTCATGTGTGTGTGCCTTATGACTAAAAACCCTGATATGCCTCAACTTCCATGTTAAGTAGTTTCATTGAATTACTGAATTGATTTGACTCCATAAGCCCAATGTATACATGCTGATGTGATTCTCAACCTACATCTATCATTTATCAGTTTTTTTCCTAAATAGAGTTATCCATCTATATCTTTATCCATATCATTAACCTTTGGGAGAGGCCTCTCAGGTTGAGGAGGCTAAGCCTCAGTCAAAAGAATAGGTTTGAAATAGTTACATGAGATTGTCTGATCAAGCATCCCATCAGGTCCAATTTTGTGATAACATTTTGGTGCGTTTGTCGAGAGCCTGAAGATTATACTTTCCTGAAATTTTGAAGCTGGACTTCTAAAGGTAGCAGGAGCTTAGGAAGCTTTTCGAGGTTGCATCTACCTTGGTGACTCCATTCAATATTATATGATCAAAGGTGGATTTGAGAAGGAGATACACGAGGAGTAATCTTGACCTAGATCCATCTACCATTGTGGACAATCCAAACACCATTTCCAGAGGCAGTCAAGGAATTTCTGAAATATCAGGTACTCCACCACATTCAAAATCCTTGTCCAATGAAATATTAAGAAGTCCTAAAGATAAAAGAGTTGATGATAAAATTTAGGAAGCCTTGTTTAGATATGAAAGTGAAAAAGAATTAACTAAAATTATCTTAGATTTGCATAAGAGAAGTATTGATACCTCAGCCCTAGTAACACAGGAAGATAAAGAGGATTTTTTGGGAAGCAGTTACTTCTGAATTGTTGTTGGAAAGAGAATCTTTAGATAAGTTGAAAGAACTTGACCCTTTTGAAATCTTGTTGAAAAGTAAAGCCGGTTTTCCTCTTCCTAATTGGAGTTCAATTGTTAGTGTACAACAAAGACCAAACATTCCTCCTCATAACAGTGAGTCATCTTCTATTGCTGCTATCCCTAAAGCTACCATAGTTCCTTTCACCATGGCTGGAAATGTACCTCCTCCACCTGTTGCACCTGCTAGATATGCCCCTCTTGTTCTTCCAGCTATTTTACATGAACTCCCTAGCAAATATGCTGCTAGAATTAAAACTTGGGGAAGCAATGAAGAGATTATAGTAGAAGAACATGTAGATCAATTTAATGATTTTATAGACAGGGAGGAGGTTGATCATGAAAATGTTAGGTTGAGATTGTTTTCTCAGAGCTTTACTGGCGAAGTTAGGAAGTGGTTCAAAGCCCTGAATCCTGGAAGTATTCATAATTGGAATGAGTTTGAAGATACCTTTTTGAGAAAATGGGGAAATAGAACTAATATAGTACAAGCCCTCACTGAGTATTACAGTTAAAGAAGAGTCGTTGATGAAACTGCTTAAAAATTTTCAAAGAGGTTTAATAAGGTTTATGACTCTATTCTTGCCCATTTAAAACCTACACAAGCTTTAGCTCAGATGAGATATACCGAAGCTTTTGATTATGACTTTTCTATACTGCTAAGAGAGAGAGAATCCCCTTCACTTGCTAAAATGAAAAATGATGCAGTGAAGGTGGAGGTTAATATGATAGCAGCCAAAAAGTCAAAAATGGGTAAGACTAAGTTAAAAGAAGAAGAGAAAACTTCCTCCTCTACCTCTGATGATAAATTTGATTCAATGATGAAAACAATGGAAAATATAATGGATAGGTTGGCCCTTGGGAATACCTCTGCTCCTCCTGCACAACATGAACCTTAGTTTAGAAACCCTCAGTTTAGGAGACCTTAGAATCAACAAAGACCAAGAGAAAACTTAAATCAGCAGCCTGACCCTCCAGTGAGACCTCCTTTCCAGCATAACTTAATTGATAAATAAGATGAACCTAAAATTGTTGAAGAGTCTATTCACTGTTTAGATGAAGAAATGTCAGGAATTTTCTTGACTAAAGAGGAACATGATGAATCAGACCAAGTTAATCATGGAGAGGAACCATCAGATTATCTTAAAGGGTATCAACATGCTATTTTTGAGATGCAAAAACAATAAAATCTCAGAAATAGAAATGTGCCGATCATTGCAAATAAAACATAGCCTAAGAAAGATACACCTAAGGCTACTGATGGTAAGAAATATACACCAGCTCTTCCTCCTATCAAAGAAAATGAAAAATATGTTTATGTTTTCAGTTTGGAAAATGAAATTTCTAAGATCAAAATACCAGTACCTTTTGGTGAGATTCTCAAAGTAAATGAATATAGAAGAAAGATCGTTAAAATGTTGAATTCACAACCAGGAGCTGTTGATATCTTGAATGTATAAGAGGATCATCCAACCATATACTTGGGTCCAAGATTAGAAGATGAATAGAATGAGGAGGTGCCTCCTTTTTATGTGAGCCTTAGCATTCATGACATGACATTACGTAACGCTATGTTGGATTCAGGGGCCTCTCATAATCTTATGCCAAAAGTAATCATGGAAAGGATGGGGTGAGAAATAACTAGACCATATAAGGACTTTTTTTCTTTTGATTCAAAAATATTTCAATGCATTGGTTTAATTAGGGATGTTGTTGTTGGTCTTGCACAAGTCCCTGCCAAAACAATGGTCATGGACATCATGGTAGCAAACATTCCACCGAAGTTTGGCATGCTATTATCAAGGTCACGGGCAGAAAAGATCAAAGGTACAATGCAGATGGATCTTACTTATGCCACCATTCCTATTTTTGGTGAGCAAAGGAGATTGTATCAAGAGACAAGAATGGCTTACATGGTGAGTAGTAAAGATAAACCTCAAAATTTTCCAATTTATGCTCTTGATACTGAACTTGGATCTGCTATTCTTTTCAATGAGTTGACTAATGAAGCAGAGGATGAGAAGAAAGCAGAAAATCAGCAATCAGAAATTCAACAGTCTGAAAATCAGCAAACAGAAGATTAGGAAGTCAGTGATAAGAAGGCGGAAGGATGGTGGTCATTACATTTTGATGGATCAACAGGAAGAGAAGGGGTAGGAGCAGGGATTTGGATTACAAGTCCAAGTGATGAAAGTAAGTTCTTGTCCTACAAATTGAACTTTGATTGCACAAATAACATGGTTGAGTATGAATCCTTGATTTTGGGTTTAGAAGTTTTAAAAATAATGAATACTCAAAAGATTTCTGTTTTTGGAGATTCGGAATTAGTCATTAAACAAGTTGAAGGTTTTTATCAAACAAAGGATATAAGGATGAGGGCATACTGAAACTAAGTTTTAGACATGTTGGAATTTTTTCAAGCTTACTCATTCATTGTCAAAACTAGAGACCAAAACTCCATTTCTGATTCTCTAGCTGTCTCTGCAAGTCTATTCATTATTCCCATACATTCCACTGAAAAATATGAGGTTGAAGTTCGCCATACACCAGCTATCCTTGATAATATTACTCATTGGCAAGTTTTTGAGGATGACCAACAAGTGAAGAACTTTATTGAGCTGAAAGAAGAGTTTGAAAATATACAAGTAGATCAGCAAAATATACCTGTTGAATCTAAAGGAAAGTCTGAAGTTTTGCAGCTAAAGAATAATTAAATACTAAAGGGTCTCATACCTCTTGAAAAACTTTTTGATCAGAATGAATTTTTTAAATCTCCTAAGATACAAGTTGATGATGAAGAGGTTGAGAGTTGTAACCTTGGTACAGTAGCTATGCCCAAAATGATTAAACTTTCAAAGTTTCTTTTAGTTGATATGAAGTACAAGTATATTGAGATAATGAAGAGATTTATTGATGTTTTTGCTTGAAATTATGCTGATTTGAAAGAGTATGACCCAACTATTATTCAGCATACTATTCCCATCAAAGAAAATGAAAAGCCTTTCAAGAAAAAATTGAGGAGGATTAATCCGCTTCTCATGCCATTGATTGAGAAGGAAATCAAGAAAATTTTTGATGCCAAAATCATTGTCCCAATCAAATTCTCAAATTGGCTTGCAAAATTGGTTCTGTTTAGGAAAAAGAGTGGAGAAATCGGAATATGTATTGACTTCAGAAACTTGAATAAAGCCTCTCTGAAGGAAAACTATCCTCTCCCAAATATGGACCAAATTTTGCAAAATATTTTTGGTTCTCAAAGGATGTCTATGCTTGATGGTTTTTCAGGTTACAATCAGATCCTTGTACATCTGGATGATTAGGAAAAAATAGTGTTTACTACACCATGGGGCACTTTCATGTATGCCAAGATGCCTCTTGGTCTCATGAATGTAGGAGTTACTTCTCAGAGGGAAATGGATATTTCTTTTTCTGAAGAGAAGGACAAGATGGTGGTTGTTTATCTTGATGACATAACAGTCTTCTCAAGGAGGGAAGAAGATCACTTTAAACACCTAGAAAGAATTCAGCTGAAGTGTAGAAGGTTTGGCATCTCTCTAAATCCCACCAAAAGTATTTTTGCTTTAACTTCAGGTAAATTACTTGGACACATTATTTCTAAAGATGGAATTAATATTGATCCAAATAGGTTCAATGCAATTCAGAAGGTGGATTTGCTTAGAAGTAGGAAGGATATTCAATATTTCCTTGGAAAAGTAAATTTTGTAAGGAGATTTATTCCTAATTTTGCTGAGATTGTGAAGGACATAACAAGGACGCTGAAGAAAGGAGTTGACATTAAATGGATAGCAGAGGCAAGACACTCATTTGAGGATATAAAAAAGGCACTCACTCAAGCACTGGTATTGATCAGTCTGGATTTCTCAAAATAATTTTTGGTTTTCACTTTTGCATCAGAAAATAATATTGCTGGAGTTTTGTTGCAAAAGGGATAGCAAGGTATTGAGCAGCCCATTTCATTTTTTAGTAGGACATTAGCTAACTCTGAGCTGAAGTACAATATCTTAGAGAAGCAAGCTTATGCCTTCGTTAAGGCTATCAAAGTTTTCAGAATTTATATCTTTCATTCTCATATTGTAGCTTGTGTTCCTAATACTGTTGTGAAAGACATCCCTACTCAAGTTGATCTTGATGGTAAGAGGGGGAAATGGATTGCTAACTAGCTGGAATATGATATAGAGATCAAACAAACAAAATTGGTTAAATGACAAGGCTTAGCAAAGTTGATGGCATAGTCAAAATTTGACTGTCTTGACATGAATTTAATTACAGAATTATCAGAAATTTCAGATGAGGAAGAAGAACTAGTCCCTATTGAAGAAAAGTACATTACTTCAGATTGGTATAAGGATATTGTTTTTGTCCTACATCATCATAAAGCACTTGCTGAGCTAACAAAGTCTAAGGCAAGATTTGTGAAGCTAAAATCCTTGAGGTATTGCATTTTTTATAAAAATCTGTTTTGGAAAGATACCAGCAGTATTTTGCTGAATTGTTTGTTGGAAGAGGAGGCTGATAAAGTGATTGAGGAGTTCCACAAAGGAGATTTTGGAGGTCACCATTATTGGAAGGCCACAGTGAACAAGATTCTTAGAGCAGGGTATTATTGGCCTACAATGTTTAAGGATGTCTACAAAAATATTGTTGCCTGCCATGAATGCTAGATTTTTGATGGTACGAAGAAGCTTGTACCTTTACTTTTAATGCTTATCTATGTGGAAGCGCCATTTCAGAAATGGGGGCTAGATTTTATTGGAGAGATTCATCCATCATCATTAGGTCATCATCGCTGGATTCTCACAGTGACTGATTACTTTACCAAATGGATTGAAGCAATCCCAACTAGGCAAGAAAATGATTCTATTATTATTTCTTTTTTGGAAAATAATATTTTGTCTAGATTTGGTTGCCCCATGAAGATAATAACTGATAATGCATAGGCATTTAAGTCTAAGAAGCTGATTAATTTTCATCATCAATATCATATTACTCTTGGGCATTCCACTGCATATTATCCACAAGGGAATGGTCTTGCTGAATCTTCTAACAAGAGCATTGTGAGGATCATTAAAAAGGTGTTGTAGGAAAACAAGAAGGCTTGGCATTTGAAGTTGAAGTATGCCTTATGGGCTGATAGGATATGCACAAAAAGTTCAATTGGAACTTCACCATATGAATTGGTATATGGAGCTGAAGCCATTTTTCCTACATCTTTAGGGGTACATGTCATGAAGTTGATTCAAGGATTAGAAGAGGAACCAAATGCAGTTCAGAGAAGAATAAATTAGTTAATATCTTTGCAAGAGAAGAGGGATGAAGTTTATAACAGCAATCAACAATCTCAAAATAGAATCAAGAGGACATTTGATAAGAAGATCAAGGAAGAAATTTTTCAAATTCAGGATGTAGTGTTGAAATGGGAGGCCAGAATTGAAGAGAAAGGAAAACATGGTAAGTTTTAGAACTTGTGGAAAGGTCCTTTCAAAATAGCTGCTTTCCATGGAAACAATACTTACATATTGTAGGAGATGGATGTAAAATCATATGCTGGAGGACCTGTTAATGGCAGATTTTTAAAGCATTACTCTTCCTAAAAATCTGTTGATCATTCATATCATTGTATATATTCCATTTTATGAGTCTTTTTTGCTAATAATGACAAGCTAAATTAGCAAGCTTGAGCCCGAGGTGAAGGCCATTACAGTTTGAGGAGAAAGCTTGGAAATTTCAAATTTTTTTTTGTTATGTCAAGAAAATGGATAGCAGCACTGGAACTACAAGTTCTTAGTGTACCAAAGGGGCACACTATCCCAAGTGGAGCCATTTTTATCACTTAAAAAAATTCTTAACATCATTATGACAAGATTACTTATGATCATGGGTCAAAATAGGGCCTTAGGAGTCATTTCTTGAGTTTGACCAAGGGAAGTATTAAATTTTTTAAGTTTGAGCCTACCCTAGTGTTTAAATAAACTCATTTCTAAGGTCTTTCATGTCAAGTATTTCATCATTTTAGGATTCATTTCATTTCCCAAAGTTTTTGCATCAAAACTACCCAATTAGCCAAGAAACCACAGTTTCGTAGTGCCACTTGTTGAAAAAATTCACTTTGCACTACAAAAGCGCTGATAGTTTCATAGCGCAAACAGTAAAAATTACACTACGAGCGCTACGAAAGCGCAGTTTTGTAACTGTCTTGTCAGTTGAGTTGTTAAATGTTAGAAACCATTAGGAAAGGGTAGGATAGTGGCATGTTGAGTCATGTAAGGATGGAATCAAAGTACACACCTACGTTTGCAGTCATCATGGTCAGTTTAGGTATGAGTGATTCATCATTTTCAGTTATGAAAGGACATTTGAAATTCAAATTCTTTCCTAATTTGTCACCCTTGTTCCTTTTTCCTTTCATTCGTAATGTCTGAGCTTTGAGTTTCAAGCCAAACCTGTGGCTGGTTCTTACAAAGGTTTATTATATCCATTTCAAGTGAGGCTGCTCTTTATTCAAGCGAGGCTGATACATCCATATCAAGTGAGGCTGAAATTTTCTCTGACGAATATGGCAGAGAAAATAAAAATACACAGAGAAGGAGAGTGCTTAAGGCATGAAACTGAAGATATGAAGGAAATAATTGAAGACCCAACAGTGATGGAAGCATTCAGAAGAGCAGGTTGCCTACGGTTTTGTGAGAAGTTGTAGGGCTGTCACACACAGGTATCCAAGGAATTTGCTATGAATTTCAATGGAACAACCACTAAATTCAGGATGCTAAGTGTGTCTATCACACCAGAGGTCATTGCTGCCATTACAGAGATACCAAGAGGTTAAGAAAACTGGTTCAAAGGATTCAAATTTGATATGGAGTAGTGTAAAGAGTTCATGAAGCCTGAGCACACCGACATGAATCTTAACAATGCTATCCCTAGAAGTTGCATCAAAGATAATTACTCAAAATTGTTGCTCAACATTCAGAAATATTTTACCTGTGAAGGCAGATATCACAAGGTTTATTCATATCATTTCAAATTGCTTCTACACTTCACTGGTAAGATTTCACTTGATTTACCTTTTTATCTGTATAGAAGTCTTGAAAAGATGGCTGATAAGGTGCAAGCAAAGTCCGAGGGGAGTGAAACATCATTATTTCATAATGGCTTAATGAAATTATTAATTTTAGATGAACTTAAGAAGATAGACAGATATTGGTCATCATTCTTGTTTATAAATGGTTTTGAGTTGGAAACCCTAACTCCTGCAAGAAACCCTAAAGCTAAAGGAGTTCCATCACCACCACCAGCAGAACCAAGTCAACCTAGGGTTGAAAAACCAAAATAACCTGCAAGACTAAATTCAAGAAAGAAAACTGAGAAAGGGGCAGAGCAAATGCAAATGCTTGATACACCAACTCTCCCACCTACAAAACATAAATCAAAGGTTGTCAAAGATGCAAAACAGAAAAAATGTGTTAGCAAACAGGGGACTAAAAGAATAACTAGATGCCAATCAATGGTTTTGAAAGGAAATACAATGGCTATAGAAGACAACTCAGTAACAAAGGGGGGTCTAGAGGATATTCTTCATGCCATTGACATAGAAGAAACGCCTATAGTACAAGCTGAATTCATAAGGGAAGATGAGCAGAAGTTGAAAAAGGTCAAGTCTGCAAAGAGATTATATTTTGAGGGGGAAGATGCAGGTTACATTTTTCAAGCAAGAAATCCTATGACAAGGCATGCTAAGAAATTAATGGAAGGTAGCAATGAAGTTCAAAATCCCACTGAGATAGCTAAATCACCTTAAGAGATTATTGATCTCTCATCAACCACAGTGAAGCATACAATCAGCAATTTAAAAAGGGGAAAAGAGGAAATGACAGAGAAAACAGAGTTTCAGCGCCTTGAGAAAAATTTAAAGTTGGCAAACCAAGAAATTGCTGTCATGAAAAAGAGAGCTAGAAAACACAGTGTTGAGCAAGTACAATTTAAAAGGATGAAGGCAATGTGGGAAGGACAAGTTGATTTTGTTCCTGAAACTTTCTAAAATACAAAGCAACCTTTCAAGTGGACAGTTCCAGCAATAAAAGAATCTAAGTTTGTCATATTAATAAACACTCATCTGAGAGCTACTAACAGAAGACTTAAAGACCAGGTGAAGGATTTAGAAGAGCAGCTGAAGTTAATTCATGATGAGTTAAAGAGCAGAGGAATTAAAATGACAGTCATAGAAGAACCAATAGGTCAATCAAGTGTAAATGAAGAAAGAATGCCTCAAGGAAGCTAAACTGAAGTTGGTTTATAGTTTGTATGGTTTGCAAATACTGAAGACATGTATAGTTTAAGTTTTTGGGCAAAACTACAGTTTTCACTTGGAAAATTTATGAAAAATATGCATACTCAGCAGTTTCGTAGCGCATTCAGTGTAAAAAAGCAGAAAAGCGCTACGAAACTGCTGTAGCTGCCTTTTTTGCTTCCTTTGGTCAGTATTTAAGGTGTTAAAAGACTTAAGATATGAAATTACTATAAGGGTGTGTTAAAAGGTGATTAAAATGATGCAAGAGGAAGGAGTTAATTTTTTGGAGAATAATAGTGTTGATTGAGTCGAGTAGCACCGATAATTTTATTCATTGTAAGGTAGCCAAGGAATTGAATATCTTCCTATACACAACACCAGAATGTCAAGTGATGGTTGTGAAAGGAGGAACTATAAATTTCTCTGGAAAATGCCATAATATCAAGCAAACCATTGGGGAGTATGTATTGAATAGTCCAATGCTTTCCATTCCAATGGGAAGTGTTGATGTTGTACTAGGAGTACAATGTTTACAATATTTGGGGACAGTAGCTTCTAATTTTCAAGAATGTTTCTTGAATTTTTTTTCAGAAGGAAAGGAAATTGAATTATGAGGTATCACAGGGAAGCCAAGAAAGATAATAAGCTCTAATGTCATGACAAAGCTTCTGAAAAAAGAACAAGGAATAATTGCACAATTATGCTCACTAGAAGTTCCAACATCAAAGTCATCTATTTCTCCATATCTTTGAAAAGTCTTGGAAAATCATTCTAAGGTATTTGAAACTCCCAAAGGACTCCCACCTATTTGTGATCATGATCTTGATATTCATTTGATTCTAGGAAGTGTTCCTCCAAACATCAGGCCTTAGAGATATCCTTATGTCCAAAAGAGTGAAATTGAATGTATGATTGCAGAAATGTTAGAGGCTGGTATAATTCAACCGAACCAAAGTTATTTCTCTGCTCCAGTAGTATTGGTGCACAAGATGGATGGATCATGGCACATGTGTCTGGATTATAGGGAGCTCAATAAGCTCACTATTAAAGATAAATTTCCCATTCTTGTGATTGATGAATTGATTGGATGATTTACATGGAGAAATTTATTTTTCCAAGTTGGATCTTCGTTTAGGGTATCATCAAATTAGAATGAATATTGAGGATATTTCGAAAATAGAATTTCGAACTCATGAGGGTCATTATGAATTTTTGGTCGTGCCTTTTGGCCTTACCAATGCACCTTCTACATTTCAAGGGTTGATGAATTCCATTTTCAAACCATTCCTTAAAAATTTTGTGTTAGTATTTTTTGATGATATACTAATCTACAACAGGTCTTGGAAGGATCACGTTCAACATGTTGGCAGGGTGCTCAAACTATTGGAGGAGAAACAATTATATGCAAAAACCTCCAAATGTTTCTTTGGAGTACAAGAGGTGAAATATTTGGGTAATATTGTATCTCACAAGGGTGTTAAGGTAGACCCTAACAAAATTAAAGCCATTAAGGAATGGAAAGTCCCCACAACCTGATCCAGGTGGATATCGGTGGCCACCCACCTATTCCATTTGGACCCGCACCATCAATTCTTGCATCTTTTCACTTTCAGCACAACTTACTATTTTTAGCAGGTTTTCATGTCCTGCACTCCTGGAACTGTTTTGGAGCCTTATTGATCTAGGTGGACATTGGTGGACACCCACCTATTCCATTTGAACCCCCACCATCAGTTCTTTTAGTTTTTAAGTTGTAGCACAACTTAAAAATTTTAGCATTTTTTCGATTCCTGAACTTCCGGAGCCGTTTTGAGGCCCTAAATGACATTTTTTGGGCATCGTTTGGCAAATATGATTTTGTTTTAGAATTGATATTTGCAGCAACAGTTGTATTCCTCGGATATATATTTCTAGTGTTGTATCATACGTATCAAACGGAGATCGTATGCCGAAGTTACATCCCTAGGAAGTTGAAACACCAATTTACCCAAATGGGGCCCATAGTTTTGGCGCTTCATCTCCTAGGGTTAGGTTTTTGGACGTTTAGAGTTCTCCATTGTTTCTCAATAATAAATAGGCCCTTGAGCCTCATTGTACCATATTTCAGAGGTCTGTAGCTGCCACATCTCTTCTCAGAGATTCACTACCAGCACCCTAGCTAGTTTATTTCCATTAGGTTTGTAAGCATATTTCTGTTATTTGATATTAATGAAATGAAGAATTATTTCTGTTGCATCTCTATGTTTATGGTTATTTCTATAAAATGTTGCATTCCTTTGTTTCTCTAGGGCCTCCTCGAGCAATATTTTGATAGGATCTCCTACTCCATCATCTTTCTTTTCTTCCGCCATGGGAGGTTGTCAGGGCTTGCGAGGCTGATCTTGCAAGGGTTCAACTAGATCGAGCCTAATTCCTTATACCCTGACCACGTTGGGGACATGCAAAGAAAAACAAAGAAAGAGAAAATCGCTCTGATACCACTGATCCGGATTTATGCAGGAACGCAACAGAATATAGAAATAACCATAAACATAGAGATGCAGCGGAAATAATGCTTCATTTCATTAATATCAAATAACAGAAATATGCTTACAAACATAATGGAAATAAACTAGCTAGGGCGCTAGTAGTGAATCTCTGAGAAGAGATGTGGCGGCTACAGACCTCTGAAGTGCGTTAAAATGAGGCTCGAGGGCCTTGTTTGTGCTCAACCTAGTCTCCTAAATTGAGTTCATTTAATTGTCAACCAGGGTTGGTAAACAACTAAAGTGAGGTGCACTGTATGTGCCTAGGTGTTTGTTTCTTACTGCGTTGTGTTAGTGTTTTATGATGTTTTTGGTCTTTTGGTGGTTTTATGTTCACAGGGAAAAGAACTAAATGCTGATGGAAAGAAGCTACTGGTTAAAAACAGAGTGAAGCCTAATTTGTTGATGACAAATGACAAATGCAAATACTGAGACAGAACCAAACCTAAACTATGACTTAGCAAAAATACAAATCTTGATAATGAATTCAAGAAAATGAATCACAACATGAATTTAACTTGTCCAAACCATTCATTAAGGATATTTTGGAAGAGCTTGAGGAATGGGAAGCTAAGTGTAAAAATTCTCCTAATTAAACAATTAAACAATCAACTTGTAATGATACAACATCTCATCCATGATTAAAGGTTTGTGAAACATATCTGGAAAAGAACACTTGTAACATCAAAAGATCTCTACTCTAAAACTAGCTCCTAATTCTATTCTGCAACTTAGTTTAACACCACTAAACTTCACTCAAAGGTTATAGATTTTTAGAATAGTCTTTTGAGGAAAGGTTTGTTTGTGAAAATAAAGGAAAGGTTGCAGAAGTACTCCAGGCCTTGGACTGTTACTATATTCTGTCTAGATGATTATGAATTAATATAGGTTTGGAACAAAAGAAGTTTTGTAAATAATGAAGGCCGTGGTGTTTAAGTTTAACAACTAATGTAATTTAATATGCAATGGATGACAACTAAATGTAGAATGTAAATTCAATGAGCTAAGCTAGAACTGAACTAAGGTGTCACTAGTCTACAATAAACAGTGCTGAACTAACAAGCCATTATCAAACTTGAAACGAAATAACAGAGCATGAATTGAATGCAATTTGACTCCGGAGTGCCCTAACTAAGTTATCATGCAATTAATCTATGGAATTCTACAGCCTATTTTGTCCATCATGAATGGTATTTTGGAAGAGCTTGTTAGAACAATCCTGGCTGTACAATTCAATGCAAATGCAAACATGAAAACTGAAAGCAATTACAATTAAAAACTAAGACGTCACAGCTATTTCCTACCCATTGTTATGATATTTTGGAAGAGTGTTTTAAGAGTAAGATCAGCTATGCTACTTAGTGTAAAAAAACAACTGAAACCTTCAGTATCACAGTCATGCCTTAGCCATCATAATGATTTTATGGAAGAGTTTACTAGAATAAGTTCAACTGTGATAATGAACAAAAGAAATTGCAATTAAAATCTATAACACTACAGCCATTTCTCATTCATTATCATGATCTTTTGGAAGAGTTTCTTAGAACAAGTATAGCTATAGTGACTAATGAAATTAACTATGAACTCAAACTTCAAAAAAAACGTGAAAACAACTAAGATACTTATCTAGATTACGAAAGTAAAGCCGTTCAGGAGGCAGGGGCCCTCTACCACCAGATGGAATCTAACTCAAAATAAACTCAACGCGTTCAAAGCAATGCTGTCTTATTCATTAAAGGAAAATAACTTAAAACAGAGTATTCTCAATCTTCAGAAATATAGCAGTCAATCCACGAAATCTAATCAAAATCTAGCGCTAGCCTCTCGGTTTCCCGAGTGCATTTATATCAAATCTTCATAACAAAACTTGCAACAATACGGGGATCATTGTATTTTCATATCAAAATCGTACTAGAACTCTAAAGATGGCAGCGTAGAGGGACAAAGGACATCTGGACTGTCCTAGTCCTATTAGGAGTCTGCCTCCTTGAATGAGTTCCCACGTACCAAAACCATGTCCAGAATTCGGTTCATTCTTCATGGTGAGCAACGAACGATGAGGACATGATGTGGAAAATACCCATGTGTGGCTTTTCCTGAGAGGACACCTGGAACATGCTTGAACGTGAAGACAACTTCAGAATTGGCGGTTAGCTACGGAATGTCTGCATTCTGTAGCTAGTTTCAGTTAAAAATGCATTACAATGACAAAATCACAAAACTTAGCAAGTTAGCCATGTTATTCATTCTAAAAGTAATTTTAACTAATTTCATTGATCATTTGGGCCTGGGATAACAATGGATAAAGGAAAATGGAGTGAAGTAAGATGAAAGAAAGAAAAATCTTGGGGCTCAACATACCCCCACTGCTGACTTCTTGCATGTCCTCATGCAACTTATTCCATAAACTTAGAGACTTCTGCAAGAACATCCAACCCTCTTCTTCTTCTTTGCCTGGAAGTTAAAGGTCTTCTGGGTTTCCTGATGACTAACTTGAACCTTAAGTTGATAAGTGCCCTGATTAGCTTCTTGTTCCTCTTTTTCAACTTTTCATTAGCCTTTTCCACTTTGTCCATTTGTAGAGATAAGTTTGAGTTCATATTGGTTTTGAGTTTGACTTGTTCCTTGAGAATATCATTCTCAGTTCTGATATGTCTATTAAATACTTCCAGCTCATACCTATCTCTTCTTAACACATCTATTTCGGACAGTGGAGGACTAGGTGTTCTATCTCTACTCTCTGAAGCTTTCCTTTCCAATGTTTCAACATAGTCATAAACTTCTTGCTGTGCAGGGTCAATTTCAGGGGTTTCTTCATTAAAATCTTCTTCAACATCTTCTTCAATAGATGTTTCCTCATCTTCTATGTTTATCACCCCGGTTTGTTTGATTTGTGTTTTCCTTAGTTTCCCCCTGAGTCTATGGCTTCTTCTTGGCTGGGATGATCCCTCTCCTTTTTATATGGCAGATTTTTTGATTACCCTCTCTTCCTTAAGCTGTCTCTTAATTTGAGTCAACTTCTTAGAGATTATTTCTTCACTACTTTCCTGTACTGTTTTGTCAATTTCAATTTTAGAGGCTCTCCATTTTCTGCTTCTACTTGTAGGCTGATGTTCAGGTGAAGGCTCTTTTGGTTCCTCAAAGTGATTTCTTACCAAGAAATTATCCCAAGTATCTTTTGTTTTGGCTAAATGGTGTTCAATTAAAATCTTAACCAAGCCATGATGGTATAGAGTTGTCTCTAGGAATTGGAATCTCCTTTGAACACTAGAAGCCATCTTTTTTAAACTTTGAAGCAAGAAATAGGGCAAATTTAGCTCTTCCTCCAGAAAATGCATTATCAACCTAATATGGTAAACATAAAATGTACCATATCTACCTTCACAAGTGATAAATTTTTGTAGAATAAGCAATATGTTTCTCCATTTATTTTTTAATGCAGAGCTTGGAATTCCCTTTTTAAAGACAGTGACATCCATACCTGGTGATTTTAGGATTTTCTTCCATGATTCAATATGAAATTCTTTGTTCTTAAACCATCTTTCTCCATGTCTAAGAAATCCTGTTGCTTCTGCAATAAAAACCTCTGTGATAGTGAATTTAACATCTCCAACTTCAACCTCGGCTCCTTTGAATGACCTTGCAAATGTTTTAGTAACTTCTTTGTGGAAGCCATTAAATTTCTCAAGGAATTGTAGCCATCCTGCCTGTTGCAAAATTTCTCTGCTTTGAGGGTATCCTTCCAGGTATTTTGTGCCCACTGGTTCAATTCTTACAATGAGGCCCATAATTTCTTCTTCAATCTTCAGATTAGTACTCTTTCTGCTCACGGAAACAATGACTTCAACCTTCAAACTGATATACCTCTGGTTCACGGTGATAGTGCTTCAATCTTCAAACTGATATATCTCTGCTTCACGGTGACAATGGCTTCAAATTCCAAACTGATATACCTCTACTTCACGGTGATAGTGCTTCAATCTCTGCTCATGGTGATAGTGGTTTAATATTTCAAACTGATATACCTCTGCTCACGGTGATAGTGGTTCAATCTCTTCTCACGGTGATAGTGGTTTAATATTTCAAACTGATATACCTCTGCTAAGGGTGATAGAGATACCTCTGTTTTGCGGAATGAAATGATGAAGGGCTGGCTACGGAATGGAGTAATAAGAAGTGGTTATGGAACGAGTTCATGAAGTGAGGTGAAGAAAACAAATCAATGAGTGAAAAGACTGCGGAGATTTTTTTTCAACGGATTCAAAAATCATCATTAAATGATTTGGCTGGGTGACGTGAGAAAATCAAACACTTCAGCCTTTTAACCGCTTAAATGATGATCGGGTATAGAATTTGAAATGAAAGATTTTTATCCAAAGTTTTGTGGAGGGTATATTTGGCATGATCAATAAAAATAATCAAAACAACTTTTCAAATGATTCATAACTAAAACTATACTAAAGTTTATGATATGCCATTATAACCAGAATTTTTTACCTTTGCTTTTCATCTGCTTTTTGTGGTCTCTATATACTTTGTTCTCCTCTGGAAACCATTACTTTGTGAGTCCTCATAATCCTTCTTAATTTTTCTTGTCCATGGATATACTGGATTATCTTGTTGCAATTCAATGTCTTTTGATCAGTGCCTTCAGGATCTGTAGCTGCGGAATGACTGCCTGGCTGCGGAAAGTCTGATTAGCTGCAGAATGTCTGTTTAGCTGCAGAATGTACCTGTAAAGAGTTTTAATCATGGAATGAAGTGGTTTGGAATATACATGAATTATTATATGGAATGGGTGAAGATAGATGATGAAACATGGTATAATGGGATATGTATGAAGTGAATGATGGAGTGGGATGGATTATCATTTATGAAATGGAGTGGAAGAATATAGGAAATGGCTTGCAATCCATGACATGTGTTATTCATTTGCAGAAAAACATCAAAATTTAAATTTTGATATGGAAATGAGGTGGATGAAGTATGGAATGAGATGAATGAAATATGGAATGAAGTGAAATATAAATGAATGAATGAAATGGAGTATGGATGGATAAGTAAATGGAATGAAATGAAATGAGATGGATCATAAGTGCAATGGATCTGAACTTATGATTTTGTAACAGCTGCTTGCAGAAACAAATTGGAAAAGTTAGAGTGTCAGAAAGACTCTGATTTTCACCCTATCTTTTCTGTATAAACATGTCAATCAATGATTGGCTTTCATGTTTATACTTTTATTTTTATTTTATTATTATTATTATTTTCAAAAGAAATGACTTCAGAAAATTCAATCAAGTTGATGAAGAAGAAAGATTCTTCTTCATTAACTTCACATCACTGTTTTCCTAGAACTTCTTGACAAATTCTTCTCTTGAGAGTGGTTTGTGATACAGCTTCAATCTATGACCATTCACAAGAAAAGTGACCTCTTCTTCATCTATTGTCTTGATTTTTACTGCTCCATTGTCAAAAATTTCAACAATTTCATATGGCCCTAGCCAATGTGTTTGAAATTTACCTTGAAAATCCTTGAATTTTGAATCAAACAAGAGAGCCCAGTCACCTTCTTTGAATTTCTTCTCTTTGATATACTTGTCATGCCATCTAGCCCTTTGCTGTTGGACTAGACTTGTTTTCTGAACTGCATCTTGTCTGATCTCATCCAATTCATTAATTTGCTCCAGTCTATGCTTTTGTGCCTCCGTTAAATCAAGTCCTAGCTGAACTGCCATTTTGAAAGTTTGAATCTAGAACTCTATGGGAAACAAAACTTGCTTTCCATAAACAAGTTCATAAGGAGTATGGCCTATTGTGTTTCTCCATGTAGTTCTATAGGCCCACAAGGCTTCAGGAAGCCTATCTACCCAATCTCTTCTATGTAAATGAACAGTCTTTGTTAGGATTCCTTCAATGGCCTTATTAGTAGATTCCACTTGACCATTTGCTTGTGGATGATAAGGAGTAGATTTTCTATGCCTGATTTTGTACCTCTCCATCATTTGTTCCACTAGCCTTGATGTAAATTGAGCTCCTTGATCTGTAACAATTTCCCTTGGGACACCAAAACAAGTAAAAATATCCTCAAAAAGAAAAGTAACTACGGATGCTTCATTAGCAAAAAGTAATGGCTTGGCCTCTACCCATTTGGTAACATAATCAGTGCAAACTAATATATATCTCTTTTGTCTTGATGGAGGACTAATAGGTCCTACAAAATCCAAAGCCCATTTTTCAAAAGGTTCAATGTGTACCTAAGGTTGTAATGGCATCTCACCTGAAGGAGAAGGTTTCCCTACCCTTTGGAAACTGTCACACCTTTTGACATACTCTTTAGCATCTTTAAACAAGGATGTCCAATAATATCCTAAATGAAGGATCTTATAGGCTGTCCTCTTATCAGCAAAGTGTCCGCCACAAGGTTCATCATGACATGCTTTGAGAATCTCAGGCATCTCATCTTCCCGAACACATCTCCTAATGATCAAATCTAGACCTGTCTTGTACAACTCATTAGCAACCCATGAATATTTTGCACTGTCATAAATGATTTTTCTTTTATCTCTTGCATTCATTATTGAAGGAAAATTTCCTGAAACTAAATAATTAGCAATGTCAGCAAACCAAGGAGTTTGAGTAGAAATTGCAAAAAGATATTCATCAGGAAATTGATCTTCAACTGGAGTGTCATCTTTGATGTTTTGGAGTCTCGATAGGAAATCGGCTACTGTGTTTTGTTTTCCAGGCCTATCTAGAATGGTAATGTTGAATTCTTGTAAAAGCAATAACCATCTTATGACTCTGCCATTAGTAATTGATTTGTTCATTAAGTATCTAATTGCAGAATGATCATTGTGAACAAAAGTTTCATAGCCTGTTATATAGTGTCTGAATTTGTTTATGGCATGAACAACAGCTAAAAACTCTTTTTCAGTTACAGTATAGTTTAACTCTGTAGGAGTCAAATTTTTACTGGTATAGTAGATGGCATAAGGAATCGGGTCTTTTTGTCCCAATACTGCTCCTAGAGCTGTATCAGAAGCATCTGTTGAGATATGAAAAGGTAACTTCCAGTTAGGTCCCCTTAAAATAGGTGCTTCAGAAATTTTTGTTTTCAGGGTTTCAAAGGCTAACTGGCAATCAGAATTCCATTTAAATTCATAATCTTTGGTAAGTAATTTGAAGAGTGGAGATGCTATCTTGGTGAAGTTTTCTATAAACCTCCGATAATATCCTGTAAATCCTAGAAAACTCCTAACATCTTTTTGACAACTTGGAATAGATAAGTTAGAGATGACTTCAACTTTTGACTCATCAACTCTAATCCCATCCCCTGAAATATAATGCCCTAAAACAATACCTTCAGTAAACATCATGAAACATTTCTCATGACTAAGTGAAAGATTTTCTTCTTGACATCTCTTTAAAAAAATTTCCAAGTTTGCTAAGGCTTCTTCAAATGTGTTTCCATAAACTGTGAAATCATCCATATATACCTCTACACAATCATGTATTAGATCTGAAAAAAATTCCTAGTACTGCCCTTTGAAATGTTGCAGGTGCATTGCATAATCCAAATGGAAATACTCGGTAAGCATAGGTACCCCAAGGACAGGTAAATGTGGTTTTGTCTTGATCTTCAAGTGCTACTTGAATTTGGTTGTAACCACTAAACCCATCTAGGAATGAGAAGTACTTTTTGCCAGCTAATGTATCTAACACTTGATCTATGAAAGGTAAGGGAAAATGGTCTTTAAGAGTAGATTTGTTTAGTTTCTGGTAGTCAACACATACCCTCCATTTACCATTTTTCTTTGGCACAATTACCAAAGGAGAAACCCACTGACTATCTGAAATAGGATAGATGAAGTTGACATTTAACAATTTTTGCAATTCTTCTTTAACAATCTCCCTAAGATTTGGATTCATCCATCTTTGAGGTTGTCTGATTGGTTTACAATTTTCCTCTATATAGATGTGATGAGTGCAAGTCTTGGGGCTTATCCCTTTCATGTCAGTGTATTCCCATGCATATGCAGAAGAATGTCTCTGTAATACTTTGACTAACTCTTCTTGTTGATTTTTTTCTAAGTTCTTGTTTATGTTCAAAGTTTTTCCCAGAAATATCTCACTTGTAGAGCTGCCAAATTTATCCATAGAATGAAGAGACATCTGCCTTGATGACAAAAACTCAATGTTGGATCCCGCTTGAAGTGATTCATGTTTGTATTCTGAAGAGGATTCAAAGTTTTCTAGAGTATTCAGAATTTGATTATCTTCACTAATTTCTGAAATTGTGAAGAGAGGTTGTAAATATTCTTCATCCTCTATCCATTGAGTGTCATCTAGATCTGTAATTGTCCTAGCTGGAGGATATAAAGTGAATTTCTTAGTTGAACTACCATCAGAAATATACATATCACCGGACCTATAACTAATAAAAGCATTAGCTGTAGCCAACCAAGGTCTTCCTAATATAACAGGATGGCCTCCTAGATTATTCTTAGGAGTTAGGATCATGAAATCCACGGGGTACTCCCAAGAATCTAGGGACACTGGAATGTCTTCTATTACCCCATCTGGTTTGATCACAGATCTATCTGCTAATTGTAATAGTGTGGGTGTAAAGAGAAGATTAGGAAGTTTCAGTTTATCCATGATTTGTCTACTCATGATATTGATTGTTGCTCCTAAATCAATGAGTGTGTTTTGGATTTCAATTCCATTGATGTGAATTTTAACAACTGGATTTCCTGGGTCAAGATACTTTGGAATAGTAATCTTGCCCATCATAATGTCTGCTATTTTCCCTGCCAGTTGAATTTTCTTTGTTTCTCTTATTCTTTTTCTTGTTTTCTTCATGCTCAACTCCTTTATTGTTTTGGCTAAAATTGGAATTTCCTTGATGGCTTATAATAATGGAATTTTAATGCAAACATTTCTTAGCTCGTCTAGGAAATCATAATTAGGCACCATAATTTGTTTTTCTACACCTCTATCAATTTGTAATCTTTCCGAAAAGGGAGGCATAGAAGTAGATGTGGATGGTTGCTCTAATACAGGAGTTGAAATTATTGGATCTTTTTGCTTTAATTTTTCAGTGTTTGGGTCTTGAAAAGATGTGTCTTCCTCAAGACTTTTATTCACCCGTAGAGAGTCTTCCTCAGAGTTATCTTGTTCTTGTATGATCACGGAAGGTTTCCTCTTTTCAAGTATTCTTCCAGACCTAAGTTGAACATCACTAAGGTCTAAAGGAGCAATTAAATAAGTTGGAAACTGTTGGCCTTCTATCATGTATGTGTTCTGAGGATTTTTATTATTGGGGTTTGGTATGGGTTGAGCAGGCAACTGATTTGATTTTTGAGGAAATGGTAATGGAAGTGGTTGATTTTGATGTGGTAGGTTCTGATGATGTTGTTGAGGATTTTGAGGATAAAAATGTGGGTATGGTGGATAGGATGGTCAATACTGATAGTACTGAGAGTATCTTCCATAGGGATTTTGTGCTCCTTGTGCCCAAGCTTGAGATTGATTTTGAAATTGAGGCCAAGGTTGTTGCCAAGAATTCCAAGGTGGAGGTTGGTTATACATTTGATCATGGAATCCTTGTGTTTGAGGTCCTTGCCAAGGCCTTCTAGAGACAAAATTGAGAGATTATGTGGAATTTGTAGGAGTTTCCTCTTGAAAGACAGCTTTGAGACCAGGAAGGGAAGGACAATTCTTGGTCTCATGTTTTTCAGAACAAATGACACAGGTCTCTACAAATTTTACCTCCAAAGGGCACTCTCTCAAGGCATGTTTCTTTCTACATTTGGGACAAAAGATTGCTAAGGCATCGGATTCGGCTTTTTGCTTGTTTTGTAATTTAAGGGTGTCTATTTGTTCACTAAGACTCTCTAAGATGTCAGATTTGAAATCATCAAGCATATGTCCTATTTTTGACCTACTTACTGTCCCAGAAGCAGACTTACTTGCCCTTGCAAGAGCAGGATCTCTTGGACCTTTTACAGTTTTAGATTTCCCTCTTGAAAGGTTGATACATAACTCAGATATTTCAGGTAATGTGAGCTATGATATATCCCCTTTTCCCATCATGTTAAGGATATCCAACCATTCATCCCTAATTGTTTTCAACAAAAGAGATTTTAAGGTGTCTTGATCTAAGTTTTCCATTTTTTCTCTTTTGATGTTGTAATGAAATCTCTCCAACAAATCTTCCAAGTTTTCATCTTCTTTTTGTAACATCTTAAACACTTCTTCCTTATGATTGACCGGCATACAATAATCCAAATACCTCTCTAGAAATTCTTGTTTCATATCTTCCCATGTCCTAATAGAACTGTTGATCAAACTCATAAACCACTTCAATGCTGCTCCTTTCAATGTTGAAGGAAATAGTTTAAGTTTTTGAGCATCTTGTAAGTAGTCATAAGTTATACACAGGATTTCAAATTCAAATAGGAAGGTTTCAGGATATTCAGTTTTAAGTCCATAGAAGTTTGGAAGGATAGAGGGTGAAATGTTTTTCATGGTTGTATTAGTTTCTTCATCTATTATAGGAAACCAAAAAGAGCTTCCCATTTCTCTTCTACCTCTTCCTCCTTCTGCACCTCTACCTGCTTCTCCTCTACCTCTACCTCTACCCCCTCCAAATAATGTGTGTTCTCCATTAAAGACTCCTCCTCCGCCTTCTTCTGCCATGGTTGATTCTCCTGTGGAAGTGGAAAAGTTTGTGTCCCTAACAGGAGTCTTTGGATCTTCTTCTAAGGCAGGTTCAGTGGATGAAGTGGAAGGTTTCTCTAATGGAATATCTGATCTTAGGTCTTCTAGAAGTCCAGGATCAGTAAAGGAGGGAATGTGGGTCTGAGTTGAAGGTGTACTAGCTCTTGGTCTAGGTGAAACAAGTGGTGTTCTAGGAATCAAACTTCTGCTTCTGCTGCTTATGAATCTACCCCTTGAGTCTCTCTCTCTACGCATATAACTGTTTTTGGGAGTTAAGAAACAAAGGTTACCTAGTTTTCACTTCCTCGGCAACGACACCAAAATGTTTGTGCTCAACCTAGTCTCCTAAATTGAGTTCATTTAATTGTCAACCAGGGTTGGTAAACTGCTGAAGTGAGGTGCACTGTATGTGCCTAGGTGTTTGTTTCTTACTGCGTTGTGTTAGTGTTTTATGATGTTTTTGGTCTTTTGGTGGTTTTATGTTCACAGGGAAAAGAACTAAATGCTGATGGAAAGAAGCTAATGGTTAAAAACAGAGTGAAGCCTAATTTGTTGATGACAAATGACAAATGAAAATACTGAGACAGAACCAAACCTAAACTATGACTTAGCAAAAATACAAAGCTTGATAATGACTTCAAGAAAATGAATCACAACATGAACTTAACTTGTCCAATCCATTCATTAAAGATATTTTGGAAGAGCTTGAGGAATGGGCAGCTAAGTGTAAAAATTCTCCTAACTAAACAATTAAACAATCAACTTGTAATGATACAACATCTCATCCATGATTAAAGGTTTGTGAAACATATCTGGAAAAGAACATTTGTAACATCAAAAGATCTCTACTCTGAAACTAGCTCCTAATTCTATTCTGCAACTTAGTTTAACATCACTACACCTTACTCAAAAGTTATAGATTTCTTTTTAGAATAGTCTTTTGAGGAAAGGCTTTGTTTGTGAGATGACAAAAAGGTTGCAAAAGTACTCCAAGCCTTGGACTGATACTGTCTTCTGTTCAGATGATTATGAATCAATTATAGATTTGGAACAAAAGAGGTTTTGTAAATAATGAAGGCCGTGGTGTTTAAGTTTAACAACTAATGTAATTTAATATGCAATGGATGACAACTAAATGTGGAATGTAAATACAATGAGCTAAGCTAGAACTGAACTAAGATGTCACTAGTCTACAATAAACAGTGCTGAACTAACAAGCCATTATCAAACTTAAAACAAAATAACAGAGCATGAATTGAATGCAATTTGACTCTGGAGTACCCTAACTAAGTTATCATGCATTAATCTATGGGATTCTACAGCCTGTTTTGTCCATCATGAATGGTATTTTGGAAGAGCTTGCTAGAACAATCCTAGCTGTACAATTCAGTGCAAATGCAAACATAAAGACTGAAAGCAATTTAAATACTAAGATATCACAGATATCTCCTACTCGTCATTATGATATTTTGGAAGAGAATTTTAAGAGTAAGATCAACTATGATACTTAGTGTAAACAAACAACTGAAACTTTCAGTATCACAGTCATGCCTTAGACATCATAATGATTTTTTGGAAGAGTTTGCTTAGAATAAGTTCAACTGTGATAATGAACAAAAGAAATTGCAATTAAAACCTACAACACTACAACCATTTCCCATTCATTATCATGATCTTTTGGAAGAGTTTCTTAGAACAAGTATAGCTATAGTGGCTAATGAAATTAACTATGAACTCAAACTTCAAAAACGTGAAAACAACTAAGATACTTATCTAAATTACGGAAGTAAAGCCGTGCAGGAGGCAGGGGCCCTCTACCACCAGACGGAATCTAACTCAAAATCAACTCAACGCGTTCAAAGCAATGTTGTCTTCTTCATTAAAGGAAAATAACTTGAAACAGAGTATTCTCGGTCTTCAGAAATATAGCAGTCAATCCATGAAATCTAATCAAAATCTAGAGCTAGCCTCTCGGTTTCCCGAGTGCATTTATATAAAATCTTCATAACAGAACTTGCAACAATACGGGGATCATTGTCTTTTCATATCAAAATCGTACTAGAACTCTAAAGATGGCAGCGTAGAGGGACAAAGGACATCTGGACTGTCCTATTCCTATTAGGAGTCTGCCTCCTTGAATGAGTTCCCATGTACCAAAACCACGTCTAGAATTCGGTTCATTCTTCATGGTGAGCAACGAACGATGAGGACATGATGTGGAATATACCCATGTGTGGCTTTTCCTGAGAGGACACCTGGAACATGCTTGAACATGAAGACAGCTGCAGAATTGGCGGTTAGCTACGAAATGTCTGCATTCTGTAGCTAGTTTCAGTTAAAAATGCATTACAATGACAAAATCACAAAACTTAGCAAGTTAGCCATGTTATTCATTCTAAAAGTAATTTTAATTAATTTCATTGATCATTTGGGCCTGGGATAACAATGGACAAAGAAAAATGGAGTGAAGTAAGATGAAAGAAAGAACAATCTTAGGGCTCAACAGGCCTATTTATTATTGAGAAACAATGGAGAACTCTAAATGTCCAAAAACCTAACCCTAGGAGATGAAGCACCAAAACTATGGGCCCTGTTTGGGTAAATTGGTGTTTCAACTTCGCGGGGACGTAACTTCAGGATACGATCTCCATTTTACGTGTATGATACATCGTTAGAAAGATCTATCCGAGGACTAAAATTGTTGTTGCAAATATTAATTCTAGAACAGAATCAAATTAGCCAGACAAACGATGCCCAAAAAAGGTTGCTTAGGGCCTCAAAACGGCTCCGGAAGTTCAGGACCCGAAAAATTGCTAAAAATAGTAAGTTGTGTTGTAACTTAAAAACTGAAAGAACTAATGGTGGGGGTTCAAATGGAATTGATGGGTGGCCACCAATGTCCACCTGGATCATTCAGGCCCCAAAACGGCTCCGGGAGTGCAAGACTTGAAAACTTGCTAAAGATAGTAAGTTTTGCTGAAAGTGAAAAGTTGCAAGAATTGATGGTGTGGGTCCAAATGGAATAGGTGGGTGGCCACCGATATCCACCTGGATCACAACCATAAATAAGTTGCAAGGATTTCTCGGGTTAACAGGGTATTATCATAAGTTTGTTAAGAATTATGAGAGAATAACAATATCTCTAACAACATTATTGAAGAAAGATGCATTTTCATGGACTCATGAAGCAACTAAGGCCTTTGAACATCTTAAAGAGGAAATGTACCTAGCATCAGTCTTAGCTACGCCAGACTTCACAAAAAACTTTATTGTGGAATGTGATGCCTCAGGAAATGGAATTGGTGTTGTTTTAATGCAAGAAGGAAGACCCATTGCTTTTGAAAGTTATCCAATCTAAGGAAAGTATTTATAGAAAGCTATTTATGAGAAGGAAATGTTGGCAATACTACATGCACTAAAGAAATGGTGACCTTACCTAATGGGAAGACACTTCAAGGTAAAAATTGATCATGATAGTCTTAAATACTTTTTGGAACAAAGACTATCTTCGGAAGAGCAGCAAAAATGGGTCACAAATATGTTGGGTTATGACTTTGAAATCATCTATAAAAAAGGGGAAGCTAAATGTTGTTGTAGATGCACTCTCAAGAAATGATGAAGAGATGGAAGCATTTCTTTGTACCATTTCTATTATCCAACCAAATTGGATAACTGAAGCAAGGGATGAATGGAAAAAGGATGAGGAAGTGTGGACACTCATGAAAAATTTGCAGCAAGATCCTACTACATCTGATACATTTAATTGGAAAATTTTTTCCTTATGGTACAAATATCGCTTATATCTTTGTACGAATTCCCAAATAGAACAAAATATTCTTTTGGAATTGCACACTTCTCCCTTAGGAGGACACTTAGGATTTTTAAAAATCTACCACGGGGTAAAGAAAGAAATTTTTGGGATGGCCTTAAATCTGATATTCAAAAGTTTGTGGTGGAATGTTTGGTTTTCCAACAAAATAAAGTTGAGGCAATTAAGACCCCGGATCTTCTACAACCTTTATCCATTCGAAGTCCACGTTTGAAGGAGATTTCAATGGATTTTATCACAGGTTTACCTAAGTCTGAAGGAAAGAGTGTCATCATGGTGGTAGACTTACCAAGTATGCACACTTTTTTGCATTATCTCATCCATTTAAAGCAAGTAAATATGCTACTGCATTTATGGAAACAATCCAAAAGCTACATGGAAACCCAAAGATTATTGTAAGCGATAGAGATCCCATTTTTACTGGAAATTTTTGGACAGAATTATTTTCTTGTTTGGGTACTCAACTAGCTCATAGCTCATCTTATCATCCTCAATCCAATGGGCAAACTGAGATAGTGAAGAAATGTTTGGAATGATATCTTCATTGTTTTGTATCTAATAAAAAAACAAAATGGGTCAAGTGGTTAACTCTAGCTGAATGGTGGTATAACAATTCCTTCCATACTGCAACAAAAATTACCCCATTTATGGCACTTTATGGATATCATCCACCGTCCATCACATCATCTTTAAGAGAAAATTCTAAGATTCAAGTAGTGGAAGGTCACATGGAGCCAACAACAAGTTCTCCAACTCTTAAATGATAACCTAAATTTGGCACAAAATCAAATGAAACAACATGCAAATCAACATCGCAGTGAGAGAACTTTTGATGTAGGAGACTGGGTATTTTTATGGCTACAACCATACAAACAAATGTCCCTCAAGCAAGCTAAGAAGGATATTAATTTATCGCCAAAGTACTATGGTTCTTACAAGGTGTTTCAAAATATTGATACTATGGCATACAAATTGGAGCTTCCTACTTCTTCTCGAGTGCATCTGGTTTTCCATGTTTCAGGCTCAAAGAAGGTTATAGGTGACAAACTTCCAGTTCAAATGATATTGCTAGAAGTTAACGAGGAAGGAAAAATCATATTGGAACCTGAACCTGAAGCATCCAGAGCTACTCAAGCATTGAGGACAACACTTTTTTGAAGGAGAGGGGAATTTTAGACCCCTATATTACTAGTGTAGTCCTTATTGTTGTTAGTTAGCCCCTTTATTGTTATTGTTGTACCCTTGTAACCCCTGTATTGTTATTATTGTGCCCTTACATTATTATTGTTAGGTCGGCTAGGATTATATTGTGACCCCATGGACTCCTATATATAGAAGTTAGGTTTTTTCATTTGTATAATCCAAGAATTGTTCATGTATGTAATGTAAAGGAAGTTCCCCCCTCGAAGTGGTTGAATTCTAAGGCGTTGATCTCTCTTTTCTTCTATTTTTGGAGCTGGTTTCATAACAGAATTGTCTTTGCAATTTATCCACTTATGTTGTAGTGATCCATAAATATAAGAAAAACATTAATAATTTGATATAGACTAGTTCTCTTATTCGTATGTGATAATGGACCCAAATAGTAGTTCTTTTATGAAGAAAATCTCATCACACTTTGGAATTCTTGACATCATCGACCTCCAACCCTGGACTTATTCATTTGGCCTTCTACATTATCTGGTTATATACATGTATAAGAGGCTATCCTATTATTTTATCCTTTTTACTTCATTTCATTTTATTCTAGACTTAGCTTTGGCATTTTCTAGGAGTTTTGTTTGCACTCCCACGTTGTATAAGTAATCTATAGCTTGAGCTTTTTAGCATGAAACTTAGTTGGCATGATTTTTCTTAATTTTTCCTTGAATGTTGAATACTAAGTTTACTAAGGTGTTATTTTCTATGGTGACATTTTATTTGATTTTTTTATACAGTTCATCTAGCCACATAGTGGCTACTATTTCCCAACTGAAGAAAACTTGTTTGGATTTGTTGCTTTTATGGGGAAAAATGGCATTGAAAATATTGTTGATGTTGAGGTATATATCGTATAAATCCTTTATAGTCTACTTTAGTTTATATTCCAGTGTTCATCATCTTTCATGTCTTATACTCTGCATTGTATCTTCTTTCTTTTTCATAAAATGAACTCAATATTGATGGGAAGAAGCTGGAATTGAAGAAAGAGGGGAATAATAACACTGGAGCGACAAAATGCAAATTAAAGAGAGAGGGAAGAGAATTGGTCTAGTGGTACCTGTAGAGTCAATATCCCACATAAGACACATACATAGAGATTTATGGTTAGGTCTCCAGTGTTGGTGTGTTCACCTACAATGCCTTGGAAAGACAATGATAATGTTTTGAAGTGATGACACAATATTTCATAAGTAAATTGTACTCCAACCAATATTAAGTTGAAAACCCATATTGTAATAATTGACATTTTATATAATATAATTTATGTGGTTTAATTTATTATAGTTGCAGTTGATATTATTTAGTATTGTAATTAACAAATATAAATTTGCAAAGGTTCTACAATAGATTATGGATGCATGTCACATAACAGAGTTTGAAGAGGGGAGGTTTCATGTGTCGGACCAACGGCCTTACATCAGATGATCTTGCTTTTGTTATGTTCTGTATGGCAGATGCTTATTTATTTTCCCTTTATCAACGAGTTTTCATTGTGTACTTTGGCATATACATGTTATATTTTGATCACATAGAAACAATTTTTTGTTTTTGTTTATTAAAGTGAACAGTGGTTCTATAATCTTGACAATTTTGAGTTTTGGGTCATTTTCTCCTTATTGGGGAGGCCCAACTCTCATATTTTTTTGTATCTTGCTAAACATACCATGACTAGCATTATGATTTTTGTTGGTTCTGAATTCTTCTAGTGTTTCTGCTTTGTAAGTGGGATCACAGTTTCAAGAATGATTTTGCATTTACTACTGTAACTTTTTATTGTCTTAATAAAAAGTTCATTTTTTTCCTTGGAAAAAAAACATATTTAACTTTTCGTTTTCATATTAGATGAACATGTACATCGTATGAATTTTTTTTATAGTTTAGTTGCAAAATAGTACTATTTAATTTATGTTGATTACTAATGAACACATAAAAACAATCTAAAACTACTATATAGTAATTTATGTTGATTAATGATGAACACAAATAAAATGAATATATGACTAAATTAGTTGCTTATAATTATTGTTAATGAAATTAATATAAAATACTAAAGTAGTCATTTATATAATGAATATGACACTACCAAAAAAATATAAATGAATATTGCAAATGATAAATTTGTGATTACAAATGACGACTAATTTTTTCATATATACAACTATTAGTATCTAATTTACAGTATCTTATAACACGACCAAAATTTAGTCATATTTCTTTGGTCATTAATTGGTTTCTAACGATGACTAAAATTTACATATATATGACTATTAATACCTTATAACATGACCAACATTTTGGTCATATTTCTTTGGTCATTAATTGGTTTTCTTGGGCGATCATTTAGTAATATATTTGGTTGTATATTTGGTCATTAATTGTGGCAATTAATGACTAAATTTATGACCAAATTTATGACTAAATATACTACTAGACAATAAAATTGAGACAATCGATTAATGACTAGGCTAAAAACGACTAAAAGTTGGCTGCATTATAATATATTGTAATTAGCTACTATTGGTCATCGACCAAAAAATAGTCATTTATATGAAAAATGTAGTGCTTTTTTTAGTAACTAATTAGCCATTTTGTACTAATGAATCCTCTATGGCCAAGACTTGTTGCTCCCACCAATGGAATAAATCATCATCAAAGGCTGACTAAGTGACTTCGCCTCCGCTAAGTCGTGATGTAGGAGCATTAGCTCGGAAAATTACTTTGTATTTTATTAAAACTTAGGGGTTTTTTAAGTTTTAGAGGAGCTAGATTTTTATGAATGATTTGAGTGGGTTTTATGTATTTTTAATTAAATATTGTAAATAATTCTCAAATGTTTGAGAATATGAGAGAATTTGGTCAGTTGAGGATGTAAAGGGATGAGAGATTTTTATAAATATTAATTTAGAAATTAGTTTCATTAATTATGGGTGAGAGAGGATCCTTAGGGATTCAAGAATGATTTTAGGATTTTGTTGAGAAGTTGAAGGGATTGAACTTAAATTAGATCATTTTAAAATTGTATAAATTAATATGCCTCAAAAGCAAAAGAGACCAGGAGAAAATAGATAGTGAGGGTTGGACAAAAAATTTGCAATCCTACGGGCTTTTGTAAAAGGGCCATTAATTGGAAAATCTGGCCATGCAGAGGATTTTTGTAATTGATTTCATTTGGTTTTATTAATGAAGAATTTGTTTGGAAATTTCTGTGTGGAATCTATATCTATTCTTGGTCGAATTTGGTAGGAAGAAGATTGAATTCTTAACTTATTCATTTGATAAAATTTATAATAGGAGAAGTTCTGCATATGAGAGGAGGGATCGATGTTGGTTAATTTCGACTTTCTGTTTTGAAGATTTGCAGATGTAGAGAAGGCGCACAATTTGAAACGAAATGCATATAGCGGTTGCCGAGAATTTGATTGGCAATTCAAAGCACTCAATCGTGAATTTGAAGGCTTAACGCTCAATTGAAGAGAGAGATCGATTATACCAGAAAGAGGTTTGAAAACTGAGTTCCAATCCTGGAACGAGTAGTTAATTCAGGAAGTAAGGGTGTAATTCGTATTAAAGGTTTATTATAAATACATTTTAGTCATAAATCAATGCAGAAATCTACGAAGAAATCATATGTTAAACTGCAGCATTAAATTGCAGAGCAGATGAAGTCGATCTCAGGGATAGAGGCGGAGAAATGGAGCTGTGTGGACTTATGAAGGCACAGAGGAATTATGGTTAAATTTTTTGACAGTGTGATGATGCTATACAACATTGATGAATAACAAAATTTGAAGCAGATCTGATGTTGAATCAATCGGGATTTGATGGAAGTCGACTGATGAAATGTACGTAGAGGTTGAAGCAGAAATCAACTCCAAGACTGGAGGGAGTGGTATTGTAAATGCGTGGTTGAAATCGAACTGAGGAGTTAAACGCGGAGCAGAACGGAGGATACAAGCCATTGATGAAATTTACGGCTTGACGAGTGGAATATTGTGGTTCCAGCGTTTTATATGTTGACCACGGTGACTGTGGAATTTCTGAAGGAGGAGCGAGTTTACAAAGGTTAAGTTTTAATGGTAGCGCTGGAAAACGATGCAGAAATACTGAGAGTTAAATCAGGTCACTAAAGTTCGATTGCCAAAGAATGTCCATCGTTGGATGGAAGGTAAGTCAGTTGTGTGGGCAAAATGTCATTTTAATTAGAACCTGACTTTTATATGGATTTCCATGGCCAGAAGTTGATGTGTTGATGCGTTGATCGAGCTGGGTAAGTTGGATGGTGAAAGGCGCACATATATATTTGCAATCCTGAGTTCGAACAGTGGTATTAATTTGCCAGTTTGAACTTTTAAAACATGGGTAGATGTTGTGGCATTGGTTTAATTTTCTCAATTTGAGAATTCATGTATGGATGGTGTTCAAATATGCGATGGCATTGAATTAAGGTGGAAGGCTGTGGTAATTGGATGCATAATATCCACATGCTTGGGAACATAATATCCATGTGATTGGGATTTGGGGAATTGGGTTTATAAAGCTGGAGATTTAAACCCAATGGATTTTAATTAAAAGTCTTTTATAAGACTTTATGCAAAAGCTTATACTTGTGAAACAAACCTTGGTGTGAGAGTTGTTGGTTTTTAAAATGTAAAGAGAACCTTGAAGTTTGTTATATCACCATTAGAATGGTTTCATAACCATAAAATGATATTCTTCTTTGAAGATTAATTTTTAAGCTTCCGCATGTATGATTGTAAATTGTCCAGACTTGGAGCTTTTATTTGGGCAATTTCTTTGGATGCATTTTTATATATTGCAAAGATTCTGGGTTTTGTAGGGTTACCTGCATCAAGTCGCTTGATCAAATATGCCCATTTGGCCATCTTGGGATCTCTAGGATTTCTCATGGCAGTTGGTACTCTAGGTCATAGCACAGGAGTTTTCTCAAAGAAAAATGAGAAGAGGATGGTGCCATAGCCGAAGTTCTTTGTCTTCCCTTGTCTTACTGATGCCAATTGCTTTTCATGTTGGATAGGAGTTTTGTGCACTAGTCATATACTACTGGTTTTAGGCATTCTACTACCAAAAAAATTTATGGTCATGAGGCCTGATGCAATGAATTTCAACCTGCTATACTGGTACTAGTGAAAAGGATTAATTTGATAGGTAGGCTTGTGATTTATTTTATCGGGACATGTGAACCAGATTTTTTGGTCTCTGGTGTACACTACACAACAATATAATCAACAATATTAAGGCCTCCACATGCCTACCCTTTTAGATCTATTTCTTCTCTGCTTTGGGAGAGTCCTGTTATGAAGTAGATATCTTCTACTTCGATTTGTAAAGGAATATGGTCTATGATGAATTGTTCTTGCTCTGTGTCCCAGTTTCTCAATCTATCCAATGATTATTGATCATTTAATACCTCATTATCCACATCATCGTGCTCTCTTTCCCTCCAAGTGATTGCCATTCTGTAAATTTAAGAGAGTTCATCCATTAGAATTTGTTTTTTCGACTATACTCTGCGCGTATGCGACTTCTGCAACTTTTGTAAGAGACAACCGTGTACATATGTGACTTCCCTTTATTAACTCGTGTATAGGGATATATACAGGGCTTTCCATACACATATAAGTTTAAGGTTATGAATTACTTAGAGTTCGTGTTTTTCAGATTCGTTGGTGGATTTTCTCAGACTAGTTTTCTAAAATTTAAAACACACTTTCCTAAAGTTCATTTTTTAAGTTTACTATTTTATTTTATGAACTTTTGACCTTTTCTTGAAATGTCGGGAAAGGTTATTTTCGGGGTGACGAATACCTTTTATGACTTAGTGATATTTTTTCCATCCCTTAGACTCCACGATCACTGACCTATAATGGAAGGTATTGTATTCTAAACTGGAATATAGGTTAAGACATGCCACTTTAATGTTGCATTTTGCATCTTGACCTCATACTCCAATATTTCGCCATAGAGTCGACCCCATTATGTTCTGATTTTTTAAACCCTCTTAATCATCGTTTTGTAAATCATAACATAGTGTTATAGCGTTTCCTTCCATGGGCTTCCGAGTTAGATCCTTGCTAAAATATGTTTCCCATGCTGCAAGTATTGTGTAGGCTCGAGATTCCTTTTTAGTCCTACCATGACTTTGTGTTGAAGCCTCATTCTTCTTCTTCATTATTTTTATGGCTTTATACCCTAGAGGCTCCCATTTGTTGAGTTGTACTAGTGAATTTGAATACTTTTACTCCTTTTGGCCTTAATCTGGATTTATTTGGACTCGTATATAAGCAGCTTTTGACCATGACTTTTCTGCAAGTTCAAACCATGCATTCATTAGCCTTTGCGACTTGACGCCTTTTTCTGTGGAGGGAACATCCCCTGAGTGTCAATGACCAACATCCACCACCTTGCATTGAGCATAGGAATGTTCCAATCCCAGTAAATAGTGCACTTTCCCTGTTCACTCATTCTCTCCACTATACTATAGGCATTCTTTTGTTCTTTTCCAAATTTAAATATGAAAAAGACAAAAAAATCAAATATTCCAAGAAAAGAGTGGGAATAGGACAATTTCTTCATCATTTGATGGAAGAAAAAGTAATTCATGTCACCCTTGAACAAAGCACTTAAAATGATTCTTTCCTCCATCGCGATGGGACTTAGTTTGACCTTAGGGAAGTTGGAACCTTGTTCTTGAGTAAGTCCTCCTCTAGTTGGTTATATCTTCCAATAATATGGAGAGTTTGTTAATGCCTCTTGCGTTTCAAACTTATACAAAGTTATTTTATGTTGCCATGAAGTCACATTAAGTTGTGTGTTTGTTCAAGGGAATTAAACATGTTATCGTCCATTCTACAGTTTCCCTTGACTTATGTTTGTCGCCCATACCTGGTCTGTCAAGTTATTCTTAGTATCATATCAGCAACATGGTCCTTTACTCGTGATGGTTAAGAAGGTCCCCATTGAATTCTTACTCGCAGTTCTCCTCTTATCGAATTTGACAAATTTCTCTAAGAGTAGACCTATATTTTCACTTTGGCCCTATTTACATTATTGATAGGTGACCTTGTGCTCAACATCGATCAAAATTATGGGTATTGACTGAGTGGTTTCCCTTGTGAGTGTCAGCTTACATTATCACACATTGGGATTCATGTAGTACCTTGGTTTCCATTTGACTGTAATGGTAGAGTCCTCACCTTTGTGCCAGCTTTCATTATTAGTTGGTTTAGAGGATTTATGTCATGCACTAGCTACATCTTGTGTACATCGAAAATGTACTTCAAAATGGTTACTTCATCTCTCTTCGTCCGAGTTCTTCCAAATTATTGTCCTGCGGGTTACACTTGCGTTGGTTGATGTGGGAGGCCTTAATTCCTTCCTTCCTATGGATATTTTCCCATCGACTCCAAATCATTGCTCTGGGAAAAAATTCTAGAGTCCTTTTTTTAGTACCTTAGGGTTTCTAGTCATCAATGACAGACTCCTTTGCTATCGATAGTGATAATACATCAATGTATCATGTTTGATATATTATTTCAAGTGTTTTACTTCAACACATATATTCACTGTTGTTATATTTTACTAGGGTACCTTGACACTTGTTATCATTATTGGTGATTTGTCTCGCATTTGTTAATGGTATACATCAATGAATGGTAATGAAACGATTTCTCACATGGTATACTTTAGCTCATATATTCCCATGATGTATAAGCGTACCATCTGTAGTCGGTGAAGACCTTGGGTTATGTCAACATCTTGGTTCACTTGACAGCTCCTTCAACTTTTTTCCAGTGACACCTCTCACCTTTATATGTTGCAGACTTTCACAACATCTTATATGTTGGCACTCGATTTTATGCAATACCACTATTCCACCTATATGATTTGGTACATTTATGAGGCTAATTTATGCAGCATCATTAGTCAAACAATATTCTAGCATCATTGATCGAATATTTCTCTATATTTGATATTGAGACATAGCTTCGTTGTGTTCTTTCGTGGTTATGATGTGATGATCCAATATGTATTCTTCATCTCCTTCTATACACATATGTATACATTATGGATCCACTTTCTACTTGATCAGTGGACATGCTTTACTACTTGTGACCATGTGTATGCCTACCTCAGACATGAGTTTTATTTATGACTCCTTCCATAGGTATTCGATGGGCTGGAATCTAGTGATCTCCTCCTAGGTTTTCAGATGACTCCTCTCTCTATAGTTAATATATTTCAGCCATCATGTTCCCCTACTGAACTCATATATTAGTGGGCATCTATTATAACATCATTCAACACTCTTGTAGACTTGATGCTCTTTTATGGCCTTGGGTAGTCCTTTTTCCCATGCAAACCAGCATCAATTAGCTCTATTCGTTAGGCGAATTACCTTCTCATATCCTATCTTAATCCATATGTCTAATCATGAAATCATTACATACGAAATTAATGAATGGAATTCACTCATTGATTTGAATCAAATCACTAGAAAATCAACTAGCATGCATTATCCCTACCGAAGGTATAAAACACAATACAATAATATAGACTTATATCTTCTTATAAGACCTTTTTATTAGTCATAATTAGTCATGGTGTATCACAAACAGAGGAGTAGGTACTCCTAGCATCATTAGATAGAACCCCTATAAGGAAGTTAAGCTTTACTTGACTTTATACTAGAAAAAATATCTCAAAATACATACGCGACTTTTCACATATTAAATCATGTACATACGAGGGTCCCATAACATTACACCCACGTATACCTTTTAAAATATGGAAAAATAAAATAAATTGTTATTTTTCAGGCAAGGTTTACGAGTTTTATTGAGAGCCCACCTACAAGAGCTAGTGACCTAGCTAAAATAACCAATTTCAGGTGGTATATATACACCCATTTGTATGCCTAGTTACAACAAGAGAAATGCTATCAACATTATACCCAATTTCTCCCATATCAAGTCTCATTTTCTCGTGCATCCTGTACTCCCAGACTCTAGGAAACCATGGTTTCCTTTGCATAGATGTTCATCATCCTTTTATAGCATCTTATTTCCATTTTTAGAGAGGTTTTCTTAGTGCCTCAGGTTGGACGGATCCTGAGGAAGGCTTCGTCGGTGCCTTTGACCTGAATTAGGTTAAACCTTTCTAGCGCTTATTGTTCTTAATCAATAAAGCAGATCATGTCTTGTTCCTGATATGTTATGATATCATGAATGATAAATTATATGCTTATATGTGATGATATAACATACTTTTTATGTATGCGCATTGAATTATCTATTATGTATATGTTTATGTGATTAACTTGCAGGTCTGTTCATCTTGGAGGAAGTAGAGGGTTTGGACCCTACAGGAACATCATCAAACGTAGGACCTCTGAGTATGTCTCTAAATCCAACTTTGGTAATTTGTATGTTTGGCATGCTTGTTTGAGTGCTCTTTGTTGATTATATTTTTATTCTTTGTTGAGGCTTTCGACCCTTGCCTTAGGGAACTTTTCCTGCTAGAAAATCTATGCAGTATCTCATTTTCATACTTGCCTTAAGACACAAATATTTCCTCATAGCCTTTCCATACTTCCAAGTCGAGGAAGTAGTGCATGAGACTGATGTCCTTCATTTAAAATTCTCTTGTAAGGTCCTCCTTGCAAGATCTTATCAGTTGTTCATCGCCAGTTAAAATTAATCATCAACAAATAAGACACTAATAAGAAAATTACCTTCTACCAAGATATGATAGAGGTTTTCATTTTCTTCACTTTTGGTGATGCCAAAACTAGTGATATAGATGTCAATCATGGTGTACCAAGCACGAAGTGTTTTTTTTAGATAATACAACGCTCGCTTGATTCTGCACACATAGACTCTAGATCAAATGTCTTAAAAATCTATGATTTCTTGATGTACACCTCCTCCTCAATAACCCCATTAACAAATGTTGTATATAAATCCATCTGGTGGATCTTCCACCCCATTTGCACAACGAGTTCAAGAATTGATCTAATGGATGAGTAACTTTCTACATGAGAAAATTTCTCCTCATATTCCATTCCCTCAACTTGAGAGTACCCCTTTGCTACAAATTTGGCCTTATACTTCTCTATGCTTAAGTATGTTGTCTTATTTACCTTGAAGATCCATCTTGAACCCGGAACTGATTTATCTGCTGGTATTGGGAACACTTCCAAAACACTATTCTTTATAATGGATTTGTATTCCTCCACCATTGCATCAACCCATACATGCTTCTCTAATGCTTCATTAAAATAGGATGGATTAGTCTCTACAAGCTCAATCATTAGATCCATGTAGATAGTGTACTGATCAGGTGACCTTCTCTGCCTGCACAAATTTGAAGGTTCTCCCACATTCTCCCTCACATCATGCACAAGACTATCAACTTCCTCGGTCCTTTCTGTACCTTCCCTGGATCGTTCTACTTGAGTGGTTGTCTCTACTCTCTACTCCTAAATTTGTAGCTACTCCACAACTTCTTGAGGCTCCTCCTTTGGAGCTAAAATCTACTCTTCTTGTGGGATATGAAGCTCCCTATCAATACAACACCACATCACTTTCTCTTCATCAAATTTTACATCCCTTCGCACTATTTTCATTATGAGGGATAGCAAGTACACACGGTAGTTGTGGGTTGTTTCTTTGTAACACAAAAATAACCCCAATTTTTTTGTCAGCTCAAGCATATTCCTTGATTCTTTGGAGACATGGAAGTAGAGAGAGGCTCTAAAAATCCTAAAGTGTGACACATTTGACTTTCTCTCTGGGAAAGCCTCCTCTGGTGTAATAATGCCCAGAATTCGATGAGGACTCTGGTTCTACAAATAGAACGTTGTGTTGCATGCCTCTTCCCACAAACGTAGTGGTATGCCTTGGTCGTACAACATCGCCCTCGTTGCTCCCACAGTGCTATGATTCTTTCTCTTAGCCACCACATTCTACTATGGGTTGTGGGGTGTTGCCAAATCTCGTCGAACTCCTTATTTCACACAAAAAAATTTGAATTGATTCAACACATACGCACCTCCATTATCACTCCTAAGAGCCTTCACCTTCTTACTGATTTCTCTCTCAACCAATGACTTTAATTCTATGAACTTGGAGAATGTCTCATCTTTCTTCTACATGAAGAAGAGCCAACACTTATGTGAGTAGTCATTAATAAAAATGACAATATATTTGTGTATGGAAGTGGACGTTGTCCAAAAAGGTCCACAAACATCAAAGTAGATCCTTTCCAATATTGCATGTGCTTTGTTGTCCCGATCATGGAATGTGGATTTTGTGCACTTCCCCAAGGTACATCCTTTACATACATCCTACTGCTCAAGCGCTCCTTTGGGGAGGCCTGTGGTTATTTGTTGCATAATATTTAGGGTGCCATGATGCAAATGGAAGAGTATTTTGTACCTAAGTTCACCAACATCGCATCTCTGCACCTTTTACCCCTTATTCTTATACACAGTCTTCCACATCTAGCTTATACAGGTTCTTCACACTAACCCTGATATGCTTCACCTATCCTATGGCTATGTGTCTCACGAATACCTTTACTTTTCTTAATATCACATCATAGCCATGATCTTCTAAAACTACAACAGAGACGATATTTTTCTTTAGGCGTGGAATGGACATGACATCCTCGAATCTGAGAGGGGAGTCTAACTCCCTCTATACCAACTCTAGTCACATTATACCTTCCGTCTTCCCCCATATTGATGTGCATCTGTAAATATTTTTCTTCCAAGTCACTGAAAAACTCTCTACACCTCCTCATGTGGAACGATGCACCTGAGTCAAAGTACCACACACTCCTCGTAATTGTGATGAGTGTGCATGCGATAAGGGTAAATTCAAGCTCGAACTTTGAAGCTAAGGCTTCACCTACTTATCCTCTTGAGGTATTCTTGCTTTCAATTATGTGTGGAAACTTTGTGGCATAGTGCCTGAATTCATGACAATGGAAGCATTTAATTTTGGACAAATCTTTCTTCTTTCCCCCTTGGTTGGAATTTGGTTTGGATTGAGATTTATTCCCTTTTCCTTTCTTTCCATTTCCAACCAATGTAATTTTTTCTTCACCCTCGCCCTTGGATGAAGTCCTCTATTTGGTATTCTTCCTTATTTCCTCTTGTACCAAATAAAACCATAAGAGTTCCCAATTCAGTAATTTCTCCCTCTTGTTCACCGAATCTTGGTAGCTATGCCAGCTCTTGGGAAGGCTTACCAAGTCATCTTCTGCAACATTAACACCAACTCTGCCAAGTTCATCAGAAACTTGTGTGAATCTGCTTAGATAGTGCGGAATAGTGTCATTCTTTTGCATCTTTACATTTCGAGTTTATCCTTGAGTGCTAGCTGTGGTCACTACTGTTCTCAAACAATTCGATTAATGCTTTCCACATTGTGAACGAAGTTTTTTTTTCATGGATATTTGAGACAATATGATCCTGTATGTTAGAGTAAAAAGTCACTCCTTGATAGCTTAAGGAGTAAGCCTTACACATCATAGTTCATTTCAAATTTTAAATGGGTTGTTTGAGTGGTGGGATAGCTTTCTCAAAGATTTTGAAATGATTTTATGTTCTTTAATACATTCATCCATTTGGAAAGTTGTGGAAAGTATAAATTGTGTGGGTAAAAGGTAGGATAGGGAGCATAGTACACATGTGGAATAAAATGAATAGATGGTACCTATTTCAGGAAATATTCCTATCCTAAATCAGTCACACAGCTATGTTGACAACCTTTAACACAAACTCTGTTTATGTTAAGCAAACAACACTTAGAAAATAGATTGCATGTATAAATTATTCCACGAATACTTTATGAAACTTCACTCACATGTTCTATTACACACATATAACTTGGAAAAAAATTGAATGAAGATAATTTACTGTTAAATCCTTTAACATCTTCTCACTCACACTTCACTAGTTGTTGTAATTCATATTTTAGAAGAAATTAACAAAGAAAAGATACACACCACACATTAGATGTTCCTTGAGTCACAAAATCCTCCAGCATTAAGCAAAAATGATTTTTTTTTTTTTAGTCTTCAGGTAAACTAACATCCAACCTGGAAATAGTATTTACAAGTGTTATATATAGCAAGAGAGGAACCAAATCCGTCTCTTCTAAAAAGAAGGAAACATTCATTCTAACATAACATATGTGTCAAAAGACATTACATCCTTATCTCCTTGAAATATAACAGAAAGGACATATGGAGAAAGAAGAATAGAAGAATTCTAGGCTGGAATGTTGAGTGTATTGTCATGTTGCCCCTTTTTCTGCTGAATTATATCCTTGTGGCTTGGATCTTTAATAACCATATAGATTCATTTAATAAGACCTCCAACAACCTCGTAACCACCTCTCACCATCACTTGTATTATCCATTTGGTTATGGGTTCTTATCCATCCTTAACTGGCTCGGAAAAACTTGCTGACAGGTGTCAAATTTCAGTTAAAACAGGTGTTGCTGGAAATTCTAGTAAAAACCTGTAACTGTGCAAAATCTGGAATGCTACCGGAAATTCCGGTAGCGCCCTGTTTCTTTTTCAAAATACACAGAAAAATGCTGAAAATTATGTGCTGACTTGTATTCCATGACACCTAGGTTGTTGTTAAAAATTTATAACTGATTAGCAAAAAAGGATTAGTACCAAAAACCTTTTGACCTTTCCTCTAATTGTGTTGCAGCTTCAGCCAATTTATCTAAATTAGTTTTGCTATCAGCAACTAATGTTCTGGATCTGGTTTCTCTTGTATATGCCTCCTTGATAGGGTCTTTTTCTTCCTTAGCACCCTTATGTGTTATTCTTCTTTTTGAGGGCTCTGAGTGATGTTCTAAAGGGGTTGGGTTCTTGCTTTTCTTCATGGATTTCTATGAATTCTCTGTCTTTGAACCTTTAGGTTTCCCTTCAACATCAATGACTTCTGTCAATAGGATTGGCTTCAAGAGAGCCTTGGATTTGTCTAAACTTATTGCTCTCTCTTGTGTGCCTCTTTATAGTGATAGCAATAGTTTTAGCTTCTTCTTTCTTCTTTTTTCTATTGATGTAATATCCAACATCCTTAAGGAGTTCTTCATCTGATGGTGTAGGATGATACTCCTTCTACAAATTTTTCTGAATAGGTACTTCCGGAATTTCCGGTAGCACCTGCACTTTTGACCTATATGTTGTTGTAGGCCTCCCTCTTCTGACTCTACGGTATACATTTGGAAATGGAGGAGAAGGAGGTATTATCTTCATGTACTTGGGCTTGCTTTCTGAGGAAATATCTCCTTTTTACACCTTTCTTTCATTTTTTCCTGTAGAAACTTTCTCTTTCTTGCCCTTGGCCTTCTTATGAATGTTTTCTTTCTGGGCCTTTCTTTTTTGTTTTTCTCTTTGCAGGCTGAGGATTAGGTTGTGGAACTGGAGGTGTAGGTGCAGGTTGGCCTGCCCTTTAGAATATAAAATGATCCCAATTCTGGTTTCTCCTCCTCAACTCTTATTTAACTTGAACTTTTATCAAAGCTTGATGATACAATTTGTACTTAGAAACATCATTATGGATCTGAACCCTTGCTGACATCTTGGTCGGGCTTTTCAATGATAAAAATGGTAGATTTAATGTCTTCATCCCTGCAATATGAAAAAGAAACCTCATGTGATAGAGGAATACCATTTTATATCTTCTTTCACATGTGAGGTATATCTTTATAAGTTTGATTGCCTATGCCCAATCATTCTTAAGATAGCTGCTTGGGATTTCTTTTTCTTAGTTTGGATCTCTGCGAGCATCCTTGAGGAAGTTATTGAGATCACCTCTTGTGATAACTTGTCCCTTGAACCAACTTTCTCCTTCTTGGGGAAGGTTAAAGGCCTCATCAATGGAGTCTTCAGAAACCTGAAAAGTGAGGCCATAAACTGTAGCCTCCTATCCATTAAAAGAATTAGAAAACTCTAGAGAAAATCCTAAATGTGAGCTTCCCAACCTGGTGCAAAGAGGATACCACCCTCACTGCATAAATAAAGTTATCACCCTTGGATTAGCATCAACCAAATATGCACCATGTGGCTCTATTTGATTTATCTTACCACCTGTTTTAGTCATATTCAGAAAAATAAATGGCTGTCTCCTGCAAATGATAGGTGGAAAAATAGGAAGAGTTTACCTTATCGGTGTGGATTTTATTCTCCTCTAGAATGTTGTTTGAAATATAAACTTCTTCTCCAATTATAACTCTCAACAAATTTGAATCCAGCAGCTTAGACTTCAAATGACAACATTCCTAGTTTTTAGGTGGTTTTGAAACTAAATTTGGTTCACCACCCCATGAAAATCACCCTCCATCATTAAAAATATTCATGATCATGATGTGCACCATGTGACACACAATCACCACTTCATTTGGCTGTGTTTTCCATATGGTATCTCCAGAAAGCTTATGGAAAGTGTCTTTGATGACACACAGTCGCCTCCACAAACTGTGTTGTTGATTGGCCGGAATTTCCGGCAGAAATGTTGTTTGGCCAATAGAACAGTTATGGAGTGAAGTGTGATCACCACGATCCCTCTAACTCAGAAAAACATGTACCTTGATATATGGGTGACTAACTTGGAGTAGACATGCATGAATGGCAACAGTTCGATCATTAACTGTGGATGACACATGTAGCTTAACATATACAACGAATTGACCTTAGCTAACTGACTACAATACGACACCTCTCATTAGATATTAAAGGATTTAAAAAATATTTGACGCATATTAACCCTATGACATGTGCTATGACTAAAGCAGATGCACTTTTTCGCTTTATTTAAAAAACAGAGTATGCTTCTGGAAATTCCTATAGCGCCCAAAAAAATAAATTGAAATTTTGAAAATTTTGAAATTTAATCCTAAAAACAAAACTATGGAGTGGACTCATGGCTTATAAAAGAAATTTTCTAACACTATACTCCCTCCAATATTATTCTCCTCACCTTGGCTACATATTTCATCCACTGAGAAAGGTTCTAGGCATCAAATGTTTGTGGTTTTCCAAATCTGTCTTGATGTAACCTTGCCCCCCACCCCCCCGCCCGGCAAAAAAAAAAAATCGTATCAATTCTAAGAATCCATTTCCATCTAATATCACCTCCATGTGATCCTTCCATGCGATGAAATTAGAGCTGCCATCCAAGCCATACTCTAGCCTCAACCCATTGCATCTTACTCTGAAGAGATCCTACTACACTGAACTTTAAAATCGAACCTCCTGAGAAACAAATTTGAAATTCCTACTCTAATTCGAATCCTGCTCTAATACCATGTAGAATTATGATGTATATTTCCAACTACTTGTGAAATATTAATCAAAATTACAAGACACAAACCTACTCTACTTCTCTCCAGAATTTAATTCACAATTTAGAACATATGTAACGACCCAACTCGAATTATATGGAACATAGAAATATTAGCATGCATATGGGACCTAAATATGATAGCTACATATGCATGTATCACGTGTACGACACTAGTACATGCACTAATCAATTATGAAAAGAAACTCGGTGTAGAGTAATGAGTGAATTATTGAAGTATTGAGTAAATCCCTAACTCACCATAATATAATCAATGTACTAGTTATATCTACCATTATCATAATATAAACTAATACTTTTTTCAAAGAAAATTAAAAGAATTGACTTATGCAAATAAATGATGATATTTTAATAAATCCAAGATATTTATTAAATAATAATATTTTAATAAATCTAAGATATTTATTAAATAATAACATTTTAATAAAACTAAGAATATTTATTAAATAATAATATTTTAATAAATCTAAGATATTTATTAAATAATAACATTTTAATAAAACTAAGATATTTTAGAAATCAAAGATATTTATTAAAAGATGATATTTTAAGAAATATCTGCAACGGAGTTTGTGTATAAAAGGAGAAGAGTGGTAAACTTGATGGGCATGGGTAGTGAATGGGTAAACTAACCCGGATGCTGTCAAAGGAGTTCTAATTGTGTGATACATGAGCAGTGAGTTCTAGAGTTCTAACAGAGTCATGGAGTGATCTCTATTGTTATTGGAGTTTTGGGCACGGGGGCCAAAAGACTTGTCTTCTGGATCTGGGGACCTGAGAGGTTGACCTTAGATAGGCTGGGAGGAAAACGGTGGTTTGGTAACGGGAGCTGGAGCCATGGCAGATCAGGAACATCTTCAAACACGGTTCCAGTTAAGTATTAATTAGTCAATTGATATATATTCTATTTCAAAAATCCCACTCTGAATTCGGTAGTATGAATGTTGTGATTGATTGTTAATTTTGAAAATTTAGGGCTTTACACTTACGAATTTTGTTAATAATTATTAATTCAAAAAGTTAAGGTCTTTACAACATAAATCATAAACATGCAATGAGAAATAGCACACATGCACAAAATATTTTTCCCGCAGAAAGAAATATTCTAAAAACCCCAATTCTTTCTTGCATTAATTTGATGAATAGAGATGTATTACAATTTCTTTTCTCAATTGAGCACAACTTGTAAGTGAATAACCTATATCTCTGCTCATTGAGAAGCTTTGACCAGACTTAGTCAATTTTTTTCTTTTCTTGAACCCCTATTTCCTTGCACAATTCCTTGAGAAATCATACCCCTATTATTTAGGAAATTCCTCAAATTTATTGTGCAATTCCCAAGGCTGATTATTTGTCTACATGAAACACCTGTACACTCAAGACTCGTCTACAATAGATGTTACATTGCCTTGGAATCTCCACCATGGTTTGGGAACTCAAAATCTCTACTTGCACTAGCTATTTTGGGTTGATCTATCAATTAACTGGATGATAAATGAGTTTCATTGAAGTCCCATTGCACAATAGACTTCCACTAGTTCCTCTAACAATAAGAACTAGTTTAACTGAAAACAACTTGAAATAATTGACCTTGATTGCTACAAATTAGCATTCACACATGTTTAACTGAAATCTAACTCCTCCAACTCGAATTTACTAATCTAACTGACTGACAAGAGCCATGTCACCTCAGTTAATTGCATCCAAGTTGTCTTCTAATGTGGAAATTCAAATTTTCCCAATTTGACCAAGAAAAAATCAAATTGAGAATTTATTGCTACATTTTTCAACACATACTCTTCAAGTTTAACATCTAATAAGGAAAATTTTGAATTTATGCAAGGTTGTGAGGTTATCCATGATGAAAAAATAAACAATCAAACCATTGGGTCTCCATTCTATCCATTGTCATTCCCATTCTTGCTTGAAGAAAAAAATTTCTTTTGGGTTACTCATGAGATTGATCCAATCTATCCATCCTTATATGTTCAATTAGAATAATATTTTAACTTCAGTAATATAGTTGTTGAAGTTGTAAAATATAATCAAATCAATGACATAGATGGTTTCCATCTCGATATTAGTGGTCTTATTGAAATTACTGGTAGTAGCTATCCACACACCATGCATGATCTGATTCCATCTTCATAATGCAATTTAACATTCCTTGAAATTTCCAGGACTTGTCAGGAAGTCAAGGCACTTCAACTTTTGTTGATGGTTATGTCAGGATCTCGTAATTCTAGTAAGATCCCCAAACTAAGTTAGATCTGATTTTTCTCACAAAATTCTTTTCTTTGCATGGTTTCACTGGATGAAAATTTATTCTTGAAATATGTTTGGTATTTCGGATATAGTCTTTCTAAATTTCAAGATTCAGTTTCTGATCGGATTGAAGATTCTATCTTAGTTGATTCATCTCCATGCAAGGCTCTTGGACCTGACTCATGTTTGGAGCATATCTCTTATGGAAGCATGGAACTGTGAAGTTGATCATTTCGAAGAATTTCTTTGGCCAAAGTAACAATGTATATCATATACATTTGAGAATAATGAGCTCCTGGTATTTCTTGTGAATGTTATATCGCTAATATTTTTCTTCATCGCACCTGAAATCCTCTTGAGTTCTTGTGAATTCATGAGTTATTTAGTGAATCAAATTCCTCTTGATTCATCGTATCCTGATTAGTTTCATGTGTTTGATATATTGGCATTCCTTTTCACTTCATTCGATGATTATGATGATAGTGAAATTTGTAACTAGGTACAAGGAAATGGTTTGTCATATTCATCGTGTAAGGGATATGATCCTATTGTTCAAAGCATTTGTAAAGATGGTCAAACTGGTCTATATTTTTTTTTTACTAACTAATATTCTTGTGCCTTCATCATTTTATATGATCATGATAACTATCATTCCACCAATCATTTTCCCACTAGCATATTGGATGATATTTGTTTTGTATTGATTGATCTTTACGGTTCATCATCTCATCATTTGGATACTTGTCAAGCATTTGAGGCACTTCATCCTTCGCTAATGGTTATGTCAGGCCCTCACTATCATGAAAAACCTTCTGAGCATGATCAGATTCATTTTCCCTTACAATATTTTGATCGTAATCCCATGCTTTTAATTGAAAATTCATCTTTTCAAGGATTTTAGGATTTTCAACAGGATTTTTTTGAATTTCATGATCCAATTTATGATCAATTGGAAGCATCATACTTATAAATCCCTTTTTCTAATAACAAGCTCCGACCTTTCTTGATGCTTGCTAAGAAGGACATCACAGATGAAGGTGAATTCACAAGAATCTTTCGAGGTTTGTTTGAATATGGTTTCCATCAAAAAGGTAAGATTGCAAATAAGTTAGAGGTAGTTGTTGTGACACATCTTTCTACTAATAGGAAATGCCTTCAATGTTTTGTGCAAGTTATTCAAGCTCTTATCTTTTATATTGTACATTAATTTTTATTGGTTTTAATTGATCGTATATTTATGGTTGCAGGTCAGAAGAAATTATATTGGATACCTTAGAAATTTCATTATACTTATCCCTGACCTTCTAGTTGGTTAGGTTAGGATTAGCTCTAGTTGCATTATATTTACCTTGCATACTCATCATGTACTCACTCTCCATCTAGTCTCTACATTTGTTTTATTTTCTTATTTTTGTGTCCTGCATGTTGTTTTAGTTCATTTCTCCATTTTCTTTGTTCCTTGATCTTGTTTTCTGGGTTTTCCATGTCTTTTATTTTATGTTTTCTTCAATAATACTTTGCATTAAAACTACTCTCTCTCTCTCGGCTAAAAAGGACAATATGGAAAAATTTGAAAAGGGAAATGTGATGGCGAACAACGCTTGGCTAATCTGTTACCTCTTCTCCACTTGGGTTTATATATCTTTGAAGTCAATTATGTCTAAACGGAAAATATGATTCGTTCTAGATGGAAAGCCTTTGGTCGAACTACGAAGCTCATATATTTATTAGGATCTTAATTCTGAATCAACCTTGTATTGAATGGTGTTTCGACACGTCGACTCAACCAAGTATAAAAGGGAAAGGAGAAAACGTTAAAATGAGCATATTAACTTTTGTTATCTTTCAAATCCTTTAAACAAGGACCAACCTCTTCTACTCTCAATAAGTCAGGATCCCTCTTACACTCATGCTATAAATATTCAATAAGCACTTCAATCATATATTTAAGAAAATAAAGGGTGAAGAAGACAAAGGCTTCCTGCGTAGATATTTGAATCAAGAAACTGTGTTGTTACACTGAACATGCCTACTGACAACAAAGAAATGCTTGTATCTCCTTGAGGTGACTCATCTAGGGTATTGTTTAGGCTCGTTGGTAGTGAAGCAACACTGGGGAATGTGCTTAAAAATCTTGGTATACTTATTATCTTTCTCCCCTATAAAAAGGTTGAAGTATTACTATTCTTATGTTAATTTGTTTGAAGCTTATCAAGGAATAGAAGAGACAATATCTTTAATTGGGATAAGTAGAAAAGTCGAGGCAATCCACATGGAAAATCAATACTTCTTGAAATATTGACACCTTACACTTAAAGACAAAACCTAAGTAGAGAAGATAGAGTTATACCATTATGTCTCCAAGTGTTGTTGTTGCGACAAACACCCTTTAAAATTTTATTTACACTTGAATTTTGGAGCCTACTGAGGACCATGCAATTTGTCGCCCCATGGTCACTTCAAGGTCATATGATGTTTTTCAAAGTATTAATTCTTCTTCTAAGTGTCAAACTCACTTTCTCACACATGTTTTTATCTTCGATTAATTCATAAGCACACATATTTCTATGCAATATTATATAGGCATTGCACATCTCTTAAAGGTAAAGCTTGCAAAATAACTAGTAACAGTCACTGTGCAATCCATAAGCACAATACACTGCACCGCACATGATGAAATTCATTGTGCGCTCTCCATTGAAAACCTTCCTCACTGCGATTGCAATTGTACTTCTATTTCAATGAGTTTTCTCAACTGTCGCTTTGGCACACCTTTGTTTTTGCAAGTGTCTTTTTCACATTTGTGACTGTCATTTTTGCTTTCTTTCACTCTAACAAGTGTCATTTTCAGGTTATCTTCATTCTTGCATGTGTTTCCATTAGAGGAAATTTTAGCCTAAAAATGGCCTCCCAAGGAAAAATAATAAAATAAGTTATATATTTTGGAGGGAAAGGGAAAAACTACCCTTTTAATTGTATTTTTGGCTTATCTCCTTATAGTTTTACAAAAATTACAAGTGTAGACACTAATTGGATGCAAAATTAAATTCTTCATCCAACGAGTACCCATTATGTATAATTTTGACAAGACCCACATTGATAAAAATTAAAGATACATTAAAAATCATGTTCAACACGTTTTTTAATGTATCTTCAATTTTTATCAATTTGGGTCTTCTCAAAAGGATGCATAATGGGTACTTGTTTGATGCAGAATTTAATTCCACATCCAATTAGTGTCTACACTTGAAATTTGAGTAAACCTAAAAGGAGATAATCTAAAAATACAATTAAAAAAAGTATTTTTTAAAATTTTTCCTCCAAAATAATTACCCCTTCTTAAATTTAAAGGATTTGATTGGTTTACATATTACGTACATGAAAATTTCATGGGAACTTTTAGGCTAAAGTTTCCTCTAATGTTTCATTTCTTTCAACCTTTGTAAGTTTCGTTTGCACTTTTATCTTACTTTTGCAAGTGTCGTCTTGTGGTTAGGGAAGTGTTGCATCTAGTCAAAGGGAGTCATCTGTAAATTCTTAAGGGGAAGTTATGATGCATTCTCCTACACTAATATGTTCCATCTATCGTAATGACATACATTAGACACATTCCCCAAGTTTTATGCATTGTTGTACTAGTGTTGTCCCTATTGTCGCAAAGTGTATCCTAAGTGTCGCACTCGGAGGAGGATGTTGCTTTATCATCGCATTAATGGGATCATGTTGATTCTAATTGTTGAGTGTTCAATGTTGTGTCTTTGATTTTTCTGAGTGTGTGATAATGTTCAAGTCCTACCTTGGTTTCACCTCTACCTCATTAATCCCACACTTAGTCAAATTCCGGAATATTTTTTATGCCCAACCAACCTGGACCCTCTCAGCCCCTCTGAACTACGCATTGCATAGTTGTAAGCTCTATTCATGCATCCCTGCCTCTTGGAACAACACAATGCGCAGTCACTTCCTCCAAGGACTATGAATTGTGCAGTCACAATGCTCAAATTCTACTTCCTGCCCCTCAGAATTGCGCAATCTTGCCTTCCAATCAGTCTTTCACTTCGCATTGTGCAATTTCAGAAAACAACATGTCTCTCTGAACTGTGCAACTGTGCAATCAAGTGGCTTAGTCTCTCCTTTGAATTGTGCATTTCACAATATTAATGAGTAATACATTCCCGTTTTCCTCTTTGACTTTCTCAACTGCACAATATTTAGTCATTTTCCTCCCTGCACTATGTATATGAAAATCATAGTGGGAAAGCCTTCCTCACTATTTCACTGACTTGCCCAACTACGCATTATTGTGCCTCTGTCTCCCAGAACTATGCATTGCACAATTTCAGTGAGTGGACCCTCGTTGTTATCTCCCTGACTCCCTCAACTATGCAATCTTCCTTATCTAACCCCCAGCTGCCATGCATTTCATAGTCACAATCACCAGAGCCTCACTCTTTCCTCTTGGGATTGCGCAATCCCTGAGCCTCCTCCTCAACCTAGTACCTTGATCCGAATTAGCAAATGAATTTCATGAAGAGAGTTAGACTAGGAGATTTATGGACTGATGTCATCTTATCAAGGGTGAATTTCCTCTGCATGTATTGTATCTTAACATGAAAATATGATGTTCAAGGAGGATGTGAAGGATACCATACAAGAAGACACTTTTGAACTGGGAACCATTAATGAGTCATCAAGCAAGAAGATGAAGGGAAATTAGCTTATGACAGAATATCAAAGATCAATATTGTGTGAAGACTTCATATTGATTCAAGACACTTTGGAGAGTGAAGATGAATAAAAAATAATATATTTCATGAAGATGAATTACTAAGCATACCTCTCATGAAGATTAAAGAAAAATCAACAAGAAGAACAACTTGGCATTGCCATCTCATCATGAATTCCATGTCATCATTGTCAAGTTGTGACTTGTACCAGTGGCATCGCAATTTCATGTGTGTCCATGTGTATTGCCAAATCATTTGTGCATATAATGATGTAATTATCAAAAGGAAAGGAAAAAATGTAATGCGTGGAAGTACAAGAGTCATATGTGGAATATGAAAAGTCACATAGCGATATATGGACAAAAGAGTCTTTATGAAATTTCACATAGTCATATAGAAGTCCAAAGGTCACATTAGAAGTCCGGGAGTCATGAGGGTAGCTCAATAGTCATAAGGTATATGCAAGTTCATCCCTCTTTTTATAAATACACTCTCCTAACTCAAGAAAATTGATTTTTAAAGGCTTAGCCTTTAGAGAGATAGCCTTGGCTTCTCTAGCCTCGCATAAGAGAGAATGTCATTCTTTGGAGAAGCAATAAGTGACTTAATGTTCCACTATTGGAGCTAGTGGCTTGCCATTGTAACTGTGTACTTAGATATTTCACCTAATAATCAAACGCTTTATGATCCAATGCATTTTCATGCATGTATCGTGAATTTAGTAACATTATTCTTTATATGTTTGTTGTATGTGTTTTGTTCACATGTACTAAGGAAATTGAATTATTTCAGTGGTTTTGGTACTTATCTTGTCGAATGTCATGTGTTGTATTTACTTTAATGATAGTTGTGTCTATGTGAACTACTTCCCTAGATAACTAACGAATCTTTTCATGCTCTTGAGTGCCACTCTTAGGATAGTACTATTACTTTCCTTCTAGAGACTCACTCTTACTTCCCTCTTGTGAAGATACCATTTTACACATTGCAATTGGTGTTTCATAGTGTCATCTTGCTTGTTGATTTCAAAGGTTATGTGCATACTCTCTTATGTTATCCATTGCAGCTAAGGCAAACCTTAAGTTATGGTGGTTGGGTTGATACTTCGGATGGGGCTACTGCTCCAAACAGTGTGAGGTATAATTATGAATTCACATCGGGGAGTCCCCCTTGGTTGACGTATTTACAACACCATCAACATTAGCTTTAGCACCACCTTGCCACCCCAAATTTTTCTCAGAATCCAACTTGAAGGAGACCCCACTCTCCTGCCTTGCACCACCCTACCACCCTGATCAATCGACGGACCACATTTCACAATTTTCAAATTAGATCCACTTGTGCTCAGAATCAATATAAATAAACTATTATACAATAAAAACTATAACACAAACTTTTTTCAACCAAATTTTCATCTGCTTAAATTGCACATCGAATCCCAGCTGCATCAAATTCAACCAATTCATCTATGTTTGATCTCAGTACCAAATCTAACCGTTAAACAACATTTTTATGCTCTCAATGCCATTGTTGCTGCTACCAATATCACTATCATAGTCAAAGGCCATAGTCATAATCAAGGTCACAACGTTAGCATAATTTAATATTATGGTTACATCACTTTTGTATCAATCAAGACTTCTTTGTCAATCACTTTCAGTCATATATCATTTACTCCCACAACTTTTTTGTAATACACTGTCACATATCAAGCCACTATCACTATCATATATCAAGAGTACTATCACTAACATAATATCATATCATTGTCTTAATGTCTTCCTACCAAACTCATTGTCATATAAAAAAAATATCACTTGTTGTAAAGAGTCTTTAAGAATAATGTCCCAAAGGATATCACATGCTCCCAATTTCACTGTTGCAAATGTTATCTTATCATGGTCATTGTCATATCACAATCTAGGCATTACTATCATAGTATCATATGCCTTATTTTTATTTGTCATATCAATCCATGCATCATTGTCAATTGACACAAAAGGTTTCTTGCCACATCAAGGGTTTCTCGTCATATCAAGGTTCTTTGTCATTGATATCAAGGACATGTATCATAGAGTCGGGTCACTATCACTTGTCACATGTCTCATATACATCACTCTCATCATACATCACACATCAAGTATTATTACTATCATCATTTATTACAATGAATAAGGTCAATGTGTCTATGTCACTGATATAGGTCAACTTTCATGTAGGTCAAGTGTCATGTTATATAAAAAGATCAAGATTTCATATATTGTCATATCACGGGTCACATTAGAGAAATTTTAAGGTCTAAAATGGGTCTCCTAAGAAAAATGTACAACCAAAATAAAATTTATAATAACCAATAGGATTCAAGATGATGATGTCAACCATGGGGGATGATTCACCATTTTTTGAGTAAAAAGTAAAAATATTAAAAAATAACAAAATAATAAAACTACTTTTTCAACTCATATTTTCAACTTATCTCCCTAATATTTTACTCAAATTTTGAGCAGAAGTACTCATTGGATGAAAAATTTAATTCCTCATCCAAGGAGTACCCATGTTGTATACTTTCGATGGACCCTGCTACACAAAAAATGAGAATCATGTATTTCTCATTTTTTATGTAGCAGGATCCATCGAAAGTATGAAACATGGGTATTCCTTAGATGAGGAATCAAATTTTGCATCCAAAAAGTGTTCTCACTTAGAATCTGAGTAAACCCATGAGGAGATAAAAGTTGAAAATACTAGTTGAAAAAATAGTTTTTTTTGTTTTCCCTCTAAAATTTGATGATGTAATGTAATCTTATTTTATTATTTCCACTATTATGTTATAATTTCGTTAGGATTCCCATTTTAGACCTCAAAATTCCTCTGATGTGCTTCAATTTTCACTGTCATTTGCATCACATTGCTACCATAATGTCATAAGGTTGATCACTGTTAATTATACAAATATGATTGTCTCACATGATATTAGTGAAGAGATAAACAATTGTGCCAAAAACCTTACAATAATTGTATACCCTTTAATGATGTGACTATGTTACCATATCTAGAAGAGGTATTAACTACAACAAATTATTAATGCCTTCTTTGGAGTGATAAAGTATTGCAATATAGTTTACTTGTGAAGAGATTGTTTCCAACTATAGATGTGCTACTACAACTTCAAACTGTTGTTAATTAGTGTTACTTGTAACTTGAAAAAATGGATTCAAGCAGTGGGGTCACTTATAACAATACTTCCACAATCCTCATTCAAATAAATATTCAACCAACCATCTTAAATCCTTTGTCTTGTTGCCAAAAATTCTGCCTTCGAATCAACATAGTTTCATTATATTGACTACAAGGCTCAAAAATTGAAAAAATCATACCTTGTTAAATGTTGTCATTATAATGCTACTTTAAAAATTGCTTCAAACATGATGCCTTTACTTCCTTTCGGTAGACACTGGAACAAGAATATATATATATATATATATATATATATTAAAAAACACGCCACTATGGATACAACTATACAAGTGTAAACATGTCACAGTAGATATGAATTTGGGCCGAAAATAGTAGCCATTTCTTGATTCTTCACAATTTCGCAAGGTGATAGTTTAAGTCTTAAGCACAAAAGAAAATATTTATATAAAATGAGTTGCGGACCTAATGGCACCAACTAACTTCGCATATTTCATAACTATGTCATGAATTAGGATTATCCTTAATATTAAGGTCTACCATACTTCAATTTTTTCAAAGTGGACTTAGGCCGCAGGATGTTCCAAAACAAATCTATCACATAGTTTCTAGGAGCTACAAAAATTTAGAGATATATGTGTAGAAAAGCCACAAACAACTTCAGGTGGATTCACAAAAATTCCGCAAGGACAAGGGACTTCTTTCATTGGTTCCTTCAAGGATCACGCGTGTATAAGCTCTGAATTGAATCCCTAAGGAGGGTTGTAACACTCCTTCCTATAAGAGAAAAAACAACGAAGCACAAGTGAATCCAAAAATAACTTCAAAACTCTCTCGTATGATTTTCAAAACACCACGGGGCCAAACAAAAAAAAAAACTCCAAGGCTCAATCACATCAAATCATTTGCATTGAATGTTTTCATAGGGAGGGCTATTGAATGCATTTAAATAGTTTTATTTTGAACAAATAGATGTCTCCAAGAGTTGAGCCGACTTAACCTTTGGAGGGACATGAATTTTAGATTTTAATTTATGGAGCCAAAAGAATTTGATTTGACTTTTTGAAGGGAAATACCCTTTTCAAAATTCAAGGTATTTGGTGTCGAAAAATCTTTGAATATAAATACTCTTGACAAACCTTCCAAAAATATCCTTTTCCCATAGAAATGATTTGGATAAAACCTCATTATTTTCTTGGCTAAAGAAGAGTTTCCACATCATCATCCATATTTATTGCCACATCATTTATTCTTTGTGATCAAAGAAAATCTACCAAGTCTTCGACCCTTTGGGGTTTTGAGCCACAAATTGGGGCTTCAACTTCAAACTATCATATCTCTCAAACCGTGAGGCCTCTCATGGCGCTCTACATACCAATAGAATTGACATGATGAAGACTATCCAATCATGATGATCTCAAGGAAAATTTATTCCTTTGCATCTTCAAAATTCTCAACCAATGTCACTATGGGAATTTTAAGGTCTAAAATGTGCCTCCTAAGGAAAATATTAAATAATAATGGAAATAAGAAAATAAGATTAGATTACATCATCATATTTTAGAGGGGAAAAAGGAAAAACTATTTTTCAACTTGTTTTTCAACTTATCTCCCTATGGGTTTACTCAAATTTCGAGTGGCAACACTCGTTGGATGCAGAATTTGATTCCTCTTCCAAGGAGTATCCATGTTCCATACTTCCGATGGACCCTGCTACATGAAAATGAGAAATACATGAAATATGTGATTGCAATCATGTTTTTTCATGTATTTATCACTTTTTGTGTAGCAGGGTACATATAAAGTATGCAAAATGGGTACTCCTTGGATGAGGAATTAAATTTTGCATCCAACGAGTACTCCCGCTCGAAATTTGAGTAAAACCTTAAGGAGATAAGTTGAAAATACGAGTTGAAAAAAATAATATTATTATTTTATTATCTTTTAATATTTTTACTTATTTACTCCAAAAATGGAAAATCGTCCCCCGTGGTTGACATCATCATATTGAATCCTATTGGTTTTAATAAAGTTTACTTTGGTTGTAGATTTTCCTTAGGAGACCCATTTTGGACCTCAAAATTCCCCTAATGGGGGATTCTGGGGTTTTCTAGGGTCTTTGACCAATGGAGCTTGTAATTGATGAAAAAATAGACAAATATTAAGAGTGTTCATTAATGGATTTTAACATAAATGAAAACACCATTCAACAATTAGTTGAAATTATTTAGACACTGCAAAACTTAAGGAAGAAATTTATGATGGTGAAGGAGTACATTGAATAATTTTTATAGGTTGAACATTAGAGTAAGCCACATAAAGGAAGATGTTGAGAAAGTGGTCAGATAAATAAATGGTCTAAGGTATGAGATCTAGGATGTAATTTTCCTCTTACCCCTGATGATAGTAGAGGATGATTGCCAAGTTACATTAAGAGCATAAGATAAATTGGCTAGAAAAAAAAGCCAAAGGAGTAGAGGAAGGAGTCGAGCGAAAGGAAAATTATATTCTAAAAGAGGAAGATTATAGACTCCAAGAGAATAAGCATAGAGTTCTAGTAGCCAATCTCCTAGAGAAGGAGAACCAAAGGGTTCAAGTTGTTTTCCCAAACTAAAAGGTAGAGAAAGATAAATCTAATATTATTTATGCTGGAAAACATGACATATGTCATGGAACTTGTTATCACTAAAAAAAATTTGTTTTTAAAACATGGTATGTCAACTCTATTTTGATCATGGTCTAAATAGTTTTGAAAGTCATTTTAGCATGGTTAAGGGTATGTCATAGTTTTATAGGTTTAGTGTTCACCATCAGAATTCAAATAAGGTCTTTTTAGGTCTATTCCATAGTCAAAAAGTTCACATTTTTCATTCAAGGGTCATATAAGTAAGTTTTGGGCAAATTTTCTGCAATTAGCCATAAATCCACAGTTTTGTAGCGTCGTTAGTTCAAAAAGTGAGTTTTGCGCTATGAAAGCGTGGTTTCTTAGCTTTCGTGTCAAATAATCTAGGATCTATCAGTTTCAGTTGGGGGATGACATGATAGGGGTATGGTGAGTCAGTTAGTTACCAAATTCGATTTACTTACATGTCCTTCAGTCATCATAGTCATGATAGGATATCAATCAAACATCATTTGGTCATGAGGTGACATCTCTAATTCGAATTTTTTGCCTAATTGAGTCATCTCTATTTCATTTACCTTCACATATGTTCTCCAAGCTCTGAAGCAGTAAGGATAAGCTTGTGGTTGTTCTTTTCAAAGAAAACTCTCACCATTATCAAGAAAGGTGTAGAAATTTGCTGAATAATGAAGATTTATCCACCGAGATTATCCTGATCACATACTAATTCGAATTCATATGCAACACATAATCTCTTCTACAATCAATCATCAATTTGCGGAAATAGGAAAACAACAGACACAAGTACATGAACACAATATGAATGTTTATAGCTGAAAACCCCAAAACCATTGTATATTATACGAAGAGAAAACATGTAACAATTTAAGACAATACTCCCCACACAAGCAATTTGACTGCTCAGTTACACACAAACTAGCTTTCCGCCTTTGAACAAGTCACAAAGTTCAAACTCATCCACCACCAACGCCTATTGCGCAATCAAGGCTGGTCTAATGAGAGATCCAAGTTCGAATATCACCGGCTCCAACCGCGCAATCATCATTGGCACCTACTCCAATTCTGTGCAAACTTACGTGCACACTGTTATCGCAACTAATAGCAAACTCACCTTCATCTACCCTTCCACCTGGTTCCACCCAATCGTCCATGACCGAGAATCGATGTGTTCTTGAGTTGAATAATGCTAATACTAGTGAATTAAATAATATTTAATTCACCTTACCCATTACTAGTCGATTAGCTAGTTAACTAATCACAACTAGTTCAACTAAGCAATCGAACACAACTCCACCAAATCAACACCGAAGTCCTAATCAAGTCAACCATGCATGAGCTCACCAAACCCTGGTGAACAGCGTAATTCCTTCTCGTTAGATGCATGGGCACACATCCGTAGCTCCAATCGAAGTGTCGTAAGAGAATAAACTGAAAGCTTAGAATCCAAATATTATTAAGGGTTAACAATATTTCGATCGTACCTATTTTTGCATTATGCGCTCTAAAAATAGACTTTAATTCTCTATGTCTAAAAACAGATGTCCATCTATTTTTACCAACTCGACCAATCATCCAAGAATAGCATACCGCAACTCCTGTGACCATGCTCCATATGTCTAAAAATACATAGTCTAAAAATAGACTTTGTGCCAAAAATAAATGCGGGGCTCACTTAGTGAAGGCGACTTCATTTCACTAAGCTCCATCATCTTGTTGCATTTTCAACAATTTCTTCCTCAACAAGATAAGGATTATCTAACCCCTATCCTTCCTCCGTGGAATTCGAACTTGCTCCCCGTGAGCGCCTTCTGCCAAGATGTCGCATCCCGATCCTTCGGTGGGAACATATGAGTAACATTATTCTCCGCCGAACACACCGATATGATGGTACCTGATGTTTATGTTTGCATCTATCATGAAATACTAGATTAGCCGAGAGTTTAATGGCAACTCGGTTATCACAATAAATCACGAGAGACTCCAAGTGGCAACCCGAACAATCCAACGAGGATCTTCCTCATCCAAATAGCCTCGCATGCAACCAAGCTTGCCGCCATGTACTCGGCGACCGCCGAATCGGAAAAGCGCCATCTTCGCTTCCTCATTGCATCACAGAAACCGTCGTCGAGACCCAATGCCGAAACTCCTCCGTACACTCTTTTCGTCCGTTGGGCTCCCCCGCCCAACCGCATCGGTTTAAAGCTTTCGCTCCATCCTCCTCGTCCGTACCACAGACCATATCCCGATGTGCCACTACAACGCAACAAGCATGCTTGGTCGCCTTTCCGCAAGAGCCGGGTAGGCGAACCACAGCCTACGGTAAAAGTCAAGTTGCCATCAAAGAGCATATATCGGGTCGGTATCGACCTCGTACACATAAGCAACCCCACCAATCGTCGACGCACAACATCCATCACTCGTTCGAAGCAGCATCCTCCTTCCTCCAACCACTGTGAAGAGGAGTATCAACAGTTTACACCATGCATGTTGACCCTCTCCGTAACTTCCCGGCATACTTACCCCCCGAGAAAAACAAGCCCTCCATCACAACAAGCAACTTCCATAATCCCGTAGCCAATGAAGGAGGCCCAAGTCCTTCATCTCGAACTCTCTAGCAAGGTCCTCCTTGCATGAAAGTATCAACACCATCACCCGCTGCAACCAATCATTACTCACATACAAGACAATGATCAGCAGTTTCCTCCACCACACCGTGTCATGTTAGGATCCGCCTCACTCTTGGAAAATCCAAGCCCTAAGAAATAACCTGTTTATCCATGTACCAAGAACGAGGTGCTTTTCTGTCACCGTATGCTAGTTTTCGAGTCGGTGCACATGTGACTTCACCGTCGAAGATCTCAAAACCTTTCGGTGTCAGTTTGCTGTACACCTCCTCCTCAATGACCTACTTCGAGGAACGCAACACATCCATTCAATGGATGTGCCATCCATCCGCGCTAAGAGTAGCCAGGATCATCCGTGATGGAAGAGTACTGCGCATGTGCAAAAGTCTCCTCATAACGATCCCCTCGATCCGTGAGTAGCCACGGCGACAAATCTCGCCTTTGTACCCCTCCACACTCTCGTCACCGCCCGTTTCACTTTGCAGATCCATCACGAACCCACCGACCGATTTCTCCCGTCTCGGGGACACCCCATGCAATCGTTTCTCGACGATCGAATCAATACAGCTCTTCAATCATGGCACTACCCATGTTCCTCCACGCTCAAAAGAGGATGGTTTTGCCACGACACATTGACTCATAAGAGCCATGCATCCAAAGTACCGATCTAGTGACCGCTCGTTCCGTTGGGGATGTAGGTGGTCCCACAACCTTCTCCGCATCTCGAGCCGCCGCTTCGCTCGTAGTGCGCTCGCGCTCGATGGTTGGTGCCGCATGGGTGGTTTCTTTCCACCTCCCGAACTTCCTCTTTGTGGCCGATCCACATCCGGAAGCTCCTCCTTAGGAATCCAATGTACTTTCCTCATCTCGCATGCAAGTGTGGCTCCCTCTCGTTTAACATCGCATGGCTTTCTCCTCTTGAAACTTGATATCTCACGCACAAATGGGCCTTTGCGACCGTTCGTAAAATACACCCGATAGTTGTGAGGTGTATCGTTGTACCTCTACAAATATTCCAAATCCTTCGCGTCGGATCCAGCCTTCTTCTCGCGCTCCTTCGTCACATGCATGTAGACAGTGAGCCAAAAATTTCGATGAGAAATATCGTGCTCTTGCCGAAAAACGCTCCTCCGGCAGTATTTTCCTTCATGCCAAGAACCTTATGAGGACAAATTCGGCTCGCACATATACCGCAAGACAGACAAGCTCAGCCCACAAGTGAAGGGGTAGGCCCCGATCATGCAACATCGCTCGTGCAAAACACCCACGATCGTTCTCCGTTCTTCCGCCGCCCACTTCGTTCGCCGTGGGTTATGGGGGTGCGATGGAGCTCTCTCCGAACTTCGCATCGGTGAAAGTCTTTGAATTCAAAATTTCATGTAGATGAATTCACCACCATTGTTGCTCCTAAGAGCCTTTCACATGCTTCCCCGATTCCTTCCTCAACCAACGCCTTGAATTCGCTTTTCGCAACTTTGAAAATGTCTCGCTTTTCTTCTGCGATGAAGAAGATCCAAGACTTCCGAGAGAAATCATCAACAAAGATCACATAGTACTTGTGCTTGGTTGCCGAAGCACAGAAAGGACCACACACGTTCGTGTGACCTCTTCAAGGATCGTCGTGGCACGACGATCCCTCTCGTGAAAGGTGGTCACATACTTTCCAAAGCACACCTCGTACCTCCATCTCGACCGCGCAAGAGTGCCCTCAGGAAGCCTGGGTGAGAAATTCACCAGGATCTTCAAGCTCCATGGTGAAGGTGGCCTACACCCTCTCGCGCGCTCGCCCTCATCATCCCTAAAATAATCACTTCTCCCGCCTTGCATGCTGGTTGTCGCGTGTACTATCTACTTGCAAATCGATAAAGGTTCTTGACTCAAACCCCCTATCTTCCAAAGTCTTCCGCAGTCTTACCGCGCCCCCTCCGCCGGCGACCACATCACACCCTGCCCCCCCCCCCCCCCCCCCCCCCCAACATCGCCACAGAGATTAGGTTCTTCATCAACTCGCGGAACATTAAACTTCCTTCAATATGAAAGGTTTACCGTACTCCCTCTCAAAGGAAATGGTACCGTATACCAGTAGCACCGTATCTACCATCATCGCCCATCTCGATGTGCACTCCAAGATCTTTTTTTTTCTCCCGTATCCGAAAACGTATCTCGATCTCCGGCCATGTGAAATGACGCACACGTCCAAGAACCACATCGATCCCATCACACTTGAAACCAAGCATGCGATCATGAAAATCCATTTCGAATTGAGAAGCCAATGCTTCTCCTGGTCGTTAGTATCCACAACAGCCTTCTTATTTTTCTTCTTCTCAAGAGACAATTTGTGGCATAGTGTCCGTGTTGGTGACAAAGAAAACACTTCACCTTGGACATGTCTTGCTTCTTGCCTTCGTACCTCGCATCGAGAAGCCTTCTTGCTCTTCCTTCTTTGCTTTGTACCAGCGCAATTTTCTTCATCGTATACTCGATGAAGATCCGTCCCTCGGTAGTCCTCTCCATCTCCTCTTGCATGAGATCCGCCCAAAGTCGCTCCGATCCCGCAACTTCTCCCCGACCATCGATGCAACTCGATAGGAATGCCAAGCTCTCTAAGACCAAGGAGAGCCAAATCTACCATATCCTCGTCACTCACCCCCACACTTCCACCATCTCTCGCATTGAGTGAACTTCGTGAGGTATTTGGCGATACCTCTGCCGCCTTTCTCCATCTTAATGTTTTTGAGTTGTATCCTTGCTTCGGCCTTGGTGGCTCTTAGCTCGAATAGATTCGTCAACGCTTTCCACATCAAATATGGAGAAGCTTTTCCATGCAGTCGGGATACAATGTGATCCTTTACGCCTCCAACGTAATCCTTCGACATTTCGCCATCTTCTTTGCCAAGCCTCAACTTCAGCAGATTCTCGCGTTTTTCGGACATCCGTATCTACGGTCCTTTCACCATTATCTTCACGTTCTCCATGCGATCTTTCCAGTGCAACATAATTCAACTACCTTCAAGAGCATATTCGCAGTCGCAAACCGTTGAAAGACATTTTCAACTCCTAAAAGACCAAGAAAACAAACTGCTGCAAAATTCGACCCAAGCTCAAAAACCCAACCACTTCGGGATCTCAGAGAACAAATCATTTCTAGCATGCAGATCGACCGTAAGGGCATTTACCGGATATACTCGAGAAAGAATGGACCCGCAGGCTACCCAGCCTCGTTACGTACTCCGTCTACCGAAATAATATCGTAATCACCGCAATAGATCCCGATGATTAATTCGCTCTCGATACCATGTAGAAATTTGTCAATAATGAAGATTTATCCACCGAGATCATCCCGATCACATACTAATTCGAATTCATATGCAAATACAATTCTTCTACAATCAATCATCAATTACAACAGAAAACTAGCCGCATGCGCACATAAACACAATATGTAATGGGGAAAGCTTATAGCCGAAAAACCCCTGCCTATTTGTATATTATAATAGAAGAGAAAAATACGAACAACTTGACAATACCCTCACAAGTACCGCATCGTCTCCAAAGGCTACACACAGTCCAGCTCGCCTTGAACAAGTCACAAAGTTCAAAACTCATCCACTAATCGTTCGCCTTATCAGGCAATCAAGGTCGGTCTAATGAGAGATCCAAGTTCGAATCTCACCGGTCTAAATCGCGCAATCATCATTGAAATCTCCTCCAACGCTTGTGCAAATCTCATGCACAACCGTCGTCTCCAACTAATAGCAAACTCACCCTTTCACCTACCTTCTAATCGGTTCCACCGAATCGTCCATGCACTATAGTGAACTAATGTGTTCTTGAGTTGAACAATGAGTTAGTAATTAGTGAATTAAATAATATTTAATTCATCCACTCATTACTAGTTGATTAGCTAGTTAAACTAATCACAACTAGTTCAACTAAGTTAAACCGAACACAACTCCACCAACTGCCTCATCAACTCCACCAAACTTCTCCGCCATCGAAGTCCTAATCGAAGTCAACCATGCATGAGCTCACCAAACCCTAAGGAATAGCGACCTTCACACAAATGCATGGCCACATCCATAGCTCCAAATCGAAGTGTCAGAAGAGAATAAATCGAAGTTTAGAGTCCAAATACTATTAAGGGTTAATAACATTTGATCAAGTTTATTTTTAGACAAAAGTACTAAAATAGACTTCGACTCGTATGTCTAAAAATAGATGTCCATCTATTTTTACCAACTCGACCAATCATCCAAGAATATACCGCAACTCCTGGACCATGCTACATATGTCTAAAAATAGACATAGTCTAAAAATAGACTCTGCGCCAAAAATAGCCTGCGGGCCCACTTAGTGAAGGCGACTTCATTTCATTAAGCTCCATCATCTTGTTGCATTTTCAACACAAGGTTTTTCATCATATCAAGCGAGGTCGTTCATAATATCAAGAGAGGTTGTTTTACAGGTTTTAGAGAAGCTAACAACTTTTATTTACAAGAAACATGGCAGAGGAGAAGAAGGTCCACAGAGGGGGACATTGTCTAAGATACGAGCCTGAGAATGTAAATGCTGTTATGGAGGATAAAATGGTAATGGAGGCTTTTAGCAAAGCTGGCTGTCTCAAATTTTTTGAAAAGCTGCAGGGTTGCCACACTCAGGTGTCCAAAGAGTTTGCTCTACATTTTAGTGGAACCACTACCAAATTTGGAATGATAAATATGCCAGTTACACCTGAGATAATAGCTGCTGTAACAGAGATACCAAGGGGATAGTAACCTTGGTTTAAAGGCTTTTGGTTTGACATGGAGCCATGCAAGGAGTTTATGAAACCTGAATATGTAGACATGGACCTGAAAAATGCAATACCCAGAAGTTGTATCAAGGACAACTATGCAAAGCTGTTATTCAACATCCAAAGATATTTCACATGTGAAGGAAGGTACCATAAAGTCTACACTTATCATTTCAAACTTTTGTTGCATTTCATAGGTATGATATTATTAGATTTACCATTTTACTTGCATAGAATTCTTGCCAAAATGGCTAACAAAGTCCAAGCTAAATTTGATGGATGTGAAACATCTTTGTTTCATCACGGTTTGATAAATTTACCGGTTTTAAATGAGCTTCAGAAAATAAATAGGGATTGGTCTTCCTTTTTATTTATGAGTGGATTTGAAATGGAATCCCTAACCCCAACTAGAAACCCTAAGATCAAGGGGAATCCTTCACCACCAGTAGAAGAATCTAGTAAGCCAGCGGTTACTAAAGAAAAGAGGTTTATGAAGTTGAAACCAAGGAAACAGGTTGAAGATAGAACTGAGAAAGAATCAGTGCTTGTTGTAGAAACCCCATCACCTGCAAAACAGAAAGTAGAAAGGGTCAAAGAAACAAAACAAAAACAGGTGGCCAGTAAGCAGGAGAGCCAGAGAAAGACAAGAAGTCAAGTATCAGCATCAAAGGGAAAATCAGTTGTTTCAGTGATAGAGGACAGCCAAATGATGAAAGGAAACTTTGATGATATACTGCATGCAATTGATATAGAAGAATCACCCATTGTGCAGGCAGATTTCATTGAAGTGAATGAACCCAAACAGAGAAAAATGAAATCAGCAAAGAAATTGGAATTTGAAGGTGAGAATGTAGATTTTGTTTTTCAAGCTAGGAAACCTTTAAATAGGCACGAAAAGAAACTCTAAGAAGGCAGTAAAGATATCCAAGTAACCATTGAAGCAGCCAAAGCCCCTGAAGAGGTGGTTGATCTCTCATCACCTATAGTGGAGCATGCAACCAGCAATATAATGAAGGGAAAGGAACACATGTTACAGTGTCAAATGCTGGAAGAAAGGTTGAAGCTAGAAAATAAAGAAATTGAAATGATGAGAAAGAGGGCCAGAAAAAACAACATTTAAAAGACAAAATTCAAGAGGATGAAGGCTGTTTGGGAAGGTCAAACAGTTGCTAGGTCAGAGATCCCAAGCAGTGCACAGCAGTTCTTTACATGGACAGTTCCAGCCATTAAAGAAGAAAAATTTGTTAGAGTGATCAACACCCATTTGAGAGCGAGTAATAGAAAGCTAAGAGGCCAAGTGGGAATATTTGGAGCTACAAATAAAACAGTCTTAGGATGAACTAAAGAGCAGAGGTACAAAATGACAAATTCAAAGCAAACTCAAAATGGAAAATGAGGATTAAATTTTGTGAAGGTTATGTTTTTAGTCCAAATAACTGATGTTTTTGATGAATCCAATGATTTTCTGAAGCTGTGGCACCTTTTTGTTTTAAATTTTGTGAAAATCTAGGTAAAACTACTTACACAATAGTTTCGTAGCACCTGTAGTGCAAAAAGGGTTAAATGCGCTATGAAACTGCTGTAGCAACTTTTTCACTCTTTTCTTATCAAATTTTGGAGGGAATACCATGTATTTTGACTTGAAATTTCTAAGGAAACTATGTCAATTGAATATTAAAGTAACCCTGAAAGAAAGGAGGCTAAATTTTGAAGGAAAATGGGTAAATAGACTGCACTACGAAAAGCGCTATGAAACTATGTTGCTTTCGTAGTGCATGTATGTTTTCATTGTTTTGAGAAGTTCGAAGTGGTTTTACACAACTGGCATGAAGGAATGACTTGGGACATATTCTAATCATGTTCCTGAAATCAATTAGCCTCGAAGTTATTGGTTAGAAGTGGTCAGAATATCTCAAGAAACTAAAAGAATCCTAAGCCTAAAAATAGGGGAGAAGTTTCCTAAATTGTAGGAGATCAACATCATCAGCATTATGGTCATAAAAAGTTGGAATTCATCATCAGGATTCAACTTAATGGAAAGATAGGTGGCAAATGATGTAATTAAAGTTTACATAAAGTTGTTTTGAGTGGAATCAAAAGAGTTCCAATTCTATTTGTAATAGGACTCTATATCAGTTTTACAGTTGTGTTTGTAATAAATACCATGTTTTATGGTTAGAATAGGTGTCAAAACATAGGAATTTGATGTATCTAGTTGTGGATAAGCTTATCTTGTGATGTAAATGATCTATAAAATATCAAGGAGTCAAAAAATAAAGGGTTTGACATTTGTTAGCAAAAAAACTCTGTTTTTTGTAAGTGACTGTTTTCATCCTAATACAGAATTTCTACTTAGACAACTCAATATTCATAAGGAGTTCTTGTATGTTCTTGTTCTGATGGCATATTTTCAATATTCTATTATAGTGGTGTTTTCTTATGTTACTTAGAATTCATCAATGATTCTCTGACTTCCTTCATAGATAAACTGACTGTGTGTTTCATTGTTCTAAATGTGTATTCCTTGACTTGAACTCTGATATGCCTTGACTTCCATGCTAGGTATATTATTTTGGTTTTACTGAAGCTATTATAACTCCATAAGCCCAATGTACACTTTCTAATTTTATTTACAACCAGTTTATATATTTTATCTGTTTTTATCCCATATAGAGTTAGCCATCTACATATTTATCAAAAATCATAAACCCTTGAGAGAGCCCTCTCAAGTTGAGGAGGCTAAGCCTCAGCCAAAATATTGGTCTGAAACAGTTACATGAGATTAACTTGATTGGCAGCCTATCAGGTCTGATTTCGTGATAACATTTTGGTGCGTCTTTCGGGAGTCTGAAGATTATACTTTCTCGAGATTTTGAAGCTAAACTTCTCAAGGTAGCAGGAGCTCAGAAAGATTTTTGAGGCTGCATCTACCTTGGTGACTCCATTTAAAGTTTATATGTTCCAAGGTGGCTTCGAGAAGGAGATACACGAGGAGTAATCCTGACCCAATTCCACCCACTATCATGGACAATCCAAACACCATTTCAAGAGGCACTCAAGGCATTTCTGAAATATCAGGTACTCCATCTCATTCGAAATCCTTGTCCTCTGAAATATCAAGAAGTCCTGAAGAAAAAAGAGTTGATGATAAAATTCATGAGGTTTTGTTTAGATCAAAAAATGAAAAGGAGCTAATTGAAATTATCTTATACTTACATAAGAAAGGAAGTGACACCTCAACTCTAGTAACACAAGAAGACAAAGAGGAATTTTGGGAAGCTGTCACTTCAGAGTTGTTGTTGGAAAGAGAGTCTCTAGAAAAATTAAAGGAGCTTGATCCTTTCGAAGTATTGTTGAAAAGTAAAGTTGGTTTACCTCTTCCCAACTGGAGCTCAATTGTTAGTGGCCTACAAAGACCAAGCAGTCCTCCTCATAGCAGTTTTTCATATACTATTTCTGCATTTCCTAATATTACCACAGTGCCTCTGAACATGGCTGGAAATCCACGTGCTGCACCTGCTAGATACACCCCTCTTGTCCTTCCTGATGTATTAGATGACCTCCCTAGTAAATATGCTGCTAGAATTAAAACATGGGGAAGTGATGAAGACATTACAGCAGAGGATCATGTAGATCAATTTAATGACTTTATAGATAGGGAGGAGGTTGATCATGAAGATGTTAAATTGAGATTTTTCGCTCAGATTTTTACTGGTGAGGTTAGGAAATGGTATAAAGCTCTTGCCCCCGGAAGTATTCATAATTGGAATGAATTTGAAGATGTTTTCCTAAGAAAATGGGGAAATATAACTAATCCAATATAAGCCCTTACTGAATATAGTACTTTGAAAAGAGCTGCTGATGAAATTGTCCAAAAATTTTCAAAAAGGTTTAATAAAGTGTTAGATTCTATTCCTACTCATTTGAAACCACCAGAAGCTTTAGCTCAAATTAGGTATGCTAAAGCCTTTGACTATGAGTTTTCCATACTGTTGAGAGAAAGAGAATCCCCTACACTTGCTGAAATGCAAAATGATGTTGTGAAAGTGGAGGTTAATTTGATAGCAGCTAAAAAGTCAAAAATGGGTAAGGCTAAGTTGAAAGAAGAGAAACCTTCCTCCTCTACCTCTTAAGACAAACTGGATTCAATGATGAAAACAATGGAAAAATTGATGGATAGATTAGCCCTTGGCAATACTTCTGCTCCTCCTACACAACATGAACCTCAATTTAGAAACCCTCAGTTCAGGAGAACTTAGAATCAGCAAAGACTAAGGGAGAATAGAAATCAGCAGCCTGATCCTCCAATGAGACCTACTTTTCAACAGAATTTGGTTGATGAAGAAGATGACCCTGAAGTTCCTAAGGAATCTATTCATTGTTTTGATGAAGAAATGTCAGGAATTTTCTTGACTAAGGAAGAACATGATCAATCAGATCAAAACAATCATGAAGAGGAAACATCAGACTATCTAAAGGGGTATCATCATGCTATTTTTGAGATGCAGAAACAATATAATCTCATAAATAGGAATGTACCTATCATTGCAAACAAAACACAACCTAAGAAGGATGCACCTAAGGTCGCTGATGGCAAGAAGGATGCTCCTAAGGTCGTTGAAGGTAAGAAAGATGCATCAGTTGTGCCTCCTACCAAAGAAACTGAAAATATGTTTTTTTTTTCAATCTTGAGAATGAAATTTCTAAGATAAAAATATCAGTCCCTTTTGGTGAGATTCTCAAGGTAGATGAATATAGAAGCAAGATTGTTAAAATACTAAACTCACAACTAGGAGCTGTTGATACCTTAAATGTATTAGAAGATCATCCGACCATATATTTGGGGCCAAGACTAGAATATGAACAGAATGAGGAAATCCCTCCTTTTTATGTGAGCCTTAGCATTCATGACATGACATTGCACAATTCTATGTTAGATTCAGGGGCCTCTCACAATCTTATGCCCAAAGTAATCATGGAAAGAATGGGGTTAGAAATAACTAGGCCATATAAAGATTTGTTTTCTTTTGATTCAAAAAGATTTCAATGCATTGGTTTAATCAAGGATGTTGTTGTTGGTCTTACGCAAGTTCCTTCTAAGACTGTAGTCATGGAAATTGTAGTGGTGGACATTCCACCGAAGTTTGGTATGTTTTTGTCAAGGTCATGGGCAGCAAAAATTAAAGGCACAATTCAGATGGATCTTACTTATGCTACCATTCCAGTCTTTGAGGAGCAAAGAAGATTGTATCAAGATACAAGGATGGCCCACATGGTGAGTAGCAAAGATAAACCCCAAAAATTTCCAATTTATTCTCTTGATACTGAACTTGGTTCTATTATTCTTTTCAATGAATTTACTAATGAAGCAGAAGAAGAAAGGAAAGCAAAAAATCAGAATTCTAAAATTCAGCAGTCTGAAAATCAACAAATAAAATTTCAGCAAGTCAGCAATAAAGAGGAAGAAGGTTGGTGGTCATTGTATTTTGATGGATCAACAGGCAGAGAAGGAGCAGGAGCAGGGATTTGGATTAGAAATCCAAGTGATGAAATTAAGTTATTTTCCTATAAACTAAACTTTGATTGCACGGACAACATGGTTGAATATGAATCCTTGATTTTGGGTCTAGAAGCGTTGAAAAGAATGAATGCTCAAAACATTTCTGTTTTTGGAGATTTAGAATTAGTCATAAAATAGATTGAGGGTGTTTATCAAACCAAGGACACAAGGATGAAAGCATATAGGAATTTAGTTTTGGACATGTTATAAAACTTTCAAGCTTATTCATTCACAGTCAAAACTATAGAACAAAACTCCATTGCTGACTCTCTTGCTGTCTCTGCAAGTCTTTTCATTATTCCTATGCACTCCACAGAAAATTATGAAGTTGAGGTCTGCCATAGGCCAACCATCCCTGATAATATTACTCAATGGCAAGTTTTTGAGGATGATCAACAGGTGAAAAAATTTATTGAGTTGAAAGAAGAGTTTGAAAATGTACAAGTAGATCAGCAGAACATGTTGGTTGAATCTAAAGGGAGTTATGAAGTTTTTCAATTAAATAATAATTCTATACCAAAGGGAATCATACCTCTAGAAAAAAATTTTGATCAGAATGATGTTTTTAAATCCCCTAAGATACAAGCTGATGATGAAGAAATTGAGAGTTGTAACCTTGGTACTATAGCTATGCCCAAGATGATTAAACTTTCAAAATTTCTTTCAGCTGATATGAAGTTTAAGTATGTTGAAATGACGAAAATATTCATAGATTTCTTTGCTTGGAACTATGTTGATTTGAAATAATATGATCCCACCATTATTCAGCACACTATTCCCATAAAAGAAAATGAAAGACCTTTCAAGAAGAAGTTAAGGAGGATCAACCCACTTCTCATGCCCTTGATTGAGAAGGAGGTTAAAAAGCTCTTTGATGCCAAAATCATAGTCCCAATTAGATTTTCAAATTGGCTTGAAAATTTGGTTCCGGTTAGAAAGAAGAGTGGAGAAATCAGAATATGCATTGACTTCAGAAATTTGAATAAAGCTTCCCTGAAAGATAATTATCCTCTCCCAAAGATGGATCAAACTTTGCAAACTATTGTGGGTTCTCAGAGAATTTCTATGCTTGATGGTCTTTTAGGTTATAATCAGATCCTTGTGCATCCTGATGATCAGGAAAAAACAACCTTTACTACACCATGGGGTACTTTTATGTACGCCAAGATTCCATTTGGTCCCATGAATGCAGGAGCTACCTTTCAGAGGGCAATGGAAATTTCATTTTCTGAAGATAAGGACAAGATGGTGGTTGCGTATCTTGATGACATAACAGTATTCTTAAGGAAGGAAGAAGATCACTTAAAACACTTGGAAAGAATTCTGCTGAAATGTAGAAGGTTTGGCATCTCTCTAAATCCCACCAAAATTACTTTTTCTTTAACTTCAGGTAAATTACTTGGGCATATCATTTCCAAAGATGGGATTAAGAATGATCCAAGCAAGGTCAATGCAATTTAGAAGGTAGAGTTTCCAATAAGTAGGAAAGAGATTCAATCTTTTCTTGGAAAGGTAAATTTTGTAAGGAGATTTATTCCTAATTTTGCTGAGATTGTGAAGGACATAACAAGGTTGCTAAAGAAGGGAGTTGATATTAAGTAGACAACAGAGGCAAGAAACTCATTTGAAGAGATCAAAAGAGCACTCACACAGGCACCAGTATTGATCATTCCAGATTTCTCAAAGGAATTTTTGGTTTTTACCTTTGCATCAGAGAATACTATCGTTGGAGTTCTGCTACAAAAAGGACAGCAAGGTATTGAGCAGCCGATTTCTTTCTTCAGTAGGACATTAGCCAATTCTGAGCTGAAGTATAATATCTTAGAAAAGCAAGCCTATGCTCTCATGAAGGTTATCAAAGATTTCAAAATTTATATTCTGCATTCTCATATTGTGGTGTTTTTTCCTAATACTGTTGTGAAAGACATCCTCACTCAAGCCGACCCGATGGTAAGAGGGGGAAATGGATTGCAAGTTGCTAGAATATGATATTGAGATTAAACCAACAAAATTGGTCAAAGGGAAAGGCTTGGAAAAGCTGATGGCACAGTCAAACTTTGACTGTCTTGATATAAATTGGATTGCAGAAATATCAGAAATTTCAGATGATGAGGAGGAACTACTTCCTATTGAAGAAAAATATATCAACTCAGATTGGTACAAGGAAGTTGTTTTTGTCCTACAGCACCATAAAGCACTTGCTGATTTAACAAAGTACAAAGCAAGGTTTTTTAAACTGAAATCTTTGAGATACTTTATATTTGACAGAAATCTGTTTTGGAAGGATACTGGCGGAATTTCGTTGAATTTCTTACTGGAGGAGGAGGCTGACAAAGTGATTGAGGAGTTTCATAAAGGGGATTGTGGAGGTCACCATTATTGGAAGGCGACAGTGAATTTTTTTTTGAGAGTAGGGTATTATTGGCCTACAATGTTTAAAGATGTATACAAGAGGGTTCCTGCCTGCCATGAATGCCAGATTTTCGAGGGTAAGAAGAAACTTGTACCCCTGCCTTTAATGCCTACTTATGTAGAAGCGTCATTCCAGCAGTAGGGATTAGATTTTATCGGGGAGATTCATCCATCATCTTCAAGTCAGCATCGTTGGATTCTTACAGTGACTGATTACTTCACCAAATGGATTGCAGCAATCCCAACTAGGCAAGCAAATGATTATGTGATTATTTCTTTCTTATAAAATAATATCTTGTCTAGGTTTGGTTGCCCCATGAAGATTATAACTGATAATGCACAGGCATTCAAGTCTAAAAAGCTGATCAATTTCTGTCATCAATATCATATTACTCTCAGGCATTATACTGCATACTATCCGCAAGGAAATGGCCTTGTTGAATCTTCTAACAAGAGCATTGTGAGGATCATTAAAAAGGTGTTGCAGGAGAATAAGAAGGCTTGGCATTTGAAGCTGAAGTATGCCTTATGGGCTGACAGGAGATGCACAAAGAGGTCAATCAGAACTTCACCATATGAATTGGTATATGGCGCTAAGGCCATTTTTCCTACATCACTAGGGGTACCTGTTATGAAGTTGATTCAAGGGCTGGAAGAGGAACCAAATGAAATCCAGAGGAGAATTAATCAGATGATAGCCCTACAAGAGAAAAGGAATGAGGTTTATCACAGAAATCAACAATCTCAAAACATAATCAAGAGGACATTTGATAAGAAGATCAAGGAAGAGAGTTTTCAAATTCAAGATGAAGTACTGAAATGGGAGGTCATAATTGAAGAGAAAGGCAAACATGGTAAGTTTAAGAACTTATGGAAAGGTCCTTTCAAGATAGCTGCTTTTCATGGAAACAATTACATACTGCAGGAGATAGATGGAAAACCATATGTTGGAGGACCTGTCAATAGTAGGTTTTTGAAGCATTATTATTCCTAAAATCTAATGGATTGTTCATGTCATTGTATATATTCCATTTTATAAGTTTTTTCTGCTAATAATGACAAGAAAAATTAGAAAGCTTGAGCCCGAGGTGAAGGCCATTAGAGCTTGAGGAGGAAGCTTGGAAATTTCAAGGTTTTTACTGCTTTGGTCAAGAAAATGGATAGCAGCATTGGAACTATTGGTTCTTAGTGTACCATAGGGGCACACTATCCCAAGTGGAGCCACTGTTATCACTAAATTTTTTATTTTTTTTAAAACATGGTATGTCAACTCTGTTTTGATCATGGTCTAAATAGTTTTGAAATTCATTTTAGCATGGTTAAGGGTATGTCATAGTTTTAGAGGTTTAGTGTTCACCATCATAATTCAAATAAGGTTTTTATAGGTCCATTCCATAGTAAAAAAGTTCACAGTTTTCATTTAAGGGTCATCTAAGTAAGTTTTGGGAAAATTTTCTGCAATTAGCCACAAATCCACAGTTTCGTAGCGCTGTTAGTTCAAAAAGTGAGTTTTTCACTACGAAAGCGCTGCTACTTTCATAGCGCAAAGTGCGAAAATTAAACTGTGAGTGCTACGAAAGCGTGGTTTCTTAGCTTTCGTGTCAAATAAGTCGAGATCTGTCAGTTTCAGTTGGGGAATGACATGATAGGGGTATGGTGAGTCAATTAGTTACCAGATTCGATGTACTTACTTGTCCTTCAGTCATCATAGTCATGGTAGAATATCAATCAAACATCATTTGGTCATGAGGTGACATCTCTAATTCGAATTGTTTGCCTAATTGAGTCATCTTTGTTTCATTTACCTTCACATATGTTCTCCAAGCTCCGAAGCAGTAAGCATAAGCTTGTGGTTGTTCTTTTCAAAGACAACTCTCACCCTTATCAAGCGAGGTTGTTCATCATATCAAGCAAGGTTGTTCATCAAATCAAGAGAGGTTGTTTTACAGGTTTTAGAGAAGCTAACAAGTTTTCTTTACAAGAAACATGGCAGAGGAGAAGAAGGTCCACAGAGGGGGACATTGTCTAAGATACGAGCCTGAGAATGTAAATGCTGCTATGGAGGATAAAATGGTAATGGAGGCTTTTAGCAAAGCTATATGTCTCAAATTTTGTGAAAAGCTATAGGGTTTCCACACTCAGGTGTCCAAAGAGTTTGCTCTACATTTCAGTGGAACCACTACCAAATTTGGAATGATAAATATGCCAGTTACACCTGAGATCATAGCTGCTATGACAGAGATACCAAGGGGACATTAATCTTGGTTTAAAGGTTTTAGGTTTGACATGGAGCCATGCAAGGAGTTTATGAAACCTGAATATGTAGACATGGACCTGAACAATGCAATACCCAGAATTTGTATCAAGGAAAACTATGCAAAGCTGCTATTCAACATCCAAAGATATTTCACATGTGAAGTTAGGTACCATAAAGTCTACACTTATCATTTCAAACTTTTGTTTCCTTTCACAGGTATGATATCATTAGATTTACCACTTTACTTGCATAGAAGTCTTGCCAAAATGGCTGAAAAAGTCCAAACTAAATCTGATGGCTGTGAAACATCTTTGTTTCATCACAGTTTGATAAAGTTACTGGTTTTAAATGAGCTTCAGAAAATAAATAGGGATTGGTCTTCCTTTTTATTTGTGAGTGGATGTGAAATGGAAGCCCTAACCCTAGCTAGAAACCCTAAGATCAAGGGGAATCCTTCACCACCAGTAGTAGAATCCAGTCAGCCAGTGGTTACTACAGCAAAGAGGTTTGTGAAGTTGAAACCAAGGAAACGGGTTGAATATAGAACTGAGAAAGCATCAATGCTTGTTGCAGAAACCCCATCACCTGCAAAATAGAAAGTAGAAAGAGTCAAAGAAACAAAACAAAAACAGGTGGCCAATAAGCAGGAGAGCCAAAGAAAGACAAGAAGTCAAGTATCAACATCAAAGGGAAAAGCAGTTGTTTCAGTGACAGAGGGTAGCCAAATGATGAAAGGAAACTTGGATGATATACTGCATGCAATTGATATAGAAGAATCACCCATTGTGCAGGCAGATTTCATTGAAGTGAATGAACCCAAACAAAGAAAAATGAAATCAGCAAAGAAATTGGAATTTGAAGGTGAGAATGTAGCTTTTGTTTTTCAAGATAGGAAACCTTTAACCAGACATGAAAAGAAACTCCAAGAAGGCATTAAATATATCCAAGTAACCATTGAAGCAGCCATAGTCCCTGAAGAGGTGGTTGATCTCTCATCACCTATAGTGGAGCATGCAACCAACAATATAATGAAGGGAAAGGAACACATGTCAGAGTGTCAATTGTTGGAAGAAAGGTTGAAGATATAAAATCAAGAAACAGAAATTATGAGAAATAGAGCCAGAAAACACAGGATTGAAAAGACAGAATTCAAGAGTATGAAGGTTGTTTGTGAAGGTCAAACAGTTTCTAGGTCATAGATCCCGTGCAGTGCATAACAATTCTTTACATGGATAGTTCCAGCCATTAAAGAAGAAAAATTTGTTAGAGTGATCAATACCCATTTGAGAGGTAGTAATAGAAAGCTAAGAGGCCAAGTGGAAGATTTGGAGCTACAATTAAAACAGTCTCAAGATGAACTAAAGAGCAGAGGTACAAAATAACAAATTCAAAGCAAACTCAAAATGGAAAATGAGGATTAAATTTTGTGAAGGTTATGATTTTAGTCCAAATAACTGATGGTTTTGATGAAGCCAATTATTTTTTGAAGCTGTGTTACCTTTTTGTTTTAAATTTTGTGAAAATCTTGTTAAAACTGCTTACACAGCAGTTTCGTAGCGCCTGTAGTGCAAAAAGGGTGAAATGCGCTATGAAACTGCTGCAGCAGCTTTTTCACCCTTTTATTATCAAATTTTGGAGGGAAGGCCATGTATTTTGACTTGAAATTTCTAAGGAAGCTATTTAGAGTGAAGATTAAAGTAACCCTGAAAGAAAGGAGGCTAAATTTTGAAGGAAAATGGGTAAAAATACTGTGCTACGAAAAGCGCTACGAAATTGTGTTGCTTTCGTAGCGCATGTCTGTTTTCACTGTTATGAGAAGTTTGAAGTGGTTTTACACAAATGACATGAAGGAATGACTTATATGTTAATCATGTTCTTGACATCAATTAGCCTCAAATTTATTGGTTAGAAGTGGTTAGAATATCTTAGGAAACTAAAAGAATCCTAAGCCTAAAAACAGGGGAGCATTTTCCTAAATTGCAGGAGATCAACATCATCAGCATTATGTTCATAACAAGTTGGAATTCATCATCAGGATTCGACTTAATGGAAATATAGGTGGCAAATGATGTAATTAAAGTTTAGATAAAGTTGTTTTGGGTGGAATCAAAAGAGTTCTAATTCTATTTGTAATAGGACTCTATATCAGTTTTACAGCTGTGTTTGTAATAAATACCATGTTTTATGGTTAGAATAGGTGTCAAAACATAGGAATTCGATGTATCTAGTTGTGGATAAGCTTATCTTATGATGTAAATGATCTATAAAATATCAAGGAGTCAAAATAGAAAGGGTTGGACATTTGTTAGCAAAAAGACTATGTTTTTTGTAAGTGATTGTTTTCAGCGTAATACAGAATTTCTACTTAGACAACTCAAGATTCATAAGGATTTCTTGTATTTTCTTGTTCTGATGGCATCTTTTCAATATTCTATTACAGTGGTGTTTTCTTATGTTACTCAGAATTCATCAATGATGCTCTGACTTCCTTCATAGACAAACTGACTGTGTGTTTCACTGTTCTACATGTGTATTCCTTGACTTGAACTCTGATATGCCTTCACTTCCATGCTAGGTAGATTATTTTGGTTTTTCTAGAAGCTATTATGACTCCATACGCCCAATGTACACTTGCTAATGTGATTTACAACCAGAGTATATATTTTATCTATTTTTATCTCATATAGAGTTAGCCATCTACATATTTATCAAAAATCATAAACCCTTGAGTGAGCCCTCTCAGGTTGAGGAGGCTAAGCCTCATCCAAAATATTGGTCTAAAACAGTTACATGAGATTAACTTGATTGGCAGCCTATCAGGTCTGATTTTGTGATAACATAAATTTCCTAGGAAAAAGTAAACAAATGAAAGAGGAGAACATATTGCAGAAGCTAAAGATGAGACAACAAAGACAAGAGTAACATAGCATACCTTGAAATGGTTGAGTCATTTATGTTGAAGATAATATTGGTCAAAGTTGAGAAGGAAGCCCATGAACTAGCCCAAAGGAGAAGTTTTTTCAGCACAATGTGAAAATCCAAGATAAAATGTTGTAAAATGGTCTTTGGTAGTGGTAGCACTAATAATCGTTTCTCTACATAGATGGTGAAGAAGCTAGGATTGCAAAGGATGGTACATCCTACTCCATATTGAATGTCTTAGTTGTATAAAGTAAATCAGATTTTAGCGAGTGGACAACATAGATTCAAATTCCAACTTAGTAACTACCCATATGAAGTGTTATGTGACATCATTCCCATGGAAGTATGTCTTACATTTTTTGGGAGATCGTGGCAATAGGAAAGAGGCATTTTTCATGATGGAAGGAGAAATACTTGTACCTTCGAAAATGACAATTGAAAACATGATTTGTTGCCTCTAAAAGAGAAGGGAGTCAAAGGTGGAGTAGGCCCAAGTGTGATGATAATGAGTGGGAAAGAACTGCTTCAGGTGTTCAAAAGTGTAACTAGGTCGGTCTTCATGTTTGGCTATGTAATTATGTATTTATGAAAAGAAGAAGACAAAGATAATAAAATGTATTTTTGGTATACTTGCTTCATGGGTTTCATGAGAAGATTTTATTAAGTAGATGGACTTGCTCTTGATGTTCATTAGGTTTGAGTTAAGTGTGAAAATTGGTCTAACTATATGCTCTAGGACCTTGTGAAAGAAGCTCACAACAACCCTCAATGCAATGATGAAAGACAAGCCATAAATGTAAGAAAATATGTACCTCATCAACACTGAGATAAAACTTATCTAGTTGGCCTCACTTACAGCTATATGGTCGGCTTTCTTAAAGGGATGTGCCCTATATAAATACACTTATGGTATGTGGTCAAAATAGAAGCAAGTAATGTGGATATGTCTGAGTCAAAAAGTGTGGATTGCACTGAACCTACAGCGGACATCACTGAGTAAGGAATGCAGACATCACTAAGTAAGCAATGGGGATATCACACAGATTATGATGCGGATGTCTCTAAGACTACAATGTGTATATCACACAGATTATGATGCGGATGTCTCTAATATTACAATGCGGATATCTCAAATATTAGTATGCGGACATCTCCAAGAAGTAAGTGTGGATCTCTCTAAAAGTATAGTGCGGATGAAAGACAGAAAATAGTGTGGGTTTAAGAGGAAGAGAAGTGTGATATTTTAAGGTGAGTAAGTGCAGATATATAAGGCAATTCAGCGTGGAGAATAGTGTGGTTTTTACTGTGCATGAAATGCGGACTTCAGGAGCTACGTATAGGATATAATGTGCGGACTTATCAACGTTGTCTCAGTACCTATGTCAGACCCTAAAGCAATTAAAATGATGTGTATATACTAATTTTGTTTGATGTGTGATTCCAGAATTAAGAAAAGGTCTTCTAAGATAAAGTTAAGGGAATTCTTCTTAAAGGAAGAATTTTCTGAAGTCAAGATAGCGATTATAAGAAGAAAGGAATATCTAAAGGTGGGAGAAAGTGAGGAAGGTAAATCATAGATTTACCTTCCTAACTACATTTCAAGGAATTCAGTTACAAGTGATGATAATTTTGACCCTACATTTGATTGTGCATCAAGAAGTGTAATTTGGAGACTTAGTTCTCTAGTCCTAGTGCAGAACAATGGAGATTGGTGTAGACGAGAATAATTAAGTTTGAATAAGCTATGACAAGGTCTTGGAAGCATATCTAGGTTAGTGGTCTGAGTCTTGGTCATGGTACTTGTCATTTGAAGATCTATAAGAAGAATTATTTGCAGTTTTTCCTCTCCAAGAGGGAGAGGTTTTTCCTTGGCTCTAGGAGCCTAATTTGTGTGTCTCGTGTACTTTGATAATTGACTTGATGAAATATTAACTAAGATAAAGAACAAAATACATAAGTAGCTCACAAGTAATTATGAAGAAGAGAATTTTGTATTAATCACCAGCCCTCCAAATTCTCAACATGGTATCAGAGCTAAGGTGTTAAATGCAAGGGCTTCTTGAAAAAGGAGACACTACAGGAAGCAAAGATCAAATTTTGGGTTGAAGAATCAAATCAGATTGCAAGGAAGACTCTCTAGCTATATCAACTCATTCAAGTAAGTAATATTTGCCATCAAGGATTTACATTCAAGACAGTGGTAGAACAAGAAATCATATTTTGAAGACATCCTTTACCATCATGGATTCAAGAACATCCACATTGAATATTTCTATCTTAGAAGAAACTCTTGACTCCATATTCAAACATCATCAAGGAATTTGCTGAAGGAGAAAGTCACTATCTCAAACAAGGACAATGAATTCATGCCAAATACATGAAGGGAGATATAAGAGCCCAAAGGATTCTTACAAAATCCATAAAATACTCTCTCATCTCCAATCTATCAAATCATCAAAAAGGAATATATGAGAAATTGGTGGAGATATTCTTTGTGAGTACTGCAGGAGAAGAAATCTCTCTGATAACCTGCAGGAACTAGGAGAAGTAATGTTTGACTCTTAGATGACTACAGTGGTGTTGAATTCTCTTCTAAGAGAATGGGGAAACTTCACTTCAGGATTATATGGGAAGATAGAAGCCTCACTATTCCACGATTTAGGGTCTCTATCTAAAATAGAGGAAACAAGATTGAAATCCAAAGGTGTTACAGGATCAAGTGAAGGGAATCAAGCCTTTGCAGCCATGTCAAGGAAGAAAGGAAGATTTGGTAAGTTTGGTCCTCATAATAGTATGGAAAAAGCACGGTGCTTTGGATGTGATGAACTTGGGCATTATAAAATAGATTGTCCAAAATTTGAAAAGGATAAGAGAAATAGGGAAGAAGCCCATGTCTCAGAAATAAGAGAAGAACCTGATGCAAATAAATCTAAGAAAGAAGAAGCAAGGGATCTCCAGTATTATCAAGATCATCTTCTCCTTTAAGTGATTTCTGTTGGTTGTATGATAAGAAGCAATGTAGCATCCTTATCAAAGCATGGTAGGATTTATTGGTAAAACAACTCTTGGAAAACCTCTCTAATAACAATATTGATGGAAGGAAGTCATCAAGATCAAGGGTCATCATGAAAAACATAATTATGAGATGTGATGACATATTGATGGAGCAGGCCAAGGGAATGAAGCTATTCATTCTAGAAAAATTGTTACAGGATGACTCAAGGGAAAAAGGTATGAGGTATGTATATATTTATATGCTGACACTGTATGTTGTGAAGTCATGTCATATGGTTGTAGACTTCCATATTTAGAAGAAGGATCTCTCGGTGCACAGACAGATGAAATCAACATAATATGTCCTCATGGAATATGAGTTGGTTTTCTATAAACGAGAAAATAGAAATTTAGGAAATGGAGAATGTGCAGAAAGGAAGAGATAATGAAATGCAACCATGTCAAGAGGCAGTTATCATCCGAAATCCAAGAAGATATGAATAGGATATCTCCTGGGAGGATATGTAGACTCTGACAGAAGTGTGGTAAAGAAGAATACCCTTGACAAAACATATCCTTAGGAGATGTGTAAATCTGAATAAAGGATTTTGATGCCTATAGGAAGATGTCATGGTGAAATATCATCATTGAGGTAACTTTTGTTTTAAAATTTCATATGTATATGTTTATCTGGATGAATTTGTGCAGGGCTGCTAATCATGAGAAAGGATGTATGATCCTTGGAGATGATTTGAATAAAAACAGCATGGTATAACAGTGGACCAGATGAGAAGGATTGATGAATCACTTTCTAATGAGTGGACATGACTCGTGACTGAAATTGATGGATGATCTATGCCCTGTGAAGCCAAAAGTTGAATATTCCTCAATATCGAAACCCATGACATCGAGGGGAGGAATTCTACATGAGTATCTGGATTTCTGCTGCAGGACCCTGGTTGAGAGGAAGCCTGGTGGTAAGTTTCTTACTTGGAAGAAACTTGAAGTATGTCCTTCCTGTGTTAAAAGGGAGTGACATGTGATTCTCTATTACATGTGTCATGCACTAGACCAGGACTAACAGCCGTAAGTATTAGTGAAGGCAATGTGAAGAGAATGGATAGACACATCATTCTAGTCTTCACCTGGAAGACAGAATGGAGGATTGGGTAATCATCTGGCATTCGATACTCTTTGAGAATGAGATAGAAAATTCAAGATAAGAGTATTTGTGGACCGATATTCTTTGAGGGTTGGCTACCCAAGAGAAGAATATTCCAAGAAGGTCATACTCTGGGAACACCTAGGTGGGGTATGTACCTTGGAGATATAATGACTATGGTGTCTATTAGTCATGTGTCTCACCATCATTGTAGCCCATTGTCTCGTTGAGAGATGGGGTTGTTAGTCAAGGCCTTGCACTAGGACAATGCTGGTTGATATGATGTTATACAAATGCTATTACAAATTTGATTCTTCTTATGAGATTCTTCAGTTTGAAAGTGACCATGTAACTATATGAATACCTCCCTAATTAAGAGGGAGTGTTGAAAAGTGTAACTAGTTCAGTCTTCATGTTTGGCTATGTAATTATGTATTTATGAAAAGAAGAAGACAAAGATAATAAATTTATTTTTGGTGTACTTTCTTCATGGGTTTCATGAGAAATATTTTATTAAGTAGATGGACTTATTCTTGATGTTCATTAGGTTTGAGTTAAGTGTGAAATCTAGTCTAACTATATGCTCCAGGACCTTGTGAAAAAATCTCACAATATCCCTCAATGCAACGATGAAAGACAAGCCATAAATGAAAGAAAAGAAGTACCTCATCAACGATGAGATAAACCTTATCTAGTCGGTCTCACTCATAGCTATACTGTCAACTTGCTTAAAGGGATGTGCCCTATATATATACACACATGATATGCAGTCAAAATAGAAGCAAGTAATGTGGATCTGTCTGAGTCAAAAAGTATGGATTGCACTGAACCTACAACGGACATCACTAAGTAAGGAATGCGGGCATCACTGAGTAAGAAATGTGGATATCACACAGATTATGATGCGGATGTCTCTAATACTACAATGTGAATATCATACAAATTATGATGCAAATGTCTCTAAGACTATAATGCGGATATCACACAAATTATGATGCGGATGTCTCTAATATTACTATGCGGATATCTCAAAAATTATTATGCGGACATCTCCAAGAAGTAAGTGTGGATCTCTCTGAAAATACAGTGCGGATGAAAGACAGAAAATAGTGTGGGTTTAAGAGGAAGAGAAGTGTGAGATTTTAAGGTGAGTAAGTGCAGATATATAAGGCAAGTCAGTGTGGAGAACTGTGCGGTTTTTACTATGCATGAAATGCGGACTTCAGGAGCTACGTACAGGATATAACGTGTGGACTTATCAACATTGTCTCAGTACCTATCTTGAACCCTAGAGCAAGGAAAAGGATGTGTATATACTACTTTTGTTTGATGTGTGATTCCAGAATTAAGAAAAGGTCCTGTAAGATAAATTTAAGGGCATTCTGCTTAAAGGAAGAATTTTCTGAAGTCAAGACAGTGATTATAAGAAGAATGGCAGATCTAAAGGTGGGAGAAAGTGAGGAAGGTAAATCATAGATTTACCTTCCTAAATAAATTTCAAGGAATTCAGTTACAAGTGAAGATAATTATGCCCCTACATTTGACTTAACATCAAGAAGAGTAATTTGGAGACGGAGTTCTCTAGTCCCAGTGCAGAACAGTGGAGATTGGTGTAGACGAGAAGAATTAAGTTTGAAGAAGTTGTGATAAGGTCTTGGAGGCATATCTAGGTCAAGGGTCTGAGTCTTGGTCATGGTACTTGTCATTTGAATATCTATAAGAAGAACTATTTACGGGTTTTCCTCTCCAAGAGGGAGAGGTTTTGCCCTGGCTCTAGGAGCCTAATTTGTGTGTCTCATGTACTTTGATAATTGACTTGATGAAAGATTAACTAAGTTAAAGAAGAGAAGACACAAGTAATATCACAAGTAATTATCAAGAAGATAATTTTGTATTAATCACCAGCCCTCCAAATTCTCAACATCAAGAAGTCAAGAAGAAAGAAGGGGCAAAATTTTCTTTGATTGGTAAACCTGGAGTTGTTCTTGAAAATGCAAATTTGAGTGAATTGTATGTTGAAATTCAAGCATTATTAAATGATTTTTTTTATATAATTGTGGATGAGTTGCCCAATGCCTTACCACTTGTAACGAGAATTAGTCACCACATAAACCTAATCTCAAGTGCAAGTTTACCAAATAAATAAGCCTACAAGATGAAACCAAAGGAGAATGAATAAATCAGAAAAAAATTCTGAGAGCATATGGACAAGAGATTAGTCCAAGAAAGCTTAAATCCTTGTGTTGTACCAGTAGTATTGAGTGAAAAGAAGGATGGAGGCTGGATAATGTAATAGTAAGGTAAAAATTCCCTTTACCTTGTATGGATGATCTAATGGATTGTTTGAGTGGTGCAAATTTCTTCTCTAAAATAGATTTGAAAAGTGGATATCATCAAATTAGGATAGGAGAGGGAGATGGATGGAAGACTACCTTCAAGACCAATGATGGTATATATGAATGGTTGATTTTGCATGTTGTCTTGACCAATGCACCTAGCACACTCATGAGACTAATGAATGAATTCCTTAAATATTTTGTTAGAAAGTTTGTAATTGTAAATTTAGATGACATTCTTGTGATTAGTAAAACCAAAAAAAAACATTTGATATTTTTGAAGTTGGTGCTGAGGAGGTTGCAGTGGGAGAAGCTACTGATACATTTTAAACTAATCCCCCATCATGAAACAGAGTTAACCTACCTAGGTTTTATAATCTCTTTAGAAGTACTAAATATGGACCCATAAAATATGAAATCTATCAAAGAATGACCTACCTAAAGGAATATTCATTAGGTAAGAAGTTTTCATGGGTTGGCTAGTTTTTATAGAAAGTTTATTAGAAATTCCAATCATATGTGTTCATCTATCGTAGAGACTATTAAGAAGAAAAAAGACCATTTAAATCGACTGTTGCAGCTGAAAAAGCATTTTAATTGTTAAAAAATAATATTATAAAGCAACTAATTTTAGCTCTGCCTCATTTTCAAAAACCTTTCCAAGTCTAGTGTGATACAAGTGGAACAACCATTGGTTTTGTTCTCAATCAAGAGAATAAAAATGTTTCCTATTTCAACAAGAAGTTAAATGGGGTCACTGCCCAGTGCCTATAGTGGATTTAACAGGTTCCTCTGGTCGGTTACAATGGTCAAATCGCATGAATGTGTTGATTTGGATCTGAATGCAGCGGACATTGTAACAATATGGGGGATGGAGCCAACTCAGCAAAACCTGGCTAAGGTGGCTCTTCCACCACGTTCTCCTAGCGACATGTGGAAGAAGGAAAGGTTGTCATGGGAATCGGTGGAATTTTTTGGTCTCATTGGCGTAGCTGACTTTGGACTTAACAAAGTGGACACTATCATTCCTGACAATAGCTCACAGGAAGGGCAGGTTACATTAGTTTTCGCGGGTGATGGACTAGCAGAATCTCAAGCGGAAAATGTAAGTTCATTGCAAAACCCATCTATGATGTTTCGGTCGAGAAGGATAGAGGACACAGTTTTTGGTAGTGGTATGGTTCCAAGTGTGGGTTTGAAATCATGTTTAATTGATTCAGGAGAATGGAATGGGTTATCGGGGAAACCCAATGCTAAGGTTCTAAAGTTGGGGGGTTTTGAAAATAATCAGTCGGAGGTGGGGTTTGGTGTTGAACATACCTATGTATAGAATGAAGGTTATGGCCAAGACACCACGGATGACATTTGTACGTTCCAGGAGGTGGTCCATGAAGCACTACAAAAGGGGGGTTTTAGGGATGATGTGGGATTTAAGTATTGCTCTGACAAGCCCACAGAAGAGGATATACCTGTCGATTCCAGGAAGGAAGGGGGGCCTTCATACTAGGGTCTAGCTTCAAAGCAGGCAGAGGTTTTTTTGGTTTCTGGGGTGGAAATTCTTGGTGTGGAATTAGGGGTGGGACTTAAGGGGATCCTTGAGAGGGATAGAGAGGAAGATGAGAAGTTTTTACTTTTCCCTGAACGCAGTGGATAGGTGGGAGTAAAAATGAAGAAAGGGGAAGTCATTAAAAAAATATTGGAGTGCCTGAATCTGGTTTTGGGTTTGGACATCCAAGTTAGTAGGGAAATGGAGGCCTCAGAGTCTATTTTGGTGGGCAGAGCCCATGGGAAATTCTTCTTTGCACAATTTATAACTGAGTGGATTGAGAATTCATGGGGAGAGGCTCCTGATAAAGAGGTGGAGGTGTTTACCATTTCAAAGGATTGGTTCATGATTAAGTTTGTGAACACAACGACTCTAGAATGGGTTCTTGCATGAAATTGGGGATTTGGCATTACAGTGATCCATTTTAAATGATGGTCACCCATTTTTTATGTGAAGAGGGAAAGGGTGGATGAGATTCCGGTGTGGGTTCGACTATCGGCATTGCCCCCACACTTATGGACTATGGATGTGTTATCACTCTAATAATTCTCAAAGTTGTGAGATTTTTATTTATAGTTTAAAGAATATTAGATGTAACCACAAACCTACTTTCAAGCTCTAGGATCTAGCCTTCCTAAGGTTTGGAGAGGGCTCTCTCTATAAGATTTAACTTTGTTTTTTAAGTTTGATTTTAGGCTAGTTATATGGGGAAATTTGGCTTTGATATTTGGTTTGGTTTGGTGGGAAAAATCACTTAATGAGATGGATAGTGGTAGATATATTTTTCCATTGGGAAAATGGAGTCAATGTGTCAAGCAGATAGGTCAGGATCAAGGTCTAAAGTCAAATATTTTCAGGGCAAGATAGCAGAGTCACTTAAGATCTTTGAGGCTGATTGGTGAAGTGGTTTAATCGGGATAAAGAGCAATCAAGGATTCTTTGATCCGGATATGGAATGAATAGGAGAGAGGTCATTCGAAAGAGGGATCAATTAAGGGTTCCCTACTCTGGAAATCAACAGAAAACATCAAAATGAAAACCAGTAAATAATAGAGTGCTAGTAACAAATTCTGATATATCACTTCCTAATTTCACATTTAAATTTAGAACACATGTATGTATGAATGGAAAACATAAGAAAATTTAACAAATTATAGTAGAAAGTACTTCACTTAAGTTGGCCCAACACATGAATCCTGAAACATGATGCTTTATTGATTTGATCCAGCCTTGCTGACTTGAAACTTGGTACAAAATCCCTTCAGATACAAAAATTATTGACTATAGAAATCTTCAGCAATTTATTACACAATAATACTTCAAAGAGTGAAGTATTTATACAAAAAATTATACAAAATATCCTAGAATACTCATAGGATTTTTCTAAGGAAAACAAAATATCTTTTACAAAAATATAGTGACAGTTGCTTGACAACTTGCAAGTTGTCTTATTTATTCAAATAAAATAGAAATGTTGTTTAGATTTAGGTGCAGCTGGCTGCTTTGTTGTCTTCAACGTTGGCAAAAAGCTCTTCAATCTGTTTTGAAGTGTTATCTCTCATTTGATACTCTTTCATCTGATACACTTTAACATTGATACTCTTTCATCTGCTATTTTAACTGCCTTACTACTGTAAAATTCTGTTTTTACTGTGTAAAAATAGCAATCTGTCTTTCCTCCTTTTTCATTGTAAAACTGTCTTTTACAGCAAATCAGTAAGCTTTTGCCAAAATTCTTCATTAGGTAAATTTATCTTGGTAAGTTTTCTGTAATTTTCATAAGCCTCTGTGTATCTGACAAAGGTTGGTTTGACCACAAAGAGATGTTTTATCTCATGATGAAAATAAAACAAATCTTCAATTCTTTTGTGCAACACTTTTCCTATAGGTACTCCTTGCTAATCTGCCTTGTTTATTTGTTCTTTGGCAAAATATTTGATCTTCTTGTTGTAATCCTCTTGCTTCATTAATTTATCATTTAAAACAAGAATGTTTGGCAAGCCTTTTTGCCTCAATATATCAAATTTTACCATAAATCTAGTTATGGCCAAATCCATGTTCTGACACTTCTCTTCAAGCTGCTTCATCAAGTTTTTCTTTGTAGTTGCCTTTCTCAAATCAAGAATTGTTTATGTTTTATCAATTATCCCAATCTCATCCAATTCTTGCTTGTTTTTGGTGTTTAAAAACTTGATTATTTCTTGGGCCTCTTCAGGTTTGGCACCAAGCTCTTCCTTTGTCTTCACAATTTCTTCTTTTGCTACTTTAAGAAAATCCTTTTTTTCATAGTTTACCTGAATGGAAGGCCAAGTGTCATTGATTGACTCAATGATCTTGGACCACAACTGATTTTTTATGTTAAGTCATTGGTTCTTTCAAGGTAAATTTTTCTTCAACCTTCTTCAACTGCTCACTTAACCTTTTGGCTTTTTGTTCCTCTGTTTTAGCATTGATTTGAGCTCATTTATTGGCATATTCCAAGTTTTTAATTTTTCTTTCAACCTGTTGATCTCATTATTCTGAATAGACATATCTTCCATAGCTTTTATGAGCTTGCTTGCCTCATCTGTTTGTTGCACTGTTGAAGTAGATGATTATGTAGCAGAAGTAGTGGAAGAAGTCATTGGCATAGTTGTAGCCAATGGGGCTTTTGGTGCTAATTCCTCTGCTAAGGTTGAAGGAACTGTTGTAGCTATCATAGGGATGATTGTGGGAGGAGCACTTTGAGTTTTTGTAGCTTCTATATCTTGGACAAGCTTGTCCATTTCTATCTCCATTCCCTTAATATGTGTTTTCATTTGGAGAATGAGACTCATCATCTCATCTTTCTGATTTGCCTCCTACACAATTTCTTTTGCATGTGGATGTTCTGTTGGAGGAAATTTTAGTTGCTTTCTAAGTGTTGCAATGTCAGCATTTTTCTTTTTCACCAATTCTTCTGCAGCCTTTACATTTGCAGGGTCATACCCTACCTCAATTACTAGTTCTTCTAAGGACTTGATTCTAGTGTCCTTAGCATAAGAGGAAGCTTTTTCAATCCTAATTTGATCTCTCAAATTGGTTATAGTGTTCTGAAGCTTCTGGGCACTCATTTCCTTGGTAGTCATAGTAGAATAAAGCATTTGAGAGCTTTTCTTATGAAACTCAATTTGATCTAAGGGATTAATGCTATCAATTGGTACTTCCAAGTCAAATTTTTTGTAGTCTGTTATTGTTGTAGGTTTAGGTACTATAGGTTGTAGCATTGTCATAACAAATTTCTTGTTGGTGTAATCAAAGGTCGAGAGCAATATTTTTTGATTTCTTGGAGTTTTCTTTAGATACTGTGAATAAATTTAATTTTTTAACTCTTCACTCTTAGCCTTGATTTCCTTATATTTTTCTTTGATGTCAATGTCTGTATTCTCTGTTGGCTGTGATGAGGATGCCTCCATGTTTTGTTGTATTTCCATCATCTGAATGTCTGGAGTATCCTTTTCTTTCTCATTTATAATAACTGTAGCAGCATCTGTGTTCTTCTCTGTGTTTTCTTCATCTAGAACCTCAATTGTTTCTTTTTCCTTGTTCACTAGATTGAGCTTTGGTTTCTTATTATATCTGATTTTGAACCTAGTCTATGTTGTTGTTTCAGTTGTGTAGGTTCCTTCTTCTCTGATTCTCTTTGTATCTTTATCCTCTTGAATTACAGTTTTCAAGGTGTGACTAGTATCACCCTGTTTAAATGTTTCCATTAAGGTATTTTCCAGCCATTCTGTTTGATTAGCATATTTTTCAATCTCAGGCCTTTTATGATGGATAGAAGGGGTTAATTTTCATTTTACCCTTATTTACTGAGAATTCCATTAGAATCGTAATTCCACAAGAAACTTTCTTCCAATTTATATTCCAACAACTGCTTTGACGCTTCTATACCTGCTTCCCTGTGATTGCAAATGAAAGGACCCACTTGATTTTTTTAATTTGAATTGAGTCTTATTTTTGGCAGCCAATAAGTTGATAGAATCTGAATTGAGAATTTGTCTTATGTACTCTAAGGAAAAAACTCTCATTGGCAAGTATTTTGGCAGTTTATAGGGTAAATGGTTTGACCCATAAACTCTGATCTCTGTGTGATTTTGGTAAAGGTACCAATCTCCAGTTCTACTTTGCTCTGACAGATGTAACACTTTCTTTATCTCATTACTTATTCTTGGTTGTACATTTTTTTTTCAACATGTTTATCAATGGATGAAAAAAATAATCTATAAAATCCACATAAGAGAATTATGTTGATTATTTTCTAATTAGAGAGGTCCAGAAAATAATTGATAGTGGATTCCCTTCTACATCCAATTTCTGAAGTTTTATTGGGAACTTATATGCTTGGAAGTAAAGGAACATGTGAAAGAGGAAGGATGAATATCTGAAAACTCCTTCATTGGGAAATTTCACAAGATGATCATGGATATTATTAGCTATGTATTCAGCATAGTTATAGATGACAAAATGAGTTTGACCTGGCACAAAGGTGGATAGAAAACCAAGAATAGACTGATTTGTGCGCTCATCAATAAAATAACCAAGGATAAAGGATAACATAGAAATTACATGCCTTGAACCTTCAATAAATTTAGAAGATGAATAGGGAGGGTTTATCTTTGGGATTTCAACATATGCAGGCATGAAAGTTTGGAAGATCTGAAATCTCCTAGGAAATTCTAACTCACTATAAAACTTTGTGAGAGCTTCTATGGATAATGGGGCTGCATTGGGATATGGTTTTAGCTAAAGCATTAAGTTAATAGACTCTGCAGTAATAGTGAAAAATACTTCTTTGTTAGCATCAACCATAGCTCTTTGGTCAGGGGAATAATAGGTTTGACACAGCCTAATGACTTCTGGACACTGATGAGTATGTGGAACTACACATTTGGGTAAATTTGACTCCCAAATCTGAACTTCTTCTCCCTGATCTAAGGATTTTTCTAGGCTCCAGTAGTAGAGATCTAGCAGATTTAAATCAATTATTGGATCAGTTATTTTTTAATCCACATCAGCTAGAGGTGTATGCTCCACATCTACAACAAGAGGTTGTAGTGGATTTATAACAATTGTTTCTGTTCATAGGTCCTTTGATCTTTCTTTTAGGACTTTTACCCTCTTTTCATTTTTTATTATTTTCAATATGGGAAAACAACATGCAGAAAGCAAGGTATGTACATATTTACAAGACTAATCATAGTCAATTCAAAAATTACAAACCCTATTATTATAGGACCCTAACAAGATGTATTTAAGGCTATTGGAAACAACCTGAGTATTTTCTTGGAAGTGGATATTTCTTTATTGGAGACAAAGGCACTGAATGTGGCTCGCTTACTGGTTCCTCATGAAGGGTTAGTAGATAAAATTCATCTGAAGGTCATTCATTCTATCAGATCATTGATTATGAGCATTTTTCCTTTCAGTGCCATAGATGCCATAAGCATGAGAACATAGCCATAGATTTCCCCCTAGGTATTAGTTGGAGGAGGTGCCATAGGGGAGGCCAACATGTTTGATTTTGGGGCTCAGGAGGTACAGTCAGATGCTAAAGAATTAGCTCAGACGAAGGAGGTGGGGAAACATCAGGATGAGGGGCCGAGACCAATGGAAGGGTTGGAGGAACAGGTAGCGCAAGTGGAGATTCCTCATGTAGATGTTCTGATACAGGCTCCAGAGCATCAGGATATGGTAGAAATTACTATAGTTTCAGCGGGTGTTTTCACTCAGTCCTCTTCGTCTGTTATTGATACTCTTGATAATTTATTGAATATCATAAAATTTCCTGGTCCTTATAGGCCAAAAGAAAAAGAGCCTCAGTGTATCAATAACTTTTCAATGGTCATGGACAATATTATTACTATTATCCCGAAGTTAACCATAGAAACTTATCCTTATAATTTGAGGCTGAGGGACTAAAAACTATTGCTTGCGGAGGTTTTTGGGGGGCTAGGAGGTCTCCCTATGCCTATAAAACCTAGAAAACCTAGGGGCCAGAAAACTGAGATCTCAAAAGCTCAACTAAAAGCTATGATTGATATTGCATATGGGAAACAACTTTCTCTAACAGGGGCACTTAGAGTAGCGCATACCCTTGTCCAAGTTTCAAAATGATTTTAATATCCTTTAACTATAGAGGGTTTGCTAGCACCCACAAGAAACTAGCCTTAAAAGCTATTTTTCTTCACTATAATCCTTATGTGATTATGCTTCAGGAGAATTTGGGTCAGGAAAATTTGGTTATGGCATCTCTTTCTAAATTGCTTATGGGTTAGTATTTTGTTCTCTTGGATGCCAAAGGAAGATGTGGTGGTTTCACACTGGGGTTTAGGGACTATACTATTAAACTGAAAAACTCATGGGGCTAGGATCAGGTTATTGGAGTAGAGTTTTTTTCCTCTGAACTAGCCATGGACCTCACAATTGTAAATAATTATGGTCCCTGTCTGGAGAGGGTAGGGATTTGGAACAATCTTATTTCAAAGTATTTTATACATGCCCATCATTTGATCATGGGTGGTGACCTCAATTTCTCCCTCGACCTGGCTAAAACATGGGGTCCAGTAGCCCAACCTGGCCCTCTTGTTGAGTTCTTCCTAAATAAAATCAAAGATGGGATATTAATTGATCCAAATTTAATAAAAGTCTCTCCCACTTAGAGGAATAGGAGAGTGGGGGATGCTCGGGTGGCCAAGAGGTTGGACATATTACTCTTGAATGAAGTTGTCTCTAGTCCGTTGTCGGGGTTTAGGCGAATGGTTGGGTCTGGTGGGGAATCATACCACCTTCCTATTCTAATGGATTTGGCAGGCCCAAACAAGATACCTGGAGCACATTTTAAGTTTAATTATGGTTGGTTGAAGGATCCTGAATACATAAAGCTAGTTAATGAAACATGGTGCTCCATAGCGAGTTTAGGTTCCAGATATTTTTCTCTACCCTTTATGAGTAACCTGAATCGATTAAAGAGGTGATTGTAACATGGGCTAAAGAAAAATTAAAAAAGGGATGAGCGTACCCTAATTGAGGTTGGGGAAGAACTGGGAAGAATGGAGAGTTTGGAAGATGATGGCTATGAGAATGAGGCAAAGAGGGATATAATAAAGGCTCTTGAGTCTAATAGGAGGAAGATTTTAGCTGATAATGAAGAACATTGGCGATTAAAAATTTGGGCAATATGGCTTTCAGCTAGGGACGAAAAAACTAAAAAATTTCAAAATTATACAAAAGGGAGGAAAAACTCCAATACTATTTGGGAGTTGGATAAGCCAGGAGGTGGCAAGGTTAAATATTTCAATGAACTAACTTTAATGGGGAAAGAACACTTTAAATATCTATTTAGGGCTCCTGAGGGTGCCACCATTGCTGAGGGGATTAGGGTTGCTCAGCATTTTCGCAGATATGTTGAAGATGAAGATAATGGGGGTCTAATGGCTCCTGTGTCGAGGTTGGAAGTGGAAAATGTACTTAAGTCCATGAAAAATTATAAGATTCATGGGCCTGATGGTTATACTGTGGAATTTTTTCAACACTTCTTTGAGTTGTTTAGGGATGAATTGGTGGGACTGGTGGAGGAATCCTGAATTAAGGGCTCTGTTCATGAACCTTTCAACTTGACCTTTCTATAACTTATTCCTAAATCGGATTATCCTTCCTCCTTTGATGAACTCATGCCTATTTCCTTGTGCAATTGCACATATAAAATCATTTCAAAATTCATAGCTATGAGATTGAAACCAATCCTGTCTCGCAAAATCTCTAAAGAACATTTTGGTTTTTTGAATGGCAAGCAGATTCATGAAGCAATTTGGGTGGCCAAGGAAACAATGCATAGCATTAAGTAGTCGAGGAAAAAAGGGTTATGATTGTAAAAATTGACCTATCAAAAGCTTATGACAGATCAACTGGGTATATTTGACATTACTGTTGAATCACTTGAGTTTTGATATTGATTTTGTTAACTGGATAATGAATTGTATATAAAATGTGTCTTTTGTTGTCCTTATCAATGGGGTTTCTTCATCTTTCTTCCATAGTCAGAGAGGGCTCAAACAAGGGTGCCCATTATCCCCTCCTTTATTCCTACTAGCGGCTGAAGGACTTATTCAACTTTTAATTTCAGAAAAAAGGAGAGGAGACTTGAAAGGCATTGAGGTTGTTACAAACATGTTTATCACACATTTGCATTTTGTGGATGACATTCTCCTCTTTAGAAATGGGAAGAGGGAGGAAGTTTCCAAGTTAAAAGCCTATTTGGATATTTTTTTGAAAGCCATTGGTATGATCATAAATTCACAGAAATATTCATTAGTTTATGTTGATGGTTTAAGGTCTGGCCTAGAAAGGATCAAAAATTTCTTCCCTTTTGATTTTCAACCCATGGGGGCTTACCTCAAGTACCTGGGGTTTTATTTGAAACTAGACAAATATAGAAAACAGGATTGATTATGGCTTGTGTCAAAAATTGAGAATAGGTTAAACCTTTGGGGCTCTAAGTGGCTCTCTAGAGTAAAAACATTGGTACTCATTAAGTCTATATTAATGGCCCTTCTAGTGTGTTGGATTTCATTTGCATGGGTTCCAAAAGGAATCCTTCTCAAGATAAGGAAAATATGAAATTATTTCTTATGGGCTGGGAAAATAGAGGAATTTTTCATTCCATGGGTGGCATGGGAAAAAATCACTAGACCAAAGGAATGGGGAGGCTGGGGTATAAATGATCTTCAACTTTTTGTTGCCTCTCTTACAACAAAATTGTGTTGGAGGCTCTTGACTGGAGATAACCTTTGGACAGTTGTAGTTAAAAGGAAATATATTTATCTAACCTCTCTGGATGATTGGATTCAAATTCAAAGGAAAATTTCTTCCAATGCTACAATAATTTGGAATGCTAATATCGCCTCCATAAATATTGTGGAAGAGGGCTTGGTTTGGCAGGTTGGCAATAGGGAAAAATGCAGAATTGGTTTGGATCCATGGGTGGGGTGCAATGAGACTTAGTGGAGGACCTAAAATCAAAAGGATTATTTTATCTATAGCAGATTGGAAAGCCGGAGACAAATACCATCTGGCAGCGGGGGTGGAAATTGGGAGGGGAGATCCAGATTGAACATCAATGGTGGCAAGAATGGAAAACCTATGTATAGGAGCTTCACCTTTCAAAGGTTAGGTTAAAATACTTCCCTGATACACTTCGATGGATTCATGCAAAGTCAGGCTCTTACTCTCCAAAGGATTTTTATAATTATTTGATGAAGAGATGGGGATGCGGAGAATAGGATTGGTGGTATAAGCCAATATAGAAGTTGAGTTGCTCGACCAAAATAAGACTTTTATTTTGGTGTAACCTTAGAAAATAAGTGCCTACTTTGGTTATTTTACAAAAGCAGAATATTCATGGGCCATGTTGGTGTACTCTATGTAGAAATTATACAAACAATATGCATATCATGGATTCAATCCGATCTAACAATGTACTAACGCTAGATATTGAATCGCTTCTATAAAACAATTGCGGAAATTAAACACAATCTCCAATCACATGAAACAAAGAAGAATCAAATCAAACCACAACACAAATAATTTCCAAGGGAAAGCTTTCTTCTCAAAACCCCTCTATCATATATTGTATATTCCATGAGGAATCATGAAACAATTACAATGCACTCTTCTCACAAGAGTCTCCTACACTCTGTTAATTGTCTCACACTGATCCAAACAAAATTGTTCCAACACTTAGCCAATTCTCAGCCTGTCTTCAACTTGCCTTTCTCACATAATTCATGAGGAATGTAGTCCCTATTCCTTAGGAATTTCAGCCTTTCTCAACTGTGCTGAGTATCATGGGCATCCTGTGGTGTTTTAACTACATCTAGGTAGTTTTCTAATAATACAACTGAGAGTCAACTTCCCTTTAACCTTTGTATCAACTGGGTCTCCACTGGAACTGACATGCATGCGGCTATTAATAGTAAATCATCAGTGGCATGGCAGATCATTGATTGTGAATTAAATCAGATTTAATTCATTTGATCTCTCACTAGTGCAACAAACAGTTACAACTAATCCAACTAACTTTAACTCATCTGAGTTAACTGATTACTCATGCATTAAAACACATAGAATCACTATGCATGCCTCACCAACCACCCTCAACTCGAAATTCATGAGCTAAATGAGTTTACCACACTCAGTTAACTATTACAAGTGATTATGAGATAATATTACATTTTATTGTCCAATTTAATTAAGGGATAATTAAATTTGACACATCCAATTTATTAAATAAATTGAATTTCACACTAATGTATCGCTAGGACCCATCATTACATGACCTGTGGTCCCACACTAGTGTAAGTGTTGTCATGTTGTTACTGGATGCCAATTTCATTGTTTCTTGTTGCAAATTTCAACACTCCCTCTCAACATGAAAGGAATCAATATGTCCTGATCCGGTACCTTGGAATGTCCTTGCATGTGCACATGCACCTCTTGCATGCGACATGCAACACTTCTCTAGTGTTTTTTACACATGCAACTCTTGCATGCAACACTTCTCTAGTGTTTCTCGCACATGCAACACTTCTCTAATTTTTCTTGCACATGCAACTCTTGCATGCGACACTTCTAAAACTAAATAGCCTCCAAACAACTAAATCAGTATAATGCATCTGTCATCAGAATCTTCTGACTGCTGCTAGCTACTACACATGTCTACTAGTCTCTCTGCATTGTTGACATCTGCCTCCATGCACTCTGCACTATTTCCAACTCTGATCTATGCTCCAATATCCAAAACCTGTCACTCTAATTTATGTCTTCCTGACATTTGACTGCATCAATATAACTCATCCTTCCTGCTATTATTTTATTGTGGGCTCCTTGTAGCCAGGTTTGATCCATGAGACACACCATCTCAATGAATCCTGCCCAAATTTCTTCTTGGGATTAATTCTGCACATCGCCCCACCTCACACCTAGAGGTATAGATGCATGTACTCCTTCTGCCCATCTGGTTCGAAATTTCCCCCTCCTGGAGATCTCTACTTGAGTGAACTCCTCCACTCGGTCTCTTTTCTGCATCTCCAATTGTGGTTGCTCCACAACCTTTTGAGACTCCTTCTGAGACTACATGTTGAGAGGCTCCCTCTCAACCACCAAGGAACTATCATTTGCTTTGCTCCTCAAAGCTTTGCATGCATCTTTTACCTCAAGTACATACAATTTCTTGACTCATGCACATTTTAATTGTCCCATCGTCACAAAATTTTCTAAAAAAATAGTTGATTTTAAATTGATGATATCTCCCCCATCTGAGCTCCGATTTAACCAATTTGTTTTTTCAATTTGGGTATTTTTTCGCAAGGAATCCAAATACGCTATTTGTTTTTGAAAATTTTGCATCAAAATTTTCATATATTCTCTGCAAACTCGCCACCCAAATAATTCCTGCTCTGATACCATGTGGAAATTATGTAAACAATATGTATATCATGGATTCAATTCGATCTAACAATGTACTAAAGCTAGATATTGAATCGCTTCTACAAATCAATTGCGGAAATTAAACACAATCACCAATCAAATGAAGCAAAGAAGAATAAAATCAAACCACAACACAGATAATTTCCCAGGGAAAGCTTGCTGCTCAAAACCCCTCTATCATATATTGTATATTCCACAAGGAATCATGAAACAATTACAATGCACTCTTCTCACAAGAGTCTCCTGCACTCTGTTAATCGTCTCACACTGATCCAGAAAAAATTGGTCCAACACTTACCCAATTCTCAATCTGTCTTCAACCTGCCTTGCTCACGCAATTCATGAGGAAGGAAATCCCTATTCCTTAGGAATTCCAGTCTTTCTCAACTTCGTTGAGTATCATGGGCATCCTGTGGTGTTTTAACTGCATCTGGGCAGTTTTCTAATAGTACAACTGATAGTCAACTTCCCTTTTTTCTTTGTCTCAACTGGGTCTCCACTGGAACTGACATGTGTGCATCTATTAATAGTAAATCATCAGTTGCATGGTAGATCACTGATTGTGAGTTAAATCAGACTTAATTCACTTTATCTCTCACTAGTGCAACAAACAGTTACAACTAGTCCAACTGACTTTAACTCACCTAACTGAGTTAACTGATTACTCATGCATTAAACACATGCACTTAACTGCAACTTAAACTCTAAAACACATAGAATCACTCTGCATGCCTCACCAAACACCCTCAACATGAAATTCATGAGCTAACTAAGTTTATCACACTCAGTTAACTATTACAAGTGATTATGAAATAAGATTACATTTTATTGTCCAATTTAATTAAGGGATAATTAAATTTGACACACATCCAATTTATTAAATAAATTGAATTGCACACTAATGTATCGCTAGGACCCATCATTACATGACCTGTGGTCCCATACTAGTGTAGGTGTTTTCATGTTGTTTCTAGATGCCAATTTCATTGTTTCTTGTTGTAAATTTCAACACTCCCTCTCAATAAGAAAGGAATCAATATGTCTCGATCTGGTATCTTGGAATGTCCTTGCATGTGGACATGCACCTCTTGCATGCGACATGCAACTCTTGCATGCAACACTTCTCTAGTGTTGTTCGAACATGCAAGTCTTGCATGCAACACTTCTCTAGTGTTTCTCGCACATGCAACTTTTGCATGCAACAATTCTAAAATTGAATAGCCTTCAAAAAACTGAATCAGTATAATGCATATGTCATCAGAGTCTTCTGACTGTTGCTAGCTACTACACATGTCTACTGGACTCTCTGCGTTGTTTACATCTGCATCCATGCACTCTGCACTGTTGCCAACTCTGATCTGCACTCCAGTATCCGACACCTGTCACTCTAATTTTTGTCTTCCTGATATCTGACTGCATCAATCTAACTGATCCTTCCTGCTACTGTTGTATTGTGGGCTCCTTGTAGCCAGGTTCGATCCATGAGACACACCATCTCAATGAATCCTACCAAAATTTCTTCTTGGGATTAATTTTGCACATCGCCCCACCTCACACCTGGAGGTATAGATTCATGTACTCCTTCTGCCCATCTGGCTCGAAATTTCTTCCATCTAGAGATCTCTGCTTGAGTGAACTCTTCCACTTGGTATTCTTTCTACATCTCCAATTGTGGCTACTCCACAACCTTCTAAGACTACATGTTGAGAGGCTCCCTCTCAACCACCAAGGCACTATCTTCTGCTTTGCTCCTCAAAGCTTTGCATGCATCTTGTACCTCAAGTGCATACAAGTTCTTCACTCTCGCACATTGTAATTGTCCCGTTGTCACAAAATTTTCTAAAAAAAGCGTTGATTTTAAATCGACGATATCTCCCTCATCCGAGCTCCGATTCGACCCATTTTTTTTTCAATTTGGATATTTTTTGGCAAGGAATCCAATTTTTTTTTTTCTTTTGAAAATTTTGCATCAAAATTTTCAGATATTCTCTGCAAACTCGCCGCCCAAATAATTTCTACTCTGATACCATGTAGAAATTATACAAACAATATGTATATCATGGATTCAATTTGATCTAACAATGTACTAAAACTAGATACAGAATCGCTTCTACAAATCAATTGTGGAAATTAAACACAATCGCCAATCACATGAAGCAAAAAAGAATCAAATCAAACCACAACACAGATAATTTCCCGGGGAAAGCTTGTTGTTCAAAACCCCTATATCATATATTGTATATTCCACTAGGAATCATGAAACAATTACAATGCACTGTTCTCACAAAATTCTCCTACACTCTGTTAATCGTCTCATACTAATCCAAACAAAATTGGTCCAACACTTACCCAATTCTCAGTCTATCTTCAACCTGCCTTGCTCACGCAATTCATGAGAAAGGCAATCCCTATTCCTTAGGAATTCCAGCCTTTCTCAATTGCATTGAGTATCATGGGCATCCTGTGGTGTTTTAACTGCATCTGGGCAGATTGCTAATAATACAACTGATAGTCAACTTCCCTTTAACCTTTGTCTCAACTAGGTATCCACTGGAACTGACATGCATGCAGCTATTAACAGTAAATCATTAGTTGCATCGCAGATCACTGATTTTGAATTAAATCAGATTTAATTCACTTGATCTCTCACTAGTGCAACAAACAGTTACAATTAGTCCAATCGACTTTAACTCACCTAACTGAGTTAACCGATTACTCATGCACTTAACTGCAACTTGAACTCTAAAACACATAGAATCACTTTTCATGCCTCACCAACCACCCTCAACTCGAAATTCATGAGCTAACTAAGTTTATCACACTCAATTAACTATTACAAGTGATTATGAGATAAGATTACATTTATTGTCCAATTTAATTAAGGGATAATTAAATTTGACACATATCCAATTTATTAAATAAATTGAATTTCACATTAATGTATCACTAGGACCCATCATTACATGACATGTGGTCCCACACTAGTGTAGGTGCTGTCATGTTGTTTTTGGATGCCAATTTCACTATTTCTTGCTGCAAATTTCAACACTCCCTCTCAACAAGAAATGAATCAATTTGTCCTGATCCGGTACCTTGGAATGTCCTTGCATGCGCACATGCGACATGCAACTCTTGCATGCAACACTTCTCTAGTATTGTTCGCACATACAACACTTCTCTAGTGTTTCTCGCACATGCAACTTTTGCATGAAACACTTGTGAAACTGAATAGCCTCCAAACAACTAAATCAGTATAATGCATCTGTCATCAGAGTCTTCTGATTGCTGTTAGCTACTGCACATGTCTATTGGACTCTCTACGTTGTTGACATTTGCATCCATGCACTCTGCACTGCTGCCAACTCTGATCTGCACTCCAGTATCCGACACCTGTCACTCTGATTTTTGTCTTCCTGAATTCTGACTGCATCAGTCTAACTGATCCTTCCTGCTACTGTTGTACTGTGGGCTCCTCGCAGCCAAGTTCAATCCATGAGACACACCATCTCAATGAATCCTGCCCAAATTTCTTCTTGGGATTAATTCTGCACATCGCCCCACCTCACACCTGGAGGTATAGATGCATGTACTCCCTCTTCCCATCTGGCTCGAAATTCCCCCCCCCCCCACCCCCGGTAGGTCTCTTCTTGAGTGAACTCTTCCACTCGGTCTCCTTTCTGCATCTCCAATTGTGGGTGCTCCACAACCTTCTGAGACTGCTTCTGATGAATGGAACCGGCCCATATGAACATCCAACATAATTGACATTATCAAATTATTCATCCAAAGACCTCAAATGACAAGATTCTCACCCATCCATCAAATTGAAAACCAATCCAAATGAGATCAAATCCATCAAATGACACCTTCTAGATGCGTGCATTTTGAGTCTCTGCTTCTTCGTGGTTCATGTCATGTTCCTGGTCTGAGAATTCTCCCGCCCTATGGAAAATGAAAGGCCCGTAGAACCCTCCATCAGCACTATAGCCAATGAAATGCCCGCATAACCCTCCATCAACACTATAGCCAATGAAATGCTCGTAGAACCCTCCATCAGCCAATAGGTATGGCCCGATATGGGACGAGTGGGAGAATCTTGTCCTAATATATTTCTCAAATGCTAGTAACGAGGATTTTGTGTATAGTCGGAATGATCCCTGCAATCGTTATGCTCCTCACCAAGGCACTATCCTCTGCTTTGCTCCTCAAAGCTTTGCATGCATCTTGTACCTCAAGTGCATACAAGTTCTTGACTCGCACACATTTTAATTGTCATGTCGTCACAAAATTTTCTAAAAAAAGCGTTGATTTTAAATCGACGATATCTCCCACATCCGAGCTCTGATTCGACCAATATTTTTTCTTCAATTTGGGTATTTTTTCGCAAGGAATCCAAATATGCTATTTATTTTTGAAAATTTTGCATCAAAATTTTATATGTTCTCTGCAAACTCGCCGCCCAAATAATTATTGCTCTGATACCATGTAGAAATTATACAAACAATATGTATATCATGGATTCGATCTGATCTAACAATGTACTAAAGCGAGATACTGAATTGCTTCTACAAATCAATTGTGGAAATTAAACAAAATCGCCAATCACATGAAACAAAGAAGAATCTAATCAAACCACAACATAGATAATTTCTCGGGGAAAGCTTGCTGCTCAAAACCCCTCTATCATATATTGTATATTCCATAAGGAATCATGAAACAATTACAACACACTCTTCTCACAAGAGTCTCATGCACTCTACTAATCGTCTCACACTGATCCAAACAAAATTGGTCTAACACTTAGCCAATTCTCAGCTTGTCTTCAGTCTGCCTTGCTCACATAATTCATGAGGAGTGCAATCCCTATTCCTTAGGAATTTCATTCTTTCTCAACTACATTGAGTATCATGGGCATCTTGTGGTGTTTTAACTACATCTGAGAAGTTTTCTAATAATACAACTGATAGTCAACTTCCCTTTAACCTTTGTCTCAACTGAGTCTCCACTGGAGCTTACATGCATGTAGCTATTAATAGTAAATCATCAGTTGCATGGAAGATGACTGATTGTGAATTAAATCAGATTTAATTCACTTGATCTCTCACTAGTGCAACAAACAGTTACAACTAGTCCAACTGACTTTAACTCACCTAACGGAGTTAATTGATTACTCATGCATTAAAATCATGCACTTAACTGCAACTTGAACTCTAAAACACATAAAATCACTTTGCATGCCTCACCAACCACCCTCAACTCAAAATTCATGAGCTAACTAAGTTTATCACACTCAGTTAACTATTGCAAGTGATTATGAGATAAGATTACATTTTATTGTCCAATTTAATTAAGGGATAATTAAATTTGACACATATCCAATTTATTAAATAAATTGAATTTCACACTAATGTATCGCTAGGACCCATCATTACATGACCTATGGTCCCACACTAGTGTAGGTGTTGTCATGTTGTTTCTAGATGCCAATTTCACCGTCTCTTGTTGCAAATTTTAACACTTTGTGCAAGGATGTCGAAGAATATGTTGAGCACTTATTCTTAAATTGCATATTCTTACAAAAAAATTGGGATCATACCTTATCTCTTCTAGGTATCCTCACTAGATGGAGTGGGAATTGTTGCGCGGATGCTTGGCAAGGCTGGTGGCATTCTGTCTTAGATGAAAATGATAGGAACATTCCTTTAACTATATCTTGGGGAGTCTGGCTTGCAAGAAACAGGGGTATCTTTAATGATACATTCATACCTCCCTCAGTGGTTGTTGTTGAATGTGGCTCAATTTTCTCTATGATCCCAACCAAACACTAATCATGTCAATCATACTCGAGATATCATCATAGAACAGATTAATCAAGACATCCCATGGGCTTATTTTTATGGGGCCTCGGATGAAAAAAACAGATGTGGTTCTGGTATGGTTCTCCATCTTAATAACAATTGGAAAATTGAAGCCTTCAGTGGGCATTGGCACATGCAAAAATAACTTTGCAGAACTTGTCACTTTAAAACTTATTTAATGATGGCTCATTTATTTGGGTATTGGTTCTATACAAATATTTGGAGACTCTATGAATGTTATAAACTGGTTCAACAACTTTCAGAGATGTCAAAATTATATTTTGGTTTCAATCCTTGAAGAAATACATGTTTTAAAGTTATCATTTGATCTTATTACTGAATACCACATTTACAGAGAACACAACTCCTCAGCTAACAGGCTTTCTAAAGAGGGCCCTCAACACATTTTTGATATGTGGAGAATAAAAAGCTAGATGGATTAGTCCATGTGTCGGACAATCAGCCTTACTAAATAGAGGCTTCTATTTTTTGTATTTTTTTCTTTCATTTATGTAAATACATGTTGTATATATGAAACTCTCATGGCTCTATATGTTGTACAACATATTTTTTGTTTTACTTGACACTGGTTATTATTTTTTGTCGTTCTTATTGGTTGTTTTCCCCAATGGGGAGGCCATTATTTTGGTTTTGTTATCGGACACTATTTATAGTGCAGTTTGTACAGATTGTTCACAGTTTTAGTTTGATAGGTCAGTTTTGTCTGCTACCTTTAAAGGTGATCAACCCTTTCATATGGAATTCTTAAGTGCATATACGATGTAAATTTTTATATATTAATGGAAAGTTCAATTTTTTCCTTTAAAAAAAAAAACAAAAAGTTAAAGGGAACCATATATAAATATTGTATGTATGACAAAGAATTTTATGTAGTGATGCAAGCCTTGAAAAAATGGTTATCTCATGCCTAGGGAATTTATTTTATATACTAGCAATCATGCCTTGCAATTTTTTTTATTTTTTTTTGAAAGGAACGGATATGGAGTTTATATTAAAAGAAATATGGTTTGCAATTCAGAACCTGTTACATCGATTTCTTCATTTACATCTTATATTGTCCAAGATTTCCAAAGAGATATTCTTATTTTCCCTTCCCTATAACTCACTATTCTAATTAATCCATTATAAGCATACACTCGCCAAAAAACTCCTAAAATTTCTATGTATCTGACATATAATAAAAAAAAAAAAAAAATAATAATAATAATAATAATAATAATAATAATTAATTAAATTAAATTAAATTAAAAAAAAAAAACAAAAACAAAAAATAATAATAATAATAATAATTACCATTATTTTGGTTTTATTTTGCTTTGACTTCTAGTTTTCTTGGTGAGACATTTTTCCCTTTCTTCCCGATTTGTATCCATCCGGTATTTTCTATTGATTTTGGTTAAACATTTTGGCTCTGGTTCTTGAGATCTTATTCATCTGACTGGTCTTCCCAAGAGGTTTCATTTCCAAATTTCTGCCTGATTTCTTCATGTGGGAGTCCATTTTCTACACAATTTAGTTGCTCTTCCTCTTTTCCTAAGTCTGGAGTATCCTCTTGTATTTTCCCCTGATTCATACCTAGTGCATCTTCTTTGAAAACACCAACTTCAGATATGTTTTTTGATTCTTTCTTCCTCTAGTTAGTCCCCATTATGGTTGCTTTGATAATGTGTTCTTCAGATTTATTTTCTAAGTCTTTTAATTCTTGGAGCTCTTCCTCTTTATATAGTGATCACCCTTTCCTCCTTCCCACCAATTTGACCTATGATATTTTCTTCGATATTTATTGTCATGTTGCTTGGGGTTGTTTTTAAACGTGTGCCTTGTTTCATAACATGCTCTACACCTGAAAGCAACAAATTTGTAATCTAACTTTTGATACCAAAAATAATTTGGGGCCTTCAAATTTATTTCAGTAGGAAATATCTTACTAAAATCCATATCCACACAAATGCAAGCTTAGGTTGTTTTATAATAATACTCAATATTTGGATAGCGACAACAAAATGTCCAAGGGTGTTCCCAATAGATGCTAACGTTTGAATGTTGCGCAAATGCAATGGGAGATTCCAAATTCCTACCCAAACTGGAGTCGTGGAGATTGAAATCATAACTGGATCGAATGTGGGAGACCATGGTTGCATGAGTAAACCAACACTGCCCAAAACCACAGACCGGATTTGCAAATAACTTATGTATTCTTGATTTTGTCAAAGATAGTTGTGAAAAATCCCCGATCCATGGGGTAAATATTCAAGTCATCTAATATATGGGGCTTCCAAGATTCAGATATCCATTTATGCATATCTGACAACCGCGGCCAAAAGCCATTGAACGGAAAACCAATCCTTGCTCTAAGAAAAACTTTTCTCTGTTGAAAGCTTCCTTGTCCAAATCCATATCTAGAGAAGAAATTTCTTGAACTATCGGGAGGGCAGAGATTAACTTCAAAATGGATTTAGAAGAGGAAGAATATGAACCTTCCTTTCTAGCCAACATACCATCGATAGGAGTCATCTTCATCGTAGAGTCACCAAGATTCTCCACTATTCTAGATGTCATAGAAATCTGCAAAAAAAAACACTATATTTGAGCATAGAACGGTCGGCTAGGGTGAAACCCTAGCCGCCGTGAGGGTCTTCAGAGCTCCTCTTCATCTCTCCGTCAACACAAGAAATGTAATATTATTATTTTTCAATGCCTTATAGTTTATAACCATGCAAGAGAAATTCAATTAAAATTATGCTAAATGGGTTGAATTCATGCAAAATTTTACTTTTTTTCTTAAACATATTAGTGGGAATGCTAACAGGGTTGTAAATTCTTTGAGTAAGAGGTGTTTGGTTTTGTAGGAATTGCAAGTGGGCACTTTTGGGATTTGAAAATCTCAAGGAAATGTACAAGAAGGACCCAAAGTTTAAAGAATCCTATGAAGCATGCGAGAACCCAGCGCTAAGAGACAAAACTCCTTGGATCAAATATATGATTCAGGAGGAATTGGTGTTTAAGGGAAACATATTATGCATTCCTAAATGTTCAATGAGAGATATGCAGAAAGAATAACATTGTGTGGGACTCACTAATCATTTCATCCATGATAAAACTTATGCCCAATTAAGCTCATTTTATTTTTTGCCAGGAATTAGTAATGATGTTAAGAAATTTGTGGAAAAATGGGAAATTTTTCAGTATGTTAAGGGAAAATAGTGAAATGCTAGGTTATATCAGCCACTTCCCATACCAAACAGGCCATGGGAAGCCATTAGTATGGATTTTGTTTTGGGTTTACCTAAAACTCAGAGAAAAAATGACTCAATTTTAGTGGTGGTGGACAAGTTCTCAAAGATTGCACACTTTATACCATGTTAGAAAAAAAGTGATGCCACCCGCATTGCAAATTCATTTTTCAAAGAAATTGTGAGACTGCATGGGCTACCTAGGAGCATAGTCTCAAACTGAGACAATTTATTGGGCACTTTAGAGGACTTTATGGAAGAAACTTGGAACAAACGTTTTATATATCTCAGGCTATCAGCCTCAAACAGATTGACATATTAAATAAGTTAACCAAAGTTTAGAAAATTTGTTGAGGAGCTTGGTAAATGAAAACAAAAATCAATGGGACCAAGTTCTCCATTAGACTGGATTTGCCTACAATGACTCTCCTAACGAGAGCACATGAAGTTTCAAATTGTATATGGAATGAAGCCTAGAGCCATTGTTGAAGTTAGGAACTTAGGAAAAGAGGAATTGAGAAGTGTTGAGTAGAGGAGTTTGCTACAACAATTACAACAACCAGAAATACAAACAAAGAGTAGACCTTAAGAAAAGAGAAGCAAATTTCGAAGTTGGCAATATGGTGGTAGCTCATCTTAGAAAGGTGAGATTTCCCATAAATGAGTATAATAAGTTGAAGCTGAAGAATATAGGACATCATAAAATTTTGAGAAAATTCTCCGTCAATGCTTATGAAATTGAATTGCAACTTGATATTGGGATTTCACCTATATTTAATGTTCCAAACCCGTATCCCTATAGAGGACCTAAAGCAAATGATGGAGAAAGTCAAGAGAATATCGAGTAAAAGGACCAAATGTCTACAACCTAAAAGTTATAGTTGGAAAATATCCTTGATCAAAAAGTTTCCAAGAGGACTAGGAAAAAATACTATTATGAATACTTCATCAAATGGAAAAGTCTTCCAATCAAAAATGTGGTTTGGATAAATGCCACACAGATCCAAAAACATGGCACAATAGTCACAGCCCTCATGGACAGGAGTTCATAAAAACTTTTGTTTTCAAGGGGTCTTATGTAGGAGCATCGTAACAACTTCCCTTTCCCCACAAGAAATAATAATAATAATAACTCATTGTAAATGTTCTTTAAATATCATAGTAGTTTCACTAATGAGCCCCTTTTTGGGACATTTGTAATTAATCAGTTAGGGATTTCTAGAACAATGACCTAAGTGTAGTTAAAAGAGAGGCGTTGATGGAAAGCAAACTTTCCCTGTCGTTATCTGATATTTCTTTTTGCATTGTATACAAAAGCCATGTAACTTGGAGTTGGAACCCTTGCGGAGGCACAAGCAAGAGAGAGGAAAAAAAAAAGATCACTCTAAGAATGCTTATCAAACTCTATAATGAAAGAAATTGAATTTTGCTTATTAACAGGCTATTGAGTCCCTTTTCAAATTTTATATTTTGTAGGTTTCTAACATATTGTTTGTTATATCTTGTGTGAAATAGTTAGAAAAAATCAGGTAGCAAATATTGAGTAAAGTCTGTGACCCCTTTAGTTCCCATCAATGTCCAGGGAATAGAGCGAACAGGGTTGGTTTATAGATTTGTGTATTTCGTTGGCCCCTCTCAGTAGTTGCAGGTTCAAATTATTGAGGCCAGATGGGACAGTGGAGCACAGAAATCACCTTGTTTGGCTAGGATTAAATCCGACCAATATATACTCGACATTCAACAAAAATAATTTTAATTCGTAAAACGTTCAGCGTGCAACCAGGACCAAACCAGGCGGCCTCACAAGAGTGTGCATTATTAAAGCTCTCGAACTACTAGATGGGACCGAATATCTCGTTGCAGAGGATATTTGGGTTGAAATGACCGGACTAGCGTGGGACTTCATAGAGTGAAAAGGTCAGGTGCATTACATTGCGTCAAGTTTGAAGGGGCCTAGTAGTGCATTATATTGCATCACTTTTCTTGTCAGTTTATTCTTCCAGAAACTGCTCAAGTCAAGTTTCAAAGTTGGTGGTCAGCCTTAAGCCACCACAGGTAGAAGATTCTAGCTTCTACTCCTATACCAACTCTCGTTGAAAAGTCAAATTTGGGTAGAGATATTTGGGACCTAGAAAAAAAAGCATAACAACAAGAGAGAGACAAGTGTAGATTTTAACAAGTGTAGATTTTAAGCTTCTAGCAAGTCTGTTCCAGGAACTCACTAAGATTTTCAGATTTTAAGCTTCGAAATTGTTCGAGGAACTGTTTCAAGGGAAGTTCCAAAGTTGGTGGTCAATCTTAAGCCACCACCATTAGAAGACTTCAACTTCTACTTCATTTGGATTGTAGTCTTTCTTAAACCACCATTTAATAGAGCACATCCAACCGTTGGCTGCCATCCACTTTTGTATTTAGCTCTGTTCGTTGATTCATATACACTGCTTCAGATTAAGGGGGAAATGTTGAAAATATTATCCTTGGGATTATGTGAACTTGGTTTATTCACTTGAAAGGAGGGCGAAAAGCCTCAAATAATCACAAATAGTCAAAAGAAGTCCAAGAAACCTCTTAAAATATAAAACCAGAGATTAATGAATTATAATAATATGTACATTTTGTGAGTAATAAGTAATTCACATTTATTTCATTCTAATCTATTTTTATACAAATTTAATCACAATAATTATACATTAATCTTATATAAATTTGATTCAATTAAATTTAAATTTTATGATTAATAATACATTTTAGAAAATTATACATTAAAATACACACTGAATTTGTACGTGACCATCCAATTTTTTTAACAAAACAAAAATATAATAATCCAAATTATACTATAAAACCATTTTAAAACTTTACACCTTTTTCATTTTAATTCAAACAATCTACATTACCATCTTATAAGCACTTTGAATTCTCGCTTTGTATTTTTTTGTTGCATACTCTACATCCAAGAGTGCATTCTCTGCCTCTGGGAGAGGAAACCAAAGATAGAAAACTAAAGAGCTCTGCCCCAAGAAGGAGAAACCAGAGCCTAGTGGTCATATGGTTTGCAAAAACAACTAGCAATTAACAAAAATCATGCCTCTAAGATGTAGCATTACATAATTGTTGCATGAAGAGCCCAAACTAGTGTGCATCAAGCCATAAGGCTCTAGGACACAAGATCGCCAACCCTACAAAATAAGAAAACCGAGGCCTGCTGAGAGGCCAGATTGGATTGAGAAAACCAACCTAAAAGTCGCCATACCACTGAGTAGCTAAATTTTGTCGCATAGAAATTGCAGTTTTGCCACGTTGGTGCCACATTGCACCTGGGCGCTACCTTGAGCCTACATACTGTCAGTGTTCGCCGAAACCTCCTCCGGAATATAATAGCCATAAGGACTTGGACGAGGAGGGGAGGAGGGTGAGTCAACCACCGAGGGGATAGGAGCATGGGAGGAAGAGGGATGGGCCACGGGGGTGCATGGAATGGGGGTGAGGAGGAGCCAACTGACAAAAAATGGGAAGGGGAGGGAGTTGGGGAAGAGGAGGAGGAGGGGATGTTAGGCGAGAACTCGATGTGAAGGACTATGGAAAGCCGCTTAAGCTAGGAGGCAAAGTGACTTTGCTGAGCAGAGAGCTTTGCAATCCAACCAGAGGCCTACAGCTTCTCTTGGGCCCTTTCCTTGAGTTGTCGTGCGAGGTTCTTGAGCATCCAATGTGTCGGGAAACCTCTGCGGATTTCTACCTCCTCCATGGCAAGGATCTCCCTGTGAATGGACTCAAGAATTCCATAATCAAACATCACTGTAATGGTGGCGTCATTGAAGGTGTTGGGGAGGCGCCCCCAGCCTCTTCCTCTGTCGGGACATCGACCCCTCCCCCATCATGGTTCATGGTTAGATGGCAGCGAAGTGGAGTCGCAACATTGGAGTCAGAGAAAGCACCGAGGAGAATGACAGAGGATGAATAGAATCGAGAGAATGGAATGTTCTTGGTTATAAACAGTTTATTGCAAGGGTGTGAGAGCAGGAGCCCAGTACAGTGACAAATGGAGCTCGGGAAGGGGAGTAATGGCTAGGCTTGCCACTTGTTGAGGGAGGCGAGCCAAGTGGGGGTTATTGGCTATGGGTCTTCGTAAATGTGCTAAAGGCCGTAAGGTCACTCGGATCCAGGGGAATTCCCACTTTGTATTACTTTGAAATAACTTTTCAATAAAAAACCCAAAAAGAAATTAAATGAATATCACTAAATGAAATAACCCAATCATAACAAAACATTGATGGGAGTGGTTCACATGGTGACTCATCTATTCAACGAGTAATAAATAATGCATTAGACTTAAGGAAGATTTTGTTAATACTTTTCTTTAACATAATGCTAATTGTCTATAGTTTTATATCTTTAATAATGAACCACAATAACTGGTTCAAAACACATCAACTCTAAAAATTCTATGTGATTTTTCCAGAAGAGACTTGGTATATGATCATGAATCACATAAGCGTGCATTCAGAGTTTTATTTATTTTTATTTTACTTGGAATGAAAGCATGAAAAATTTTGGAGTACTTGCCCACATTTCATGGATGGTAAACTGGGTAAACCGTCCACAAGGCCTCACCACCCCAAGAGAATCGAAGAGAGTCAAAGCAACAATATCAAAGAACTTCATATATATGGGGCATTGCCCCAAGGGAATTGACTCTCCCCAACGTACTACACCACATTTTGTAGATGGTAAACTGTTAGCTTTGATTACGAGACCTCACCTTGAGGGAATCAAAGAGTTTGAACTCGTAATCAACAACAACTAGCGACGATATCAAAAACTTCATGTCTAGCTCTATACCACTTAAACTAACTCGTGAAGTTTTTATAGTTTTATATATTTAATATTTATAAAAATATTCAATTCTATAAAGATTATTAATAAATTTATCAACATTATAAATAAATTATTCAATTTTTAATATTATATATAAATTATTTATATTTTAAAATTTTATATAATATTGACAAATTGTATGTAATAAAGAAATAAATATAAAGGTATTGAATTTTGTTTGAAATATTATAAAAAAAAAAGTAGGTCATTGTACATAATATATATACCATGAAAACATATTACATTAAAATTTTAAAATAAATAGAGGACAGAGAAAATTAAGATTTTATAAATAGGTGGTTAGTCATAATCTAGGCAATCAAATATATCTCTCTTATCATTTATAAAATAAAATCAACATGGTTAAAATAAGAGTAAACTAACATTGGACAATACCTTAAACATATTGAGATGAAAGATCATCTTAAGTAGGTGGAGGATCAAAATATTTGTAACACGTCTCAATTTCAAAATATTTGTTATACTACTCACCTTTCTAATTTACTAACTCTCCAAAACTACAAGAGATTTATGAAAGTTTCTATCCAATCTTACCAAGTATAAAACTAGAGTGACCATATATGGTTGGTAAAAGTTCATAGACATCAAAACACTCATTTGATCCTACATCTCACATTGCCATCCATATATATATATATATATATATATATATATATATATATATATAATTCTAATCATTATTTATAAAAAGAATTAATATATGAGTTAAAAATATATACATTTAAAAAAACATGTAATAAGATTTTTACCATTTTTTTTTGTAATAGGCCATTAGTCCTAGATCACTAACATGCCTAACTTGTGGTTTGACTAGTCGTGACCTAAGGGCATCACCAAGGATCACACCCAACCTAGGCCACACCAACCCTTAGCATGGTTTGATTTTTTCCCATGGAGTTTCAAACTCGTGGCCTTTACATCACGAAGTGTCTTAACAGAAGAACTTGTCACCATCTGCTCTACACCTCGTGGGCTAACAAGATTCTTATTGTTATTTTAAAGAATAACGATTAATTCATTATCATTTTTTTTAAAATTTAATAACTAGCAAAAAGAGATGGGCAGAGCTCTGAAAACCCTTACAACAGCTAGGGTTTTTCCTATGTCAACCGATCTATGCTTAGAATGCATGGATTTTTTTTTCAAATCTCTGTTGCAATCAAATCAATGGCAAATCTTCGTGATTTAGCAATGAAGACAATTTATTTTGCAAACCTTGTTGTCGAACAAGCTCTTCTTTGGTTTCATATAGTTCCATCCTGAAATCTGAATCTGCCTTCTGATAGCTCGAGAAGTCCCTTCGCTCAATGTTCCTTTGGATGAGGAAGCTTTCAACTATGAGAAGTTTATTTCGGAGCAAAGTTTGATTTGCAAGTTTAGTGGATTTTGGTCGCAACTGACAAATCTGCACAAATGGATCTTTGAGACATGGAAACCCTGTTTAACAAATCATCTGAATATTTATCTCATGGCTCAAGGTTTCTTCGTTGTTGTTTTTGACAAATATTGAGGACAAGAAGGCCATTTGTGAATCAATGCCATGGTTCTGAGGTAGAGTCGATCTCTTCATGCAACTTTGGTCTCCCACCTTTGATCTGGTAATGGCATCAATCTCCACAAGTCCAGTTTGGGTAAATCTTTCGAACCTACCCTTGTATCTTTGGAATCTTCAATCGTTATCCTTTATAGGGGATGCTCTTGTAAAGTTTTATTGTCGCAAACCAGATACAATAAATTTTTATAAAATACTTTGCCCGAATTTGTGTGGAGATGGACTTCCATAAGGGTTTTCCCACTAAAATCAATTTGACGGCCCCTAATTATGTCTAGGTCCAAAAGATTGACTACGAAAATGTTTCACTTTGGTGTAGACTGTGCTATGAAACAAGGCATGTAATTAAAAATTTCCCCAAGCATCATAGCAACAAAGATCAGAAAAAATATCGAAGATATAAATGATGGGAAGGAGCTCAGGGCAATCACTATACAGTATACAAAGAGGCAACGTCTCAGGATAAGAAAGAACCAAAAGATAAATTGAAAACCAATACAAACAAAGAAATGCATCAAAGGCAACAAAAATCAATTAGGAAAAAACGCATGCCAATGAGGATTCTCCATGCTCACAAAAGTGGAAAAGCAACAAAGCTTTGTGGAAAACGAATCCCCTCTGAAAACCACAAAAAATTATGCTGGAAAAATTTCCTGGGAAAATCAGGCAGATTAGGAAGATTTCAAGAATAGTAACGTGCACTTGCCAAAAAATAGCTCATCGAAATTTGCAGAAAACACAAGTTAGACTCAAGTTGAGGAGAAAGGAGAAAATATTTCACCAACGAAAACAAGAGGTCAAACTAAATCAAAACAAAAACAGCGAAAATGCAATGTAAATGTGTCTAGAGGTCAAACTAAATCAAAACAAAAACAGTGAAAATGCAATGTAAATGTGTCTGTATATCAAGGGTGCTTTGGAAAAGAAATTAATTGAAAAGAGTAAAATGTTTCTATCATAGGGAAATTGCTTGAGGGTTTGGATTGAGTCTTTAAGCCTTCATGCTCAATTTCAAACCTGCAAGGAAAATTGGAATATATAAAGGTTCTAGCTTTTATAATCTCTACTTGTTTCGTTTAAAAAACAAAAATAAAAAACAATCAATCTAATAAATTGAAGTTGGTCTAAATAACAATCATCATCATAAATTTATCCTACAAATTTTGGAAACAAATAACAATATCTCAAACTTAATTACATAAAATTAATTATACACCCTCAAAATCATAATCTATTTTAATATCAATTATCAAACAATGATCAAACTTTCCAAAAAATAATTTCTAACCTAAGTGGAATACCAGATGTGCTTAAAGGCATGGAATTGAGTAGTCAATATAATTGCAAACCAAAATTCAGCCAAAATTCAGTAAGTCAAAAAACAAAAACGTGTAACAAGATTCATACAATTATTTTAAAGAAAAACAAATAATTCCTTATCATTTTTAGAAGTCTAATAAATTAAAATTCGTCTCAACATCATAAATTTAAACTTACAAATTTTGGGAACAAATAACAATGACTCAAACTTGATTACATGAAATTACTTGCACACCTAAACACCTGAACTTCAACTATTTTAATATCAATTTTCCAAATGATCAAATTTTCCAAATAATCAAAGTTTCCAAAAGATAATTTCAGGCATATAGTGGAATAGCAGACTTCAACTTAAAAAGAAAAATTCAGTGAGTCAAAAACAAAAACATGTAACAAGATTTTTACAATTATTTTAAAATCTAATAAAATTAGTCTAATAAATGATAACAATCGACATCATAAATTTAAACCTACAAATTGTGGGAACAAATAACAATATCTAATATCTCAAACTTGATTGCATGAAATTACTTATGCACCTGAACTTCAGCTCAAAATCATAATCTATTTTAATATCAATTTTCCAACAATGATCAAATTTCCCAAAAGATAATTTCAAGCATGAAGTAAAATAGCAGAGGTGCTTGAAGACATGGAATTGAGTAGCAAATATAATTGCAAGCTATTTCAAAAAGTGAAATTCAGTAGGTCAAAAACGGACAAAAAATAACAATACACGTTCTGACCCACTGCTTCCAGATGATTAAGATTATCATGCTCCAGGTGCTTTTGCATCACTGAAATCCATACCAATTCATGTGGAGGCAAGTCATTAACACACAACATAGGTCTCAACACTATATGCATATATCCATCCTATGAGGAATGACAACTAAAACAATTTAGAGGACCAGAAATTATCGTCATGTCAATGCTGAAGTCTGGAAGGAAAGCCAGGCCAAAACAAAAATTCTAATAAAGTAGGTGTTCTAACAGTTAACAATATTTTGTACAACCAAGAATCCTATAAGGGATATTCTGAGGGGCATCCTGCTTCAAAGGTACTATGCAAATGCCATGTAAGGTAGGTGCCTCTGAGCTAAAGAAATGTCCTTGCCTAAATTCCCTAATGCTAGATGCCATCTTTTTCTCTCAACCGATTTGGCAAAGATGATATTAAATGCTATGTAATTAAATGCAGGCATGTTTTCAAAACAAAAGCAGGAGAACGATCCTAATATTGAAAAAAGATGCAAGTACCCATTTTTTCTCCCACAAAGAATGGAACAGTTCTCTGTCTAGTATACATATCTCATCTTTCCATTATTACCATTTCAAGATGTGTTTCAATATGGCATCTGAACATATGGTTAACTATATTTCTTTGGTGGAGATCATTTCGTCAAGAATATGGCATCATTTTTGGTTCTTTTCCATCATTTCTTGTTAATTTTAAAATTCATCTCTGGAGCCTTCTCTTACATGGTAATAAGGGGTGCTCCTAAACACCTTGACTAACCTCTGAGATTATAATATTAATACCAATAACTACGTTTAACCAATAAGCGCCAAAACACTGTTGCAAAAGGACTTCAGCCAAACTAGTCACAAGAAATCAGATCAGCTAATAACACAACTAAGCTTTGGCCAAAATATAAAAAATAGTTTGGCTGTGGCGGAGATACCAAAATATATAAACACTACAAACAGCCATGAACTTTGCAGGAATTCAGTGCTGTCATCACTTACTGACCATATCTGTCCCAACCTTACAAATTACAATTCGTAAATCAAAAGGGAATAGGTAATGTTCAAATCCCAGTGCCTTTAGGACGTAATAAACCAAAAGATTTCATTGTTCTTTATTTATCACTATATGAAGCACTGATTATCTTCATGGTTTGAATCCGGGTTCCTTTACAACAGTCACAGGGCAGTTTGCGTTGCTTATAACATAATTACTCACACTTCCAAGGAAAACCCTGCAATACAAACTTGAACCATCAGAAATCAAACATTAACTCCAGTACATCTAAGTACGTTAGCCAAACTTGTTAAAACAGTAGGGTGCTTGCAATCAGCCACGGCTAAATCCCCTGCAGATCTTTTTCCCTGTTGGAACTTAGTGCACTAACATGCAGAGCCTACCATATATTCAGTGGGGTATTGCACTAGTCTGTTATCAAACATTGAATTCAAAGGCTAATTGTGAAGCATCTGTAGAAAGAACATACCTTTTCAGCTGCCCAAGGCCTCTGCTGCCCATCACCAAGCTATCAAGCTTAAGGTCCTCAACCGCCTCGCATAACTTCTCCCTCGCATCACCCCAATAAACCTTGGCTATTACTTCTAGCTGTACCAAAGAGAAATTCAAAAAGACATATTCAGATTCAGGGTATATCCAATCTAATGGGCAAAAGAAAGGGATATGTATAAAATCTGAAAGGGGCATGTGTGACTCTGAATGTATATATATATATATAATCTGAAAGGGGCATCTGTGACTTTGAATGTGCATATATATATATATATATATATATATAATCTGAAAGGGGCACCTGTGACTTTGAATATTGCATATATATATATATATATATATATATATATATATATATATATATATATATATATATATATATATATATATATATATATATATATATATATACACTTACTGTACTGAAAGAAACAAGATACAATCTACAGCCAGTGTCAGAGTGGGGACGGGGATGGGAAGATTCATCAACCCTTCATGCTTCACAACATTGCATGTGCCTGCATATAATGATACATTCAGTGCATGCAACATAGAAAAGCCATAGGCTAATCAGAAATCTACACCCAGATTTGATATGCATCTCAAGTTGTGAAGCACTGGATGCCTGTATCTTAAGTTCTCAAGTTACAACCGATGTACCACATGAGACCTGGATTTACCTGGGTTTTGTTTAAGTGTATTAAAATAAGAAGAAAAGGATCATATTTCAGTCTAAGGAAACCAATTTTTTGTGATTATGTAGCGTATTTTTGTCTGATAGGTTATGTGGGACACATTATAGAGTCGGCCGAGCAGAGGATCTATAAATGTTTTTTTTTTTAAGTTAACATTGTTTATAACTCGGAACCACTAGGTTCAATTTATATAAGAACAGTGCTATGGGCAGGTGCCTAGGCATGACAATCCAATTGTAGACTAATCTGGAAAAACAATATACTCAATGAAGAGTTTGAAATTTGCTTTGCAAGTCAGATTAACAAGGATTAACTGCCAATCCCAAGCTAAGATCCAGATCTGCTCTGCTTTAGCTTAAATCAGATTAGAAGGTCTGCTCTGGAAAGGGTCAAATATGTATTTTCTCATTAAAAGCAATATTTACTTATCACCTAGCACCTCTATGTGCTATTACTAAAGTATTCAGAAGCATGGTACGACTATGTGCAATTACAACACCATCCAGAATAGATGAGAACGTTGTTGCAAATAGCAGTCAAGGGACCATAGCCCTAGGGTTAGCTTAAACTGTTCAACCTTCGACCCATGGCATATGTTTTCAAAGGGGGGGCATAGGTTACAGGTTCAAATCTGGTCCAGTTCATTGAAATTATCAGCTGCTATTGTGGTGGGTGGTTAAGCCACTCTCCATTTAAATATTCCAGAGAGCAAAGGACATCCCATAAGATTTTTCCCAAAAAAAGGGGAGTCAAGAAACCAGAATCAAACAACAGCATAACCTGGACAGTCACTAGTAGAAGAGAACATTGGTGAAAGTAGGAGCCCAGATACAGGTATCCAATGATAAGTTAGCCCACACAATCACCAAGGTTATATTGGTGATCCAGACAATAGAGTCCTAATTATTGGCTAGAGAAGGAGTATCAAATTTTTTAGCACAAGCTCATGTCCCTAAATGAGGTATTCCCTCAGGTGAAGCTGCGGTAACATCCAGAAGAGAACATCGCTTAGGAGTCAAGGGACCAGATCCAACAGTAAAATACAATGGACAATTTGTAGCAGATGAGAACATTTGTGAAAGTAGGAACGCAGTCTGAGGTATCTAATGGTAGCTTAGCCCAGATAATCACCGACATCATATTGGTAATCTAGAAAATAGCCTGCCAGATATTAACTACCGCAAAAAAACTACACCACAAGCTGTTGTCCCTAAGTGGGTAACCCTTCGTTTAAGAAGCATTAGAACACTGTTATAAGTATCCAACTGCGGCTTCGTCCAGGTAATGAAAAGGGTCCATATTGTGACCCCCAAGAGTAGCATAGCCTCCACTCATAGATGAGAACAGTGGTGAGAGTAGGAGCCCAGACACAAGGATCCAGTGGTAGCTTAGTCCATAAAATCACCATAGCCTTCACTTATAGATGAGAACAGTGGTGAAAGTAGGAGCCCAGGCACAAGGGTCCAATCGTAACTTACCCATATAATCACCAAGTCAAATTGGTGATCCAAACAATATCCTCCTAGATATTAGCTACCACCAAGCTTTAGATCACGAGATCATGTCCCTAGGTGGGAGAAAAGGTGGGTGGGCTATCTAATTACCACCAAGAGATCACAAGATCATGTCCTTACATGTGAGAAAAGGTGGGTGGGGTATCTATTTCATCAAATTTTCCTGTGACACACTATCCTCAACCTTTTGGTTATTGCAAGAGTATGCACGCTTTACACCATGACTTCATGTCCCTCTAATGGATGTCCTTTTGCAAAATTTGGACCGCATGTTCATGTTCTTAAATGGGCATCCTTTCAGTAGAAAAATGGTGAATTAGGATATCTATTCCATCAAAGTCAGAACTTGTCCTAGCCCCAACCTGTTTGAACATCGACATCCTCGCTTTACCATCCACCCAGCACCCCTGTCGACCTACTACCATGTTTTTACCTTCATAACAAAATGCAAAAAAGTTTAAAAAATAACAATGACAATCTGTAAAGATCAAAGAGCACCAACCTCCTTTTGCCTTGACGCAGTGTCCAGCAAATCCAGAGTTTCAGCATCCGGATTGAGGTCATACAGGTTAGACAGATTAGATACTCTGAACTCGGACAAAGGAATCAGAGCTGCACATTCAACACATCATCATCAGTCAAAATTTCACCATGATTACTCTAATCTAATCTGATCATGGCCTCGGAGGCAAGTAACAGAGCCTCATAAAATCCACCAAGCAAATAACTATTTAATGGAAAAAACCCATGGCAGATCGAAACACAGATCCAGGCTCAATATCGTCAAGATTTAGTGACAGAAAATAGAGAGAAGGGAAAATAAAAATCTAAACAGTTGATTACGTGATCCAGACTGCTCCCAGAGTTGACTCTGTCCGCTCTCCGGCGTTTTGTTTTGATTCACATGAAGAACCACGACTCGATCTCCCTTGTCTGCCAGATTATCCAGAGCCCATTTTAGGGCAAATTTGCTTGAGACTGAGAAGTCCACTGCAACTCCGATATTTCGATCGCCAGGCATCTTGCGTTGCGTTGATATGCCGCTGTTATGAGTTTCCTCTGCTCGCTTGCTTCTCCTCTCCGGGGTTAAATTAGCTCCTCCCTGGGGTTAAATGCTGTTGTTCATATGTGAGAAAAGAGCAGACACCGCTTTGCATTTTAAGGTGGGCTCTCATGGACAAAAATAACATGACGTGGATATTGTTGTCATTTTCTATCTTTAATTTGATAAATACTTTTATTTGAATTTAAATAAAGGATGTGTAATGGCACAAGTGGTATTTTTACACAGACAAATCTCACTGATATTGCATGGCATAACCTTCATTAACATGAAGAATACGAATCCCAATTAAATTGAAACTTTTCCTTATAATAACTTAAAATTTTATATTTTAAATTAATCAAACAAGTTTGGTTTCAAGATTTTCCAATACCAGTTTCAGTTTCATGCACAGTTTAAATTTAGATTGATTCAACAGCAAAAGGGGTTAAATAGGTTAATGCATATAGTTTTTATAATTTTTTTATAGTTAAATTACGTATAAATTTATTTATATTAAAAATATATATATTTGATAAATTTGAATTGAAGTAGATTTAAATTTATTTATTTTTTAAATATGGTTATTTGTATATTTATATAGTTATTTATTGTGAGGGGTTTGTAGAGACTTTGTAAGTAAACATTTTAACTTGTTGAAAATAAAATAATAAAAAAATAAAAATAATTTATAGTAATTATATGGAATATAACTTATTAAAGGGGGAAATTAAATCAGCTTATATCTATCTTAACTTTGGATAGGGATCACATATCCTTAAATGAAAACCTCTTTAAGAGTAAAGAGATTTGATTCCTTTGTACACTTGGTAGATTCAAGGTTGAGGTGGATCTAAGCTAAGTTAATTCAATTTTTTGTGATTTAAAATAGAATTTACTTGGATTTTTTTTTTCTTTAAATGTAAAATTATGTTCATTTATATAACTTCTTCTCCATTCTAAATTGTAAAACACATTGTTTTGTTTTTTTGTTGTTTTAGTTATTGTCTTTTATCTCAAATGTCCATATACTAACCGAATACATACAAAAAGGAGGCTTATTGTTAATGATTTTGTTATGTTATACATTATGTCATAGTAGGAACATAACTATATGTCTATCTAGATACACTGGTAAATTCTAAGTGAAGTAAAAAAACCATAAGTTAACTAAAATCATCGAGAGGACATGGAAATATCAATAGTGCCTGAAATAATTGGATTGGTTGGAAGTGCAACATTTGGCTTATTACAGGGTTGATCCCTAATGCGAGCCAATTAGCAATCTAAGCTATCAAGTCATGATGTAATAACCCCATGTTGTTTTGAATTCCATCCAGTTGCTATGCTATCTCCATTTTGATATTATTTCTCTCCAAGAGTACTTTACCTAGTAGAGATTTCACCTATCAATACAAGTACACAATCTCGAGATATTGATTTTTTCTTTTACTGTAACAACTCTACTTACCAAAAAAAAAAAAACTATTTATACAATTTATGCTACTTTATCATCATTTTGAATTTATTACATTTTGTCATATTGTGATGTTTCAATACATGTGTACTTCCTGTCACTAAAATCTCTCCAATGACTTCATGGTTTGTGAACAATATAAAATTTTGTGATTAATGATCATGAGACAGTATTAAACAATTCCTCAATTTCTCTTTTCGTTTGAACTATCTTTTGTGACATTTCTTCACTGTAAAAATTCTGTTATAATAGTAACTTAATTTACTATTCCTTTACATTTTAATAATGTTCTACATCTTAATAATATTATGTCTTTTCTAGCATTTTTATTAAGATAATAACTCTAATAATCATCATGCTAAAATTATCTATTATAATATGAGAATATATATATTTTGTATTATGATATTATACTTCACACACTTATTCAGGTACAACTCTTTTAACCTTTTGGCTTTAAGTTTAATAGAATGAGGGTTTTTATCCAATTGTAGACATAACCCTTAGTCCTCAGATAATATATTTACACTTAACCATTTCAATGGTGTATAAACATCATTGATACCTTATACCTAACGAGTTTTACATTCTATCAATATTTAATCATTTGATTCAATTCGAATTTTTTCTTTGAAGTCATAAGGTGGGTACTTTTATGATGTTCTCATAATACATATCAAATGTTACAATATACACGCTCCCACCTACCTTATGACATTAATCCTATTCAATATCATATACATGTCACATACCATGGAATCTCTTTTGAGATATTAAGTTGGGTTATTATATTGAAGTTTCAATACCTAGACTAATTGACATAGTAATTAACATACGAAGCCAAAGTTTCAACGTTTTGATTTTTTTCAATCAGTATTGAGATTAGATCGTATGTTTTTCATGACTTGGTGACAGACCATTTATGTCATTCCTCTATTTGACGCTACCACTTCTTAATGATAGTACTTCGTTAATTAACTCCGTCACATGGCTTGAGTGATATTTTGAAGTCTTACTCCATGGATTTTTGCCACGTTTATGGAGGAGATTCCGTCGTATACCTTCCCTTCAACCTATGCATTTGGTTTTTCGATGGCATGTTAGGTTTTTGGTTTCATTTTCATTTGGTCACGCCAGCTGAGGTCTCGGCTCTGGTTCTCCACCCAGTGCCTTTTCGCAGCCCTCTTTACTTGGCTTACGAAAACCTACTCACCTCAGGTAAGAATTTGTTCTGCATTAATTTTACTCATAAATTATTTTTGTTATGCTTTCGGTTATTAAAGTCTAGTTTTCTTTTGTTGAACTAATTGTGTTTTATAGTTGTGATTGCAGGGATTCGTTCTATTCCTCACCATCTTGAGGTAATGTCGTTTTAGCATTTTCCAGGTAAGACTTTCATGGACCCATCGTTTTACGAAGATAAGTTATGTCTCTGGTTATTTTATGAATATGACAGTGGATTAGTTTACTAAACACAATTGCCCTCAATTTGTTTTTTCATTTCGTTTCATTAATTCTATGAGGAAATTCTTGGAATTAAGTTTTCAATTATAATAGAGACAATCACTCGTCCTACTACTTTTGTTCTAAGAGCATTTCTCTGTGTTTCGACACAGTTCCTTCGTTGAACGAATTTCGTTTCATTCCGATTATTGAATTCCATCTTTTATACAGTGATAGGATTGTTGTTAATTACAATCGTTTAATGTTGGAGTTATGAAATCTATTTAGCCCAATTTATTTGTGTTCTTCCACAGAGATTTATTTTTTGTTTAATTCCCAGGAAGGGAATATAATTTCGTTTTCTTTGTTTGGCTTTAAACTCAATATGAACTCCTCTTCATATATTATTGGTATTTACGTCCTCGAATTCCTTGGGAAGTTACAGAGAACATATTTTATTAATTCAAGAAATGGTTTGCTACTTTATTGATTCGGACCTTGGGTGGAAGCCCCTAATATCTAAAAAATTGAAATGGATCTGATAAGATCTGCAAAATTAGATTGACAGAAAAAAAGAGAGAACACACAGCAAATAAAATCACAAAAAACTTGTTTTATTAAAACATAGAATAAATGTGGAAGTTACATTGTGGTGAACAATGTCCTTTTACAAAATGCGACTTTTTACTTATAGATTTTTTTGTTACAATACCACAGGTAATTCCATGGGTGGGTAAATACCATGGGTGGATCTCACTTACAATACCATGGGGAAATACCATGGGTGAATGAATACCATTGGTGGATGCTACTTACAATACCATGGGTAAATTCCATGGGTGGATGAATACCATGGGTGGATGTCAATTTCCATTCGAATCATTCCTCCCTCCCTAAGAAGAAATGGTCCCCATTGCATGAAGTTCCCTCCTGAGAAGCCTTTGTTGAATATTAAGAGCCACTAAAGAGAAGGGTTTTGTGTGGTTAACCCATAATCGTGATGAATGAAGATTTGAGGATAAAGATACCCTGTAATGCTTGTGACCAACTGTGATATTGACAGTGTGCGGCCTAGAAAATGGACTTCGATGAAGTGTGGATTTGTGGATGACCTAGAACCATGAAAAATGAAGATCCGAGGATAGAGATACCATGTAATGCTTGCGACCAACTGTGATACTAACAGTGTGCGGCCTAGCAAATGGACTTTGATGAGAAGGATTTTGTGCAGTTGACCCATAACCGTGATTTTGATTGTTGATGAAGTAGCAAGTGCCTACATAGCTTGGCATGGGAGGGTATTTCTCCAAAGAACCCAATTCAAACGCTGCTATGTTGAAATTGATGAATGTGAAGCAAGCGCGGGGTGGGAGGGCATGTCTCCAAAGGGAACCTGCTTTAAATGCTGCTCCAGATTTAAAATGAGCATAAATCGGTCAATATAACTCAGAATATTTATTATAAATTGTTTTTGAAAATGGAATGATAATTCTGCATCTTCCCATGTGTTTGAAATCGCTATCTCGAGACTCTAGACTCTCAAATTCACACTGAAATTGTCCCGCCATCACAAAATTTCTGAAAACATAGCTGGTTTTAAATCAGCGATAACTCCATCATTCGGACTCCGATTTGACCGATTTATTTTTTAAAATTGGGTGATTTTTCAAGGGGAGCTCAGATATGTAACCATTTCTCTGAAATTTCGCATTGAAAATTGAAAAAAATGACAAGAGAGCTGCCATCCACGAATTGTCGTCAGAAAAATTTCTGCAACATTGCTAATTTTGAATCAGCAATATCTGTCTCATCCGAACTCCAATTTGGCCGAACTTCTTCTTCTTCTTTTTCTTTCTTTCTTTCTTCTTTTTTTTTTTTTTAAAAAAAAATTTTAATTTGGGTATTTTTTCACAAAGAATCTATATCTGGTCTTTGGTTTTGTAAAATTTTCATCAGAAGTTTTAGATCTGATCTACAAACTCCCCGCCCAAAAAAATTCATGGAGTTTGTTGAAGATTGTTGCAAAACATTGAAACTGAAATATGCTTCAAACCCTCATTCCCATGGATTCATAACCTGAATCTAATACCACTAATCCGGATCTTGGGTGGAAGCCCCCAATATCTAAAAAATTGAAATGGATCTGACAAAATCTGCAAAATTAGAATGACAGAAAAAAAGAGAGAACATACAAGAAATAAAACCACAAAGAAACATGTTTTATTAAAACAGAGAATAAATGTAGAAGCTACATTGTGGTAGAAAATTTGTCCTTTTACAAAATGCGACTTGTTACTTATATCATTTTTTTGTTACAATACCACAGGTAATTTCCATGGGTAGATCTCACTTACAATACCATGGGTGAATGAATACCATGGGTGGATTCCACTTACAATACCATGGGTAAATTCCATGGGTGGATAAATACCATAGGTGCATGAATACCATGGGTCGTTGTCATTTACAATACCATGGGTAAATTCCATGGGTGGATGGATAACATGGGTAGATGAATACCATGGGTGGATGTCATTTTCCATTCAGATCATTTACAAAATTCATTCCTGTTTGTTTTTCCTTCACTATGAATAAAAAAGTTTTGATTGCAATCCTTCATTGGATAGTAGAATGACTATGTTCTATATTCATTTTCCCTTATGAATACGTACCTCGTTTTTCCTCTACGATGCTCGAATTGTTATTTGCCATGGTAAGCCTAACTGTAGGGAACCAAATTACAATTAGTTATATAATTCCTACTTTTCCTTCATCAATACAGACTTGCACTTCATTTGATATGGTACCATTAGTTTTAGTCATACCATAATTCCATCCGGTATGAAACCAATTGTTAACTCATATTTTGTAATAGGGTTTTAAATCTGGTTACAGTTTGAATCCCAATTTTCATTTATGTATACACAGATACAAAATCAGGATAACTATGTATTAATTTACATAATTCTATTTTATTTTAAATGATTATAATTATGACTTATAATTATATTTATGTTACTTGTTCTGTAATTAATTTGCTAAGAGAATTTTGATATTCTTCTCTTCATTAGTATTTCTTATCTTATTAATTTCCTTAAATTAATAAAATAATGGCCAAGAACTCTTGCTCTTCTAACAAGATTTTCCAGATTCCTAGTACAGACCCTGTCTACCACAATACAAGTAATTTCCTTTTTATGTTTTTCATATTGTCTCTACAGTACCTTCTTGTCCATTTACATGCATGAACTTATCCATTTTTCTCTCTATGTATAGGGATGATTCCATTGTTTACCTTAGCCCAATAAGGTAATATTTATATTCCAATCACCCTCGTCAAGTTCTTTAATTATTTCACTTATTATATTCCTATACTAATCCTTGTATATGGTATCTTTCTGCAGGTATTGCACTTCTCTCGTTTTACCATTCCTCAAATTTGAGGCATTCATTCTATCAATCTTGACAATGTATTTTATTTCTTCTATTTATAGGTTGGTCCATATCATCTACATAATTCACTCCACTAAATTCAAGACTGTCCCTATTTATAATTCCTGTAATTATTTATACAGAACAATGGACTTTGTCAAATAATTTATGACAGTTTGTAATGATAATTTCTATCATTGATAATACAATTTTCATGTTATGTTTATAATAATAAATATTCATCTTTTTATAAGTAGTTGGTACATATATGGGTCTACTTCATTGCGCTATTTCTCTTGTACTATCTTCTAGTACTTTATTATGGACTTGATATTTAATTTCTTAGTCAATATAAGAATGAATAACTATATGTAACATTTTTGTTAATATACATCAGAGTATTTAAATTTAATTTGTACAATCATGTTCCTTTTAGATTGACAATTATCTCTTATTTATTGATGTATTTTATGTACTTAATAATTAGATTCTTACAACCTAACATTAGATTTAAACCCTCCTACTTGGGTTTAGGCATTATGTTTGTTGGTTTACTTATTTCAATTGTCTGTGTAACTATACAGAGCTAACTATATCTATTATAGTATGTTCTGTTAAATATATCAGACTACATAACTTACAATTTACATAATTTTATTATACCAATTAATAATACAGAAAAGATCATTTCCACATCTTTCTAATTGAATCATCATTACTCTAACTTTCATCACAACAACAATTTCATAAGAAAAAATTAAATTACTTGTGCATAATAATTTTCGTAAGATTATTTGCCACCCAACCTTGAGCTTTCTTTCCACAACTCCTCCCAAGCAGAGACCAATTCCTCCAAAGTGTAGACAATCTCTTGTCTACTCAGAAATGGCTTATTTAAGTTTACTTTTCCTTCAGCATGTTTCCATAACTGCGTCCAATTAAACCAGGATGTTGTTTTCCTTTAGCCTAGGCTTTACTTTTGTTTTTTCTACAAAATATTTTAAAACTAGTTTTTTCCTCTTTCTAGTTTTATTTCACCTCCTCTTAGTAACTTTCCACTTTATTGAGGTATCTTTTAGATTTTAATCTCCAATCTAATATTTTAAATTTATTTTACTTTCTCCAAGGATTTTTGGAGAATTTGGGAAAATCTTTGAATTTAATTTCATCCTCATGGACTTGAAATCCTAGTCTCCAATATACTCTAGTCTTCGCACAATAATTAAAATTCCACATTTATAAATTTTAAAAAATATAATATGTTCACAAATATTGTTTTCCTTTAGGTCCACTTAACCTTTAGGATTTTCAATTGTCTAATAAAAGCAGTAAAAATAAGGATATTACATATTCCCCCTCTAAAACAAAACATTGTCCTCAGTGTTGCAAAATATCAGTTCACTTATCAAACAGTGATGAATATTTCTCTTTCATTTTCTTTTCTCTCTCCCAAGTAGCTTCTTTAGGTGTATAGTACCTCCACTACACTTTAACCCTAGCTACCGTCCTACTCTAAAGCTTGATTTCTTCCCGTGCCAGTATACGAAGGGGCTCTCAAAGAAATTCTCCTTATGTTTCCACCTGTATCACAGTCCAATCAATTACATTAGTAAAATCATGTACATACATTTTCAATAAGGAAACATGAAAAACATTGTGAAACTTCATGTGACTAGGTAGAGCCAATTTATAAGCTATTGGCCCCACTCTTTCTAGAACTTCAAATGGTTCACAGTAGCATGGTACTAACTTAGCACAACTACCCATATATAAGGTACTTTTTTTAGGCTTAATCCTCAAGTAAACATGGCCTCCCACTTTGAATTCTCTATGAATTCTCTTTTTTTCTGCATATCTATTTTGTCTGTCTTGAGTTGTTTTAATATTTTGCTGAGTTTTCTTCACAGTTCTTTTCATCCCTTGCAATGCATCAAGTCCAAGAATTAACTTATCTTCTAGTTGACTCCAGCTAAGCTGAGTGTGGCACTTTCTACCATACAATGCTTCAAAAAGACTCATCTTTATTGAAGCTTGATAACTAATATTATATGCAAATTCTGCTAAATGCAGAAAATCTTCCCATTTTGTAGGTTTGTCCATAACATACATGTGTAGCATGTCTTCTAAAATCTGGTTGGTCCTTTCAGTTTGTACATTTGTTTGAGGATGGTATGCGGTACTAAAGTTCAATTTGGTACCCATTCCTCCAAACGGAGTCTTCCAAAAGGCTGAAGTAAACTTTGCATCTATATCTGATATAATCATTTTAGGAATGCCATGTAGCTTCATGATTTATTTCATGAATACATTAGCTACTTGAGTTGTACCAAAAGTAGATTTCACTGGTAAAATGTTTGCAGCTTTAGTCAATGTGTCTACAACCACCATAATAGAGTCATGTTGATACTTTGTTCTAAGAAATCCAGTGATGAAATCTATGGAAACCACTTCCCATTTCCATTCTAGAATAGGTAAAGGGTTCAAAAATCCTGCTGGATGTTGATGTTCCACTTTTACTTGCTAACATTCTAAACCTATAGCTATATAATCAGCCACATATTTCTTCATACCTGGCCAAAACATGTTCTTCCTTAATGCTGAAATCAATTTTTGATAACCAGGATGTATTGCATAAGGTCTTTTATAATACTAATCTAAAATTTCATGGTTTAATGATGTGACATTTAGAATATACAATCTTTGTTTGTAATAAATCATCCCCTTCTGATTTTGAGTATATCCCACTATTTCAGTTTTCTGCAATTTTTCTTGTAGTTTCACATAGTTTGAATCTTGCCTCATCACTTCTTGTATCAATTCTTCTATGTCAAATTTCACACTACTTCCAGCATTATTCAAAATTTGATAATATGTTTTATCTCTATATCGAACTCACTAAGGAAAAATAACCATCAAGCTTGTCTAGAATTTAAATCAGGTTGAGTGAAGAAGTATTTCAAACTTATGTGATCTGTCATTAGTATGAACTTCTTTCTTAACAGATAATGTCTCCACATCTTCAATGCATGTATTACAACAACTAATTCTAAGGCATATATAGTATAATTATGTTCATGTTTATTTAATTTTCTTGACTCGTATGCTATGACCGAGTTTTCTTGTAGTAATAATTTTCCTAATCCTTCTGCACATGCATCTGTACATCCTACAAATTATTTGTTTGGATCAAAAATCTTCAATATAGGGGCAGTTGTTAATTTAAGTTTTAACTGTTCAAAACTATTTTAACACTTTTTTTTCCATTCAAACTTTACTCCATTTTTCTGTAAAGAAGTAATAGGATAGGCTAAGGCCAAAATCCTTCCACAAACCTACGGTAGTGTGCAGCAATAACCATAAAAGATCTTATGGCTGGGACATCAGTAGGTATAGGCCAATCCATAATGTCTTGTATTTTCTTTGGGTCTACTGCTAAGCCATCCTCTGAAATTACATGACCCATATACTGAATTTTGTCCTTGTAAAATTCACACTTGCTGAGTTTTGCATATAACTTATGTTCTCTAAGTATTTGTCGGACAATTTTGAGATGTTCTTTGTGTTATTCTTCGTTTTTGGAATATACCAAAATGTCAACAATGAAAACTAATACAAATTTGTCTAGATACTTGTGCAATACATTATTCAATAAACACATGAATGCAGCAAGTGCATTAGTAAGTCTAAAAGGTAGAACTACAAATTCATAGTGTCCATATCTAGTCCTGAATGTTGTTTTACCGATGTCCTCATCTTTGATTTTGAGTTGATGATATCCTGTCGTTAGATCAATCTTTGAGAAGATAGTGGCTCCTCTCACTTTATCCAATTAGTCATCTATCCTTGGCAGAGGATATCTGTTCTTTATGGCCAATTTATTTAGTTGTATGTAGTCTATGCATATCCTGAATGTGCCATATTTCTTTTTAACAAATAGTACCGATGCTCCCCAAGGAGACACAATTGGTCTAAAGTATCCTCTGTATATTTTCAGTTTTAGCTCTAACAATTCAGGAGTACTCATTCTATAGGGGGCTCTAGAGACATGTGTAGCTCCTTGTACCAATTCAATTGAGAAATCAATTTCTCTTTTAGGGAGTAGATGGGAGATTTCCTCTGGAAATACATCTTTGAACTCTCTGATTACTGGTAAATTTTCTACAGCTTCTTTTTGAATTTGTTGTCCCAATTCCTCCACTTGTACAACATACACCTGACAACCTTTTCTTGTTGTCCTTTTTAACTGTAGTGCAGAAATTTGTCTGATTGATATTGGTCTTGGTTTTCCTTTCACTATCACAAGTTTTCCCTCACCATCCATACAGTGAACTGTTTTATCTAAGAAATTAACTATTGCTTTCTGCTTCTCTAACCAGTCAAGTCCCACTAACACATCATATGACCCTAGAGGAAAAATGTTTAAATTCATTTCAGTTTCATACCCATTTAAATTTACAACAGTTTTGGAAGTTTATGGGTAACTTCTTTTTTGTTCCAGTAGCTAACTGAACTAACCATGCTTGTTGAAATTTTTCTTATTTTAACTTGCACTTTTCCACCATCTAAGGACTTATATAGCTTAAATTTTCTCTTGGATATATCAAAATAGAAACAGGTTGTTCATCAATCATACCTTCGATTTCTATCATGGTTGATTGGTGTTTAGCTTGGTGATCCTTAAGTGCAGCACTGATCATTGGAATGTTTCTAGCAATATCGTTTACAGTAGTCGCCTCTCGTAACACTTGAATGTTCTGAACTATTCTATGAGGACAGTCACGTAACACGTGAGGTTCTCCACATCCCCAACATTTTAATGGTTACAACGCCCTCCTTTTTGTTGTTTGCATCCATTTGCGTAGACCCAGTCTATGATTCTGCCGGTTGATTCTCTCCAGTTTTGTTAAACTTCTTCCTTTGATGGTTTTTCCCAAAAAATTTCAAATATGCTGGTTTTACTCTCTTAACATTAGAGTCATCTTTCCCTTTTTCTTTGTTTATCCAATTTTTCAGCTGATCATTTCTGCCTTTGAACTGCTGATAACACAGTCTTTCTTTGTGAACAGCTCCATCCATTGTCTTGGAATTGTCAAATTCTATTATCTCCTTATATATAGTAGGTAGACAGTTTAGAAATTATTGTACTTTGGCCTTTTCCTCTCTGATATTTGGCACATAGCGAAGCAAGTTAGTAAATTTGGTAACAAACTCATCAATAGTGAGTTGTCCCAATCTCAGCTCCTGAAAGTCTTTGGCTTTATCATCATAATATCTCTCATTTATATATATATAGACTTAAATTTTGTTTGAAAGTCTTCCCGGGTAACAATTTTTTCATCTAATACATGTACCATTTTGGTTTCTTCCCACCACAGGGTAGCTTTACCCTGTAGTTGGTAAATGGTCAATCTGGCTTTCAGGTTACTTCCATATTCATAGACTTGAAATTATTTAACCATGTTCAGAAGCCAAGCTTCTGCATCCTCCTCTTTTTCACCATCATAAGTGGGAGGTTTGATTTTTTGGAATTATCCTTGCAATACCTTTTTCTTTCTGGACTGTTGTTCGGGTGCTTCACCATCCTCAAATCCTTCTAATTTGGTTTCAGCTTCTTTCATCTTTTTTCCAGGGTCTTCACTTTCGTGACTAGACCTTGAGGTTAATTCCTTGACCAACCTCTCTTGCTCTTCACTGGCTTGCAACAATCGTTCATTGATGGCTCTCATTTGAATCAATCTCGTTGCATATCTCCGACCATATCCAAAAACTGAGCATTTTGATCTGGTGGATTTTCATCACCACCCAGATCCACGTACAACACTTCTCTGTCACTCATAATAATAGTTGTACTCTTCTGCACTTAGTCACTGTACACATAATAAATTAGTGCATCAAAAAAAATTTGTAAATCATTTACAAAAGCATAATTTGGGTTTTTATATTTTCTTTTCTGTGTGGGGACACATAGGCCCAGTGTTTTCAACATGGGCTCTGATACCATTTGTAACAACTCTACTTACCCAAAAAAAAAAAATCTATTTATACAATTTATGCTACTTTATCGTCATTTCACTTTATTACATTTCGTCATATTGCGATGTTTCAATACATGTGTACTTTTTGTCGTTAAATCTCTCCAATGACTTCATGGTTTGTGAACAACATAAAATTATGTGATTAATGATCCTAAGACCATATTAAACAATTCCCCAATTTCTCTTTTCATTTGCACTGTCCTTTGTGATATTTCTTCACTTTACAAATTATGTTATAATAGTAACTTATTTTACTATTCATATACATCTTAATAATGTTCTGCCTTTTCTAGCATTTTTATTAAGATAATAACTCTAATAATCATCATGCTAAAATTATCTATTAAAATATGAGAATATATATATTTTATATTATGATATTATACTTCACACTCTTATTCATATACAACTCTTTTAACCTTTTGGCTTTAACTTTGAAGTTTAATAGAATGAGGGTTTTTATCCACTTGTAGACATAACCCTTAGTCCATGGATAATTTATTTACACTTAACCATTTCAATGGTGTATAAACATCGTTGATACCTTATAACCAACGAGTTTTACATTCTACCAATATTTAATCATTTGACTCAATTCGAATTTCTTCTTTGAAGTCATAATGTGGGTACTTTTATGATGTTCTCATAATACATATCAAATGTTACAATATACATACTCCCACCTACCTTATGACGTTAACCCTATTCAATATCATATACATGTCACATACCGTTGATTCCTTTTGAGATATTACGTTGGGTTATTATATTGAAGTTTCAATATCTAGACTAATTGCCATATTAATTAACATATTAAGCCAAAGTTTCAACGTTTTGATTGTTTTCAATCAGTATTGGGATTTGATCGTATCTTTTTCATAACTTGGTGACAAACCATTTATGTCATTCCTATGTTCGAGGCTATCACTTCTTAATGACGGTACTTTGTTAATTAAATCCATCACATGGCTTGAGTGATATTTCGAAGTCTTACTCCATGGATTTTTTCCACGTTTACAGAGGAGATTTCGTCGTATACCTTCCCTTCAGCCTATGCATTTGGTTTTTCAATGGCATGTTAGGTTTTTGGTTTCATTTGCATTTGGTCATGCCGGCTGAGGTCTCGACTCTGGTTCTCCACCCAGACCCGTATGCCTTTTCGCAACCCTCTTTAATTGGCTTACGAAAACCTACTCACCTTAGCTAAGAATAAGTTCTGTGTTAATTTTTACTCATTTTTTTCTATGCTTTCGGTTATCAAAGTCTGGTTTTATTCTGTTGAACTAATTGCGTTTTATAGTTGTGATTGCAGGGATTCACTCTATTCCTCACCATCTTGAGGTAATGTTGTTTTAGCATTTTCCAGGTAAGACTTTCATGGACCCATTGTTTTACGAAGATAAGTTATGTCTCTAGTTATTTTGTGAATATGGCAGTGATTTGTTTACTAAACACAATTGCCCTCAATTCGTTTTTTCATTTCGTTTCATTAATTCTGTGAGGAAATTCTTGGAATTAATTTTTCATTTATAATAGAGACAATCACTCATCCTACTAATTCTGTTATGTGAACATTTCTCTATGTTTCGATACAGTTCCTTCATTGAACGATTTTGGTTTCATTCTGATTATTGAATTCCATCGTTTATATTGTGATAGGATTGTTTTTAATTATAATTGTTTAATGTTGGAGTTATGAAATCGATTTACCCCAATTTATTTTTGTTCTTCCACAAAGATTTATTTTTGTTTAATTCCCAAGAAGGGAATATAATTTATTTTCTCTGTTTGGCTTTAAACTCAATATGAACTCCTCTTCATATCGTATTGGTATTTACGTCCTCAAATTCCTTAGGAAGTTACAGAGAACATATTTTATTAATTTAAGAAATGGTTTGCTACATTATAAAATTCGTTCCTGCTCGTTTTTCCTTCACTATGAATAAATAAGTTTTGATTGCAATCCTTCATTGGATAGTGGAACAACTCTATTCTATATTCGTTTTCCCTTACAAATACATACCTCATTTTTCCTCTACGATGCTCGAATTGCGATTTATCACTGTAACACTAACTGTAAGGAACCGAATTACAATTACTTATATATTTCTTACTTTTTCGTCGTCAAATACAGACTTGCACTTTGTTTGGTATGGTACCATTATTTTTAGTCATACCATAATTCCATCTGGTATGAAACCAATTGTTAACTCATATTTTGTAATAGGGTTTTAAATCTCGTTATAGTTTGAATCCCAATTTTCATTTATGTATACACAGATACAAAATTAGGATAACTCTGTATTAATTTACATAATTCTATTTTATTTTAAATGATTATAATTATATTTATGTTACTTGTTATGTAACTAATTTGCTAAGAGAATTTTGATATTCTTCTCTTCATTAATACATCTTATCTTATTAATTTCCTCAAATTAACAAAATAATGGCTTGTATAGGAACTCCTGTTCTTCTAACAAGATTTTTCTAGATTCCCAGTACATACCCTGTCTACCAGAATACAGGTAATTTCCTTTTTATGTTTTTCATATTGGCTCCACAGTATCTTCTTGTCCATTTACATGCATGAACTTATTCATTTTTTTCTCTGTGTATAGGGATGATTCCACTGTTTAACTTAGCCTAATAAGGTAATATTTATATTCCAATTACCCTAGTAAAGTTCTTAAATTATTTCACTTATTATATTCCTATACTAATCCTTGTATATGGTATCTTTTTGCAAGTATTTCACTTCTCTCACTTTACGATTCCTCAAATTTGGGGCATTCATTCTATCAACTTTGACACTGTACTTTATTTCTTCTATTTACAGGTTCGTCCATATCATCTACAAAATTCACTCCACCGAATTCAAAACTATGTCCCTATTTATAATTCATGTAATTATTTATACAGAACAATGGACTTTGTCAAAAAATTTATGTCAATTTGTAATGATAATTTCTATCATTGATAATGTACTTTTCATGTTATGATTATAATAATAAACATTCATTTTTTTTATAAGTAGTTGGTACATAGATGGGTCTACTTCATTGCACTATTTCTCTTGTCCTATCCTCTAGTACTTTAATATGGACTTGATATTTAATTTCTTAGTCAATATAAGAATGAATAACTATATGTAACCTTTTTGTTAATATACTACAAAATATTTAAATTTAATTTGTACAATCATGTTTCCTTTAGATTGACAATTATCTCTTACTATGTTTATATTTTTGTTAAATTATTGGTTACAACTAGATAAATTCACTATTTCTCTTACATCTTTTCCACATTTATTAATGTATTTTATGTACTTAATAATTGGATTATTACAACCTAACAACATATTTAAACCCTCCGAGTTGGGTTTAGACATTCTGTTTGTTGCTTTACTAATTTCAAATTTTCTGTGTAACTATACAGAGCTAACTATTTCTATTATAGTATGTTCTGTTAAATACATCAGACTATATAACTTACAATTTACAAAATTTTACTATACCAATTAATAATACATAAAATATAATTTCCACATCTTTCTACCTGAATCATCATTACTCTAAATTTCATCATAACAACAATTTCATAAGACAAAATTAAATTACTTGTGCATACCAATTTTGGTAAGACTATTTGCCACCCAACCTTGAGTTTTCTCTCCACAGATCCCCCAGAGCAGAGACCAATTCCTCCAAAGTGTAGACAACATCTTGTCTACCCAGGAATGGCTTATTTAAGCTTGTTTTCCCTTTAGCATGTTTCCATAATTGCGTCTGGTTAAATCCGAATTTTGTTTTCCTTTAGCCTAAGCTCTACTTTTGTTTTTTCCACAAAAGTACTTTAAAACTAGCTTTTTCCTCTTTCTAGTTTTATTTCACCCCCTCTCAGTAACTTTCCACTTTACTAAGGTGTGTTTTAGATTTTTATCTTCAATATAATATTTTAAATTTATTTTATTTTCTCTAAAGATTTTTGGAGAATTTGGGAAAGTCTTTGGATTTAATTCCATCCTCGTGGACTTGAAATCATGGTCTCCAATATACTCTAGCCTTTGCACAATAATTAAAATTCCACATTTATAAATTTTAAAAAATATAATATGTTCACAAATATTGTTTTTCTTTAGGTCCACTTAACCTTTAGGATTTTCAACTATCTAATAAAAGCAGTAAAGATAGGGATATTACATTTACACATGTGCTTGAGATTTGAAACTTAGTTCACCACCTCAACTATACTTTCTATATCAGATTGATAATCTATATCAAGAATTATTGCATCTTTAGCATTATGAAGTTCTTCTTGTATATTTGGAGGAATTTGAAGGCGATAAATATGAGTAGAAGAGATACTCTTACTCTATAATGCAAACCACTATAAGATATGCGAGTAGCTAATCCATGATGTAGCCTCATGCACTAATGCAACATGAAGGGAGAGGCGAGGGGAGAGCAGGGACCACAGATAATAGTGTTGGCCAATGAGAACTAACAACACACATTTGAAAAAAATAATCTAGAAAGGAGAGTAGACATAGCCCCAAATTTAGCTAGTAAAGCTCTGAGAGCATAAATAAAATTGAGACCAATCAAAGTCTCCTACCACAACCAAACAAGAGCTACAAGGATATGAACTTAAGCGAGCCATAAATACTTAAAATATAATAACAATGAATAAGGATAGAACTAGACTGAAAGCGAGAACAGATGGAAAATAACTAGTGAACGAATCCCAACACTTTCTAGTAGCTCAATCCTTTGTCAAAGTAGTATGAGTATATCCAAGCAAATAAGTCGTACCTTGGAGTTTTACCACCAGTATTAGCAGAATCAATATTAACTATATCTTTTGTGTTGCTCCACATACCAAATGTTGGATACCTCATAAATCTTCTCACCTCTCCAAGAGATTAAAATTGATACTACATGCAAAACCTTTTAGGAAGTAGGAGCTATGAAGATTGGGATGTTCAAACCATGACGGCCTGGACCATACCCCTCAAAGCCTCCAGAAATTGCATAGAGAGTTCTAGATTTTACAACAAAACTAGTAAATCTAAAGAACCCCAATGATAACCTAACATAGTGCATAATGAAATTTGATATCCTTGAATCGCCATATTAGAATCATGGAGCAGGAAACATTGAATACTGAAAAGATTTCACATCACTCATTCCAATTTCATTGTATTTCCACCTAGTATCGTAGATTTCCTTATTGCAGGTATTCATTATTGAGGGCATGTCAGTATTAATGCAAACACTTGTAATGAGGGGGATGGTGGTGTCCACGCTTCCCTTACTTATTCCTTAAGGTGATGGCAGGTTGGCCACCCTCCCTTCCTCCTATGTGTGTTCTTCCACCCACTGAGATTTGTAAAGCATCTTGTTATTCTCAATGCAAATATCAAAATAAAGATGTATACATTTTTTTTAATTTTAATATAAGTGAGTTAAAAAAATCTCTTAATTCTAATTTCAGTAAAAAAATATCATTATTTATATTCAAATTTGTGTAAATTTCAATCACTTTAGGTTTATTATACTGCTACAGGTATGGTATCGGCATTTAATTTTGCTTTGACTGTGTATTAGTTTGTCTTTGACCAAATTTTTTTGCCCTTTATCCATAGTTTAACTTTGGAATTAATTTTTTGTTATCTCTTATTACTATTTAAATTTATTTATTTGTAAGATGATTGGTTGACGTCATATTATGGTCTCTTTAGTAACTTCCATTTTTGTTAGTTACTAATTTTTTATTTTATTTTTTTCAGTCTTATTTCTTTTTTATTTAACATTTTTATTTTTATTTGTTTTTCATTTTTCTATCATTTCCATTTTCATGAATTAGAGGTTTTCTCCATATTTTCAATTTTGTTTCCAGAAGAAAAAATTGAACCATCTATTAATATCATAGAGAGTTACATAGTATATGCGTGTTGCATTCAAAGAACTGCATTTCCTTCCTTTTCAGAAAAGAGATGGAGTTACTGCTAGTGAAAAAGATTCACAGCCAAAATATCTAATTGAGTGTGAACTCAACATCCTAACTTCCCCCCCCCGGGTTCCCTTGCTAGGGATATCACCCGAACAGGAGGAACCATCTTTCAATTTAAGATGACTTAGTGTTTTATATATATATATATATATATATATATATATATATATATATATATATTAAAATGTATATATGTTAATATAAACAATATTAGTTAATCATATTTCTTAATTTTTGGTGATGACATTCAACAATACAACATTTTATTAGTTGTTTTATTTTTGTGATGAATTCTGTCTTTATAATTTTTTTGTTTAATTAAGCTATAGTTAAATTAGGGGTAGGTACTAGCTACTATGTAGCCTTTGTTATAAAATAGATTGGCAATGGATAGCATTTCATATTTTTTTTTTCTAAGTTGGTTTAATCTATTGATATAGAACATAATGTACAGAGCGAGACATGCCTCCGGGCTGCAAAGCTAACCAGCACCGGAGGGAGTCTTAATAAAAAAACAAAAATTAGACCACCCCTATAGGGGAAACCGGCCCCATAGATGTTGCCCATAATTGGGAAACCAACATTGACAGAGTTACACAAAAACTAGAGTTTACAAAAATAGCCATTATCGTCACAGTGTTTCCATTCCATGTGTCTAAGCATGCAGTAAATCATTGCAAAAACCAAAAAGAGGTAAGGAGACCTGTGAACAGGCTAGCTATCAGTGTGTGAGGGAGGAGTCTCCTCCACAATTGGGCAGTTGTAATCATCCTCCACATCTTCGTATTTTTCCTTGGAATGCTGGGCAGTGTTCTCCGAAGAGGAAGTGGAGCTTTTATCCTACGTTTGCTTGTCTGAGAGTGAAGAGTTCCGGTTTCCATTTTCATCGCTACTGGAGGTCTCCGAACCAGTTTTGACAAGGAGGGCCAAAGATTTTCTGGACACCTAAGGAGGCCTAACAGAAATCGTGGACTTCCTCCTACGCTTACTGGGGCCAGAGGCATTGCTTTCACGCTGCTCTTCCTGGAACACTACCGAGATGGTGGCTATAATTTTGGGCTTGTCCATGGCACTGGTGAAGTGAAAATGGGCGACATTGCCAGCCAGAGGCTGAGAGGTGGAGACAGCATGGCTAGAAAGGGGCAGATGAGAGCCAACTCCTCTCCCACCACCCTGACTGCACCTCATACAATGCCTTCGCGGCATGCTGGCTGAATGGGAAGACAAAGAGACCGAGTGAGAGGACAAAGCGACCGAGTGGGAAGATGATGAAGGTGAACCAGCAAGCGAATGTGAGAGTGAGGATGTAAGAGGTGACAATGAAGGCGAACCAGCGAGCAAAAGCAGGAGACAAGAAGGTTGTAGAGTGCGAGGGGAGGTGCGAGGCGAGCACGACACCGGGATGGCAACAGAGGGAAAATGAAGGCAGAAATGAGCACAAGGACGAGAGTCTGGCAAGGCCAAGGGAGGGCTAGCACCAGTCAACTGGTTGGCGTGCCGAATGCAGAGATGCATCGAAGAGAAGGAGCCCGAGAAGGCATACAAAGAAGTACTTAGAATGGGAAAATGCGTCTCCGTTGAATTATGCATCGGGAAAATTGTAGCAGAGTGATGGCAAAACGAGTGAGTGTTGAATGCCCAACGCCGAAACCCAAGGGCCTTTAAGGCCTTGGTACCATGCTTAGAGGTGGGAAGGTGGCTTGGCCAGATGTCTCGCCATGGGCCAGCCACCGTAATGTTGTCATTGAACACCCGCATCCGGGAGATAGCATTTCATATTAAATAATGAAGATATAAATGTTTGGATAATAAAGGGTATTTATCCCAAAGTTGTACTCTCTTGAAAAGAATAAAATAATAAGTTTAGAGTTTGGAAGTATCTTTAAGGAGTTTTTAAAAATATATATCATTTAAACTGTGTAATATAATGTATTAGTTTGGTTTAAGTTTTGAAATATTGTTCATTAAATTGATTTAAATTTGTATATATCTGTTACATGTATGTGTATGTTGTTATTTATTTAATTTAATTAGATGTTGTTTAAAATAAAGTTATTTTATTTTATTTTTCGGATATAAAATCTCTAACAATGTAAGGAGGTTATCCACATGGCATTATATTGTACAAAGGCTGCAACAAGGCTTTCAAGTTATGATCCAATCAAATGTTCAATTTTTTTTAATAATATTGAAAAATAAATATTTATTTTCAAAGTTAAACGTTATAAATTGCATTGGTCAATGTTAAATTGATGGTGATCAACAAACAAATCGTAGGGACTAATAATGATTCCATAAACATATTTAAATTTAATTATTAAGCACATAAAAACTCAATACTTACATTAAACTTACAATATAACAAGTTTCTTAACCATGGATATCCACCTCCAATTTACCATGGATATTAATAACTTGTAAATAGGTTTTGTTACAATATCGTGTGCAAATACCATGGCTTATCAATATCACATGTCAAAAAACCATAAGAGGGAGGTGTAAGAGACAAGGAGAGAGAGGAATGAAAAGACAGAGGAGGGGAGGGAGAGGATAGAGGGAGGGAGGGAGAGATGGAGTTGGAGGGAGAGAGAGGGAATAACAAAGACATAGAGAGATAGAGATAGAGAGAGGGGGAGTGAAAAGGGGGAGATGGAGAGGATGGATGACAAAGAGAAGGAAAGAGGAGAGAAATGGAAGAGAGAGAGGGTGGAGATAGGGGGAGAGAGAGAAGGAGATAGGGAGGGAGATAGTGCCATAGTTTGAGGGTAGAGAGGGAGAGATGGGGGGAAGAGACAAAGGGAGGTGGAAGATAAAGGGGGAGAGAGGGCATGAGAGAGAGGAGAGAGGGATAGAGAGATTAGAACAATAGGGAAGAGAAAGAGAGGGGAGAGAAAGAGGGAGAGATGGATACAACCTAGATATGGTATGTGATTATATTAAAACCATTCTAGATCCATCTTAACCCCAGACCTATCAAGCGCCAAGAGGGATCAAATCTCTTTTCACTCTAAAAGAGGTTTCTATCTCAAGAGATTTCATCCCTCTCAACGTTTGATAGATCCAAGATTAAGATAGATTTAGGTTGGCTTAATTTTTAATTGTTTAAGATAAAATTCACTTGAACTTTTTTATTTTTAAATGTTAAATTTGAATTGATTAAGGAACCAAAGATATTAAATAGTTAATGTATAAAGTTATTTTAATGTTTAATTAATTTATGTATTAATTTATTTATATTAAAAAAATTATATATTAATAAATTTGATAAATTTTAGTTTAAAATTTGTTAGCACTTTGTAATTCCTCGAGGCTGAGGAGAGGAACCCAAAGGTAACCACAAACCACTTTAAAACTGGAATCTAGCCCTTCCAGCTTCAGAGAGGACTCTCTCTATATGATTCTTCGGTCACTTAGATGATTGATGGTGTTAGGTTTTAGGCTAGGTATTTAAGATCATAAGGGAATATAAGTTAACGGTTTGATGGCAAGGGAGAAGGAAGATCGATTGGGCATGGAGTCATATTAAACTGATGATTTTTAGTGAGAGGATGAAAAAATGAGAAATATTTAGACAGGGGCAAGGTAGGCATTCCTTCTAGTGTTTTTTTTAATCAAATTTCATTATATGGAGGCAAGTGAAAGAATATTGTATTTGATCACATCTAAAGCATCTAGCTAAGGGTGAATTTTAGATATTGTTGTAGAGGAAAAAACACTCAAATGTTTAGTCAATTATTCCAGAGCATCTTACAAATGAATTATGAAATAAACTTCTTAAACTAAACACTGAATAATTTACACTTAAGCATGGCAATAAAAAAATATAATAAAATGAGAATAGGATATCAACATAACCATAAGAAATTGACACATGAATTCCTGAGAAAACATACATCGGCCTTCATCATTCACTGAAAACTTTTAAATGGAAAAGTATAATGCACAATGTTTTATTTCTCTTACCCTCACCAACCAACCAACTCTCTTCTCATAGAAATTTACAAAATATAAAGGAAAAAATATTTCCCAAGCTAAGGAGTTCTATTTCAATCAATTCCCCAAAGATAGAATCAATTACATTAAATTTGGAATTGTCTGCTGGGAAATAGGGACTGAATTTATGGAAAATGGGGGTCAAAGATTAAATCGTATCTCTTTAATAATGAAATTTATTGCAAAACCGAAGGAAATTTTTGTATATGAGCTTGTTCTTGAGATAAACCTCTCTCATTTTCCGAAAATTCTTCTCCATCTCCTTAAAATCGGCACCCAAAGATCATGACTAAAACAGGAAATTACGAAATTTGAAAAATAGGTTGTAAATATTCACTAGAATTTTCCAATATTTGACACCTTTGAAGAAAATGAAGGAGGTTTTTGTTATTTGGCTCGTTCTTAACAAAATCTTGTTTTTCTTTTTCAAAATTCATTTCCATTTGGTCATAAACCGATTTTGAAGTTAACTACTAAAACAATAAAAAACACAACAAATCCCCTGCAGCAAAAGCGCAACAACTATGCACAGTGAATTCATCATATGTATGTTGTAGATCATCCCCTATATCTATGAATGTTCCAAATAGGTGGAAAATGACACCTAAACCATCAAATATCTATTAAGAAACACCTGACCAAACTACAAACATCCCTTCGTCGAAAAGCATCATCTACAATAGAAGCGCAATGAATTTGATTTGTGTGAATCTGACCAGTTGTTGACATTTTTCACTGAGAAAACGATTGATTGATGATATTGACATTCACAAACACCTCCTTTGAACCTTTGTTCACAAAAATTCTTGCCAAAACTATGGCCTTCAATCAAATCTTAATGCCTTTGACAGTAGCACAGCAAAAAAGTGCAGCAGTGAAGGAGTAAATGTGAAACTGACTAGATAAGCGTCCTCTTCAACATTTTGAGATGAAATTTGAGGTATTAAACACAAAATAAACACGAAAAACAAACTTATAGAACTTGGAGGTTGTCAAGGTGCAAGAAACCATAACACTTGTGAAAGCACGACGCAAAAGAGAAGTGCAACATCAACTTGTGGTGATGAGGATATCATACAATATTTTTTGATTTGACCTTGCCACTAAATTAAAAGACACCATTAATTGTCCCAATGGTGAGAGACCAAACCCATTATTTACCTTTATCCTTGATTGAATGACACATTAACCCTAGACTTACTAAACCTATACCTTTTAAGACATTGACAACTTGACTTTTATTTACCACTCAAACTTTGATATATCCTATCTTGAATTTACTAAGACTTGATCTCTATGAGATCATAGCAACATTTTACAAATTGACCAAAATAAAAAAGACTAAGCTTGACTTTGATTACTATAACATAGGACACATTGGCTCTGATGGGGATGGCATCGTCCCTGTGAGGTGCCAAATAACACCGTATACTAGTAGCTTGATCCATTGGGTTGTTCCCAACCTAGAGAATACTTTTTGCAACTTGATTCATACTCTGAAACTAGAACCACCATACAAACTGAAAATTACAACTCACACTGCAAACTAAAAATGAATGTTGAAAAATAATACCAATCTGCCAAAACAAACTGCTAGAAACTAGCACACTTCTAGAAAAGATGCTCAGAGTGTTGAGCTTATTCACACACCTACTCACTCTAACCGATCCACAATTTTCTTGATCAAGTGAAGTAAAAAATTATTGTAACCATGAAAGAAAATGGCTTGATGACTGGACTTTGATTTCATTTTTTTCAAGTAGAAAGAATTTTTTTTTTATAATTGACAACTTGAAATTCAACCAAAACTGATAACCATGATTCATAAATACAAGAAAATTTGTCTTCCTTGATTACTACAAAAAATTGGAAAAAGAGTCTTGGATATCATGAATGACTACCTTTCTTTGGTCAACAAAAAGAAAAGAACATCCATTCTTTACAATTGTTGATTTTTTTGTATCATGAAGCCTTTCATTCAGTCGATCCTTCTCAAATGGAAATGCAAAAATTTGTTCTTTCCTATCATCCATATTAAAGACAAGGTTTGTGTGTTCTTGTAAATATTCAATTGAAGAAACCACATATTGAATAACAAAAATGTCTACAAATGACGCTTCATGTATATCAACAAGAGTGCCATCTTGGATTTTAAAAAAAATGGATATGTTAATGCAAGATATGTAAAATCATGAATAGATTCTACACCATCCAAGGGGTATAAAAAAACCTGCTCTTCTTCATTATTTTCTTGCAACTCTAGGTAGTTATCACCATGAATGGTTTCACTGCCTAAAGTTTCTATGCATGCAATTTCATAGATCTGATTTTCATAAGTTTCTTCATGAGACGAAAACTAAGAAAATGAATGGCATGAAGAACAAATTGATCTATTATCCTTGTCTCTTTCTTGGTCATTTGAAAATTGTTGAATATGTTCATCAACCTCGAGAGAACAAACATGTTGTACATTATTATTGAACTTAGTGGATGAATCATGATTGTCTTCATCAGGATGTTGATCTACTTCATTTTCAGCCCTTGGAGAAACTATTTCCTTCTAGAAATCCACTTGAATATCATGGCAATTGTCCTCTACTATTTCCTCTTGATGTTGAAAAGGATTCTCATGAAAGGCCTCTATAAGCTCTTCATCCATAAATTGACCATCTTCATAAAAAATTCCCAAATTCTTAATATTTTTTTTAAAATGTGTTCAACAATGTTTGACCAACAACAAGGAAGGCTGATATTATTTATATCTGTCATAAAATAATGTATGAAAAACTCTAAGAGAATACAAAAAATCATTTAGCAAGCTTTCATACCATGATTGTGCATTTCTCTCCAAGGATACCATAAACATCTTCATCAAGCAGTCCTTATGAAATTGAACCCTTAGCTTGCGTATGTGCATGTGAAATTTGACCAAATGAAGAGCAACATCATCTCCTTATCCATATTTGAATCTAGGCAGATAAGTTTGCCAATCTACATGAGGTGTGTGATTTGGAAAACCTGGAATGTGATCTCGATTCGTGGGAGCATACCTTTTGGATTGAGAATTCATATTTGACCAGTGGAGTTGCTAGTAGAATGTTGAAAGTTGAATTCTAGATCTTGTTGACAATGGAGTTGTCCAGTGAATAATGCACAACCTTCTTGTGTCTGATCATTGTTCACCATTAGTAATCAGATATGAAACTTCATGGTTCTTTCCTAGGGAAGATGGAAAATTTTGCTCCTCGGAAATGATGCCACTATGTTAGCACTTCGTAATTCCTCCATGATGAGGATAGGAACACAAAGGTAACCACAAACCACTTTAAAACTAGAATCTAGCCCTTCCAGATTCAGAGAGGGATCTCTCGATATGATTCTTCAGTCACTTAGATGGTTGATGGTATTGGAGTTGAACTGTTATTTAGATAGGAAGATAAATTCAGGATTTGATGGCGGAGAGAGAGCACGTGGGCATGGAATCATATTAAACTAATGATTTTCAGTGAGAGGATGAAAAAATGAGGAATCTTTAGATAGGGGTAAGGTAGGTAATCCTTATGGTGTTTTTTTTTTTATATCAAAATTCGTTGTAGAAAGGTGAGTGAAAGAATATTGAAGTTGATCACATCTAAATCATCTAGTTAAGGATGAATTTTAGATGTTGTTATAGAGGAAAAAACTATCAAAGGTTTGGAAGGTAGTTATGCATTTCCTCATGCAAGAATGAAGTATTGTTGATGAGAACTTTTGGAATCCTGTGTATTTTTATCGAAGGGCTTGACGTCGGGTGAAAACTTCACCCATCTTCAGGAGCAATAAGATTAAATATATTAAGCTTATTGCTCCTGAAGATGGGTGAAGTGTTCGCCCGACGTCGAGCCCTTCGATAAAAATACACAGGATTCCATAAGTTCTCATCAACATGTTCTCGACTATGGAAACATTCACAACTTAACATGAGATATTTAAAAAAAAATATTATTATTAATTATAATAGCAGTCTTTAAGTGTGATTTTTTGGAGTTTTCGATGGATTTCTGGTTGGAATTAAGAGAAAAAAAATTGTGGTCAAATTTTGATTTGTGTTATTTAAACTGGTTTTTTTATTACATATATGGATTCAACACCCTCAAAAATCCCTAGGGCATTATGATTGTGAAGAGTTCATCTCTTAAACTTGTGATTTTAATGAATCCCTGTTGGATTCTAGACAAATTAGATCGGAAAATAAACTATAAAACTTTCCAAAAAATATGCACTTAAAGACTACTAGATTAAATGTATTTAAGTGTATTAATTGTGGTTTGTTAAGTGAGTAAAAGTATTTTTTGTGTGTGAAAGATCTTAGTTTGAGTAGTCTAGTGAATAATTTGTCTCCCTAGTTGTGAGGGTTCAAGCTACCAATTCTCCATAAATTCTTATTTTAGTTTAAAAAAATAAATAAAAGTTTTGTCATTAAAATTAAAGCCCCTTCAATAATGTTTGTGTTTGTATGTATATACTATAATAGTAGTTAAAGTTAGATGAAAGCCTCTGTGACTTTGGCAAAAACTTAGTTGGTTTGAAACGTCAACTAAATCCTAATGATGTGATTAATTTGAAAGACATTTTCTTTAGCAACATGGATCACAAAAGTCTAAGATCTAACAATATTAAATCTATTTATATGCTCAAAAATTAATTTGAATAATATTAGATTACAATTTTATTAACAAATATATAAATAAATTTAAATAATAATTGTGGGAAAAAATATTCCCTTGGGGGCAGCTAAATTGGTCATGGCCATGAAAATGAGGTGTTATGTGTGAGGAGGTTCAAGGTCCAAATCCCCGTGATTCACTTGTGCCTACATAAATAACATAAGTAGGTGTCTATGGGTTATAGTGGTAGTGGTTGGAACTGACCCCATATCATACAAGTATAAGAGCAAAGCAGTTGGTGATTCCTCTAGTCACCAAAAAAATGGAAAAAAAATATAAAACATAAAATATTTAAATTTGAATTTAAAATTAACTATTTAATTTATTTTTTATTTAAAATTAATATTTAAATATAACTAAAATACCCATTAAATTGAAATTATCATTTCGAAGATAATATCACCACGTAATTGGATGATACAATTCTTATTAAATTGTAATTTTTTGTTATTTAAATTGAATGTTTGAATGTATAAATAGATTTATTGTCATGATTTTTTTTAAAGCATTTGAATTATGCAGATTACACAACTCAAATTTACGATTTTGTAAAAACCCTATATGATTTTGAACAAAATTGACCAAAATAACCAAAACATAAAATAATTAAACTATTATAATACTCTAAATTTTAAATCTTTAATTTTCATTTTAATTTATGAAAAAAATATTTTTTAACTGTGATGAGAATGTTGTATTAAATCAAAATCTACAACTGTATCATGGCGTGTACATTAAGTGAGTACAATGAAAATCCTTCGAGGCTAGTTATATCTATAACCTCATGATGATCTTTATTCTCAATATCTATTAGCGTTTTATTATCCTAAAGGACATAGGGTCTTTGGAGGTGTAGATTCTCCAAAAGACCTATAGATACAAACAAAACTTACATTGCATAATAGACCCATTGTTAATGAATAACTGCAAGGGAAGGAATACATTTTCTCATTAAGACTCTTGCATCCAAGTTTACACCTTTATTAGCAAGATCATCTACAACAAAATTGTTCATTATCAACACATGAAAGAAGTTAATAGTAGAGAAGGCTAGTTTTAGATCCTTGATTCGATCAAATAATGCTTTGCAACTTGCAATCCTTAGGCAAAGATCCATGAACAAGGTCATGAATATCTACCTACGAATCTCCCAACACCATCAAAGCTTTGATATTTTCTTCTTTGGCAAGAAGAACCCCTTGCAACAATCCATATGTCTTTGCCACATTATTTGTGCAATTTCCTAACCCCCAACTATACTCAAATTCAATTTTTCCATTGAGGTTGAGAATAACCCCTTTTACTTCTACCAACACCAAATTATTAAAATAATTCTTAATAAATTAAAAAAAATTACTTTGTATGATCAAAAGTTTTTAGGAACCCTCATGGAAACCCAAACTATTATTGCATCCGAGTTCAAGGGGTCTATGGTCCATGTGCTAGATTCGCCAACTTACTATCAGATCTTTATCAAGCTCCCCTCTTGGCAGTTACGGCTCATTGGGGTTTGCTCCTCAAATATGGTTTGCGACCTCAAGCTTTATTTAGAGCTTTGAGTGAGTATGCCCTCAAGAATGCAATGCCTACTTTTTCAAGGTAAGCAATGGGATGTTGCTACTCCTCTCTTAGTTTACAATTTGGTAAAGATTCCATTGCTTTTATAGTTATTCTTATACAAGGAGGGACTAGAGGTAAGCCTTTCTCCTCCCAGTCTTTTTCTTATAAAGATGTCATCCATGCTTGAACACCCCCCCCCCTCCCCCCAATCCCCTAAGGAAGATCAAGCTTAGACAACTCTGCAGTTTTTTTTGGTGGAAAATTTTGAGGAGGTTCCCTCCTTAGAAAAATTTCACTCAGATATGGAGGATCTTTACCATGCATATTCAGAGGCGACCCTAATCTATCGTTTTAATGACTTTTAACCCTGCACATTTGATCTCTGCCAATAGATCCATTCCATATGGACTAATAATTGCAAGGTTATTTTTTGCTCAAGAGGCTTCTTCATTGTGTTATTTGAAGAATCTGAAGATTATCATAAAGCTTTATCTAAAAGGCCTCTGTTTTGGGGCAATGTTGGATTGTTTTTAACACCTTGGTTCCTATATTTTGACCCTTCAATATTTGGCATTACCAAAATGCCAATATTTTTCAGGCTTCCTAATATGCTAGCTCACCTATGGCACTACACAATCTTTCAAGGCATTAGAGACTCCCTAGGTCGTTATTTTACTACTAATGTTTCTCATAGGCAACTTAGTGTATACACCTATGACAGAAATTGTGTTGAAATTGATATCAGGAAAGGGCTGCCTGATCAAATCAATTCAAAAATTGATGATTTTCACTAGACCCAAGCTCTAGACTATGAGAATATTGTTTTTTGTTTCCGCTTCTATCATCAAACATGAAACTTACAAAACTCTTTCTCGATTTTTAATTCTCAATAAAACAAAACATAAGAAACTCCAAATCTAAAAGTTGGAAGCCTACATCCCTCCACCTATGGAGGAAAAAACCTCTATGTTGGGGAAGGACAATGTAGAAGCCGATGATGAAATCCATTCGGAGGACAAGGTCCAAGACTCAACTCAAACATCTCCTACGATTCTTGGTGTGGACGATGCTACTTCAACAAGCACTGAGATATTGAATAATAGTGCTTCTTCGGGTATATTGAAACAAGCTCATGGGTTTGCTTCTTTGGACTTTGACAAGGAATCTCTTTCAGTGCACAATGATAATTTGAAGATCACTTTGATCAAACTGCCTTTGGAAGGCTGGGTCAAGGTTTCAAAAAAGAAAAGAAAAAAAATGTTACTTTGGAAATCAACTCCAATTTAGGTGATTCTCCTTAGTTGTGTCTTTTGTCTCTTTACATTTTCTTTACTATTCTCTATACTATTCATTTTTAATTTAATGCCGCTAGTATAATTTACAAATTATGCCAAAAAAATCATAATAACAAATAAAGTAATCTTTTTTGAATTTTTAAAACTTACCTATAATTAAAATAAATAAATTAATAATAATAATAAATAAAATAATAATTCCAAATCCTTGGTATATTCCAAATACCAAATATGCTATGCTTCCATCATTAAAAATACTTTACGAAAATAAAACATAATCTTATACTTATTCAACGTATGACACTTATTCCGAGTGTGCTTATCCTTATTCATTTAAGATATGGATGCTTATTCCGACTTTCAATATATTTGCTTTTAAGTGTCCGCCTCGGCTTCCTTGACCACTTAACTCACTGGAATTTTGATTCAGTGGGCTACCACAACGTGCGTTTGATAATAAATAGTTTTTTTTATTTGAACGGGTTTGAATTTGATCCCTATACGGCTCTTTATTATTGCCTTTTCGCGACTACCAGCAATTTTTTGTTTGACTTTGGAAAGGGAAGGCATTGTTTAAAATATCAAAACGATGTCGGATTTCTATTATATTAGCCCAGAAAAGTCATGGTGTATGAAAAATATAATTGGTTGAAAAATATTTAAAGGAGTCATATTCAAACAGTACGTCTCGTGATTTCACATTTCAACTTATAGTTTTGAGTAGTAAATATTATATATAATTTGAAAAAAAACCTTAAAAAATAAATTTGGAGGAACACTACGAGGAAATGGATGTAAAAGTAGAATATTAAAGTAAACTTATGGAGGGTGAAGACCTTGTTAGCTTTGAATTGTTGAAGAACCTTTAGAAATTCTTATATTGAGATCTAGGAGAGTGGAATTCACCTTTGGCAAGGAAACTTAGCCATATTTTTTTGGGAGAATTGCCATTTGATAATTTGATAATTTGTTGATGACTCGTGCTAATGTTTTAAAATAGATTCCTTATCACATCAATATCATCTTTGACTTTGCAGATTAAATCTTTCTGTTGGATCATAATCTACATCGTCACTTCTAGGTTGGCTTCTAAATTGGCTAATCGAGTTTGTAGAGCAGGACAGGAGGATCGAAGGTCTATGATGTCACTTACAAGTTGGTCCATGCAACCTTAAAAGCAGGGAGGTTATGGATGGCCATGTCAACAAAGCAGGTTAGAGCGGGACAACCCCACAAGAAGAAAGGGCCAGGGGAGACAAAGGACGTTGAAGAGAAAACAAACAAGGTTGGTGACATAGATGAATAATGGAGAGACAAGAGCCCAGGGAGATTTAAATATATTCAAGTAACTACTTGTACCTTGCTAGTTTGAGCCCACAGAAAGTCACGATTGATTAACAAGACAACCATGTCCTTTCAAGGAAACCCTCATCCCTTTATCTTCCAAAGCAGATATAGATACCAAATTCTTTATTAATCCCAACACATACATAACATCATGCAACAAAACAAATTCCCCAGAATTCAAATGAAATTTGACGGACCCAAAAAATTTCATGGGATGAGTGGAGTTGTCTCCAAGAATAATATTCAACTTAGTTTCCCTCTCTACTAGATTAGAGAGAACTTCCTTGTATCCAGAGAAATTATGAGTGGCCCCACAATCAACCAACCAACTATCCCAAGAATCCAGAGGAGAAGAACTAGTAAGGGCAAAAATAAGAATGTATTCAGATTTATTGACAACATTACTTTCATACCTGGGAAACCTTGAATTCTTTCGAGGATGATGATCTTCTTCTTCTTTCGTATCTTCGATCGCGGTCATTTCTTCGATTGTCTTTTCTTCATTTATTAGTGTATTTGATGTTGTTACTTCTAGTGTTGTAATTTGGTCCTTTTCTCTTCTCGGGACAATCTCATGCGTAATGACCCTTCTTGTGACAATTATAGCATTCAATGTGCGATGATTCCTTCCTTCTATTTGAATGGCAAGGATGAGGCTTTCTTGAGCTTGATGGAAATCCTTTTCCTTTCTTCTTCTTTTTGTGATGAGTGATATATGTAGTGGGCTCTCCCTCTTCATGTTTTTGAATTCTACCTCTTGATACCATCCTTGGTTCTTCTTAAGTAAGCTTTCCAACAATATCATCAAATGACGGAAGGACATTGTTGTTGCTTATCGTAGTAATGAAAGTTTCACAAATAGGAGGGAGACATATAAGGGTCACAATCACTAATTCCCTGTTCGGCACAAATTCTCCAACTCTATGCAATGGATCTCTAAGGCGAGATATGATTGTACTGCTTCTCCTTTGTTCATCTTGGTGTATTTGAGTTGATATTTCAAGGTGATGATCTCATTCAAATTGTTGATTTCATAAATGCCAACTTTCTTATCGTACACGTCTTTTGACTTCCTTAAATTTCCAACATATGCTTGTAGAAGTTGACTTTGTAGGCAGCTTAAAATATTTCACCATCTTGCGGTCCAAATCCGAAGTGCGTCAGAAACCCGATTTAGAGGGGGTTAGGCTAGGTCATCATGCGAGTAGTTCTCCTCGGGGCTACCCAACCCATGGTAGGGAATTCTATGGGATGGTTGATCACCAAGAAGCTCAAGACTTGACTACCCCCGTGGGACAAAGGAAACCATAGTGACCAATCATAGGAAAACACCCTATAAGACTGGCTATGGGAAGCGGTTGGTTCTCTAGCCCACCTTTCTCTAGACAACTCTGCTTGTGGGGATGAGATTCTGTCAAGTAAGAAGTTATTTGGATGACCATCTAAAACAATAGATTAAGGATTTTTTGAGGATTTAGATCACCTAGAGGCTAGAGGTCATTTTATTTGATAATATGTGCTTGCTTGTATTAGAGTAGCATCATTATATAGTTAGTTTACACTTGGCACCATTTCACTAGGTGTTTCCTTGTTTTTTGTTACTCTTCTTCTCTTATCATCCTTTATTCCGTAGTGTCATCATTGTCTTGACATCATTACGCCCCCTAGGCGTTTGTCATAGAGAATTCCAAGACTTCGCCCTTAGTTTCCATTAGGACATATTACTCCTCCCCGACGAGTTAGAGTTCATCCTCCTAGTCCTCCATTGAGTCCTCATTCTGACTCTGGTTCTATTGATTCATCCAATACTTCCTTTGATTCTGCATCTTCTCAACCTCGTACTGTCACCATGTCAGGCACCAACGCAAGTGCAGGAAACCAAGGTGGTAACCCAGGTGCTAACTTGGGTAAACCCACTAGCAAAACCTCTTCCAATACGGTCACTCCTACTCCATTGATACCTCTTCCTCTTATTTCATCTCAACCGGTTGTGCTTACCAATACTTTCCCTCATCAAGGATATTTAGTTGCTCAACCTACACAAGGTCATGTAGCTCCACAAAGTTCACCATCTGGTCACAACAATTATCAGATCCTTATGATGAATTTTGATGAGGTCAACATTGAACAAGTCAACCTTTAGACTTGATCATGCCAATATGACAAGCCATCTGCTAAGTCTGTTGGCATTATGACAAATGTGTTGTCCTTGATGGCAACCTACTTGATGAAAATGCCAACATAGGGATAACAGGATGAGTCTACAGGCTAGTACACATGTGACAGAGAGTTTTGAAAAAGAAATAACAATTCAGAGATAGAGGAATAATGAGGGTAATGTTTTGAGAATTACACGGGTTCTGTGAAGAAAAGCCACGCACATACACAAGCATGAAGAAGAAAACGTGTGTACAATTTCCGCACCATGGTATCCTAAGTACCAAGGGTATTTACCATGGTATTAGACCCATTACCACTAAATCCAACAGGGGACCTAAAAGGGACTCCTAAGAGGGAAAGTGCTAGGTCAAGGGCAATGATGGAGACTTATCCCATTGTCACCACAGCTAAGATTCCTTGCTCCTTATTGACTTTCACTAATGGGAGGAGAACCAATAATTAGGAAGCCACTTGTAATGGATGGATCAAAAAATAGGTATGAAGTGACCGTAGAGACCCTTTCCCAAAGATAAGATTATGGATGGAGCTTGCTTTCTCTTTAAGCAAGGTAAACGACTTTCTAGGTAAAGGGGACAAGGATTTAAGGGTTAGGCTAGAGGCATATGACTTGAAAAGGAATTTCCCAATCCCTAAAATCCTTATATAACTTGGATTCTCGAGTTTTCCTTAACGAATTATTTTTTATAAGAAATGGGACCACATGGGGCCAAGTGGACCCAGCCCAGGTTAGGGGATAGAATTTAGCAACCAATGATATTCTTAACCCGACCAAGGTGAGGGGAAAGGATCAAACAATAATTTTCACCCAAAGATGTCAAATTGATCCTATTAGGTACTTGATCCTGATTTATGCAGGAATGCAATATAATACAGAAATAGACATAAACACAGAGATCCAGTGGAAATGATACTTCATTTCATTAATATCAAATAACTTAAATATGTTTATAGACAAAATGGAAATAAAATAGCTAGGGCGATGGTAGCTTATCTCCAAGGAGAGATGTGGTGGCTACATGCCTCTGAACTGTGTTACAATGAGGCTCGAAGAACTATTTATTGTTGAGAAACAATGCAAAACCCTAAACATTCAAAAACCTAATTGTAGGAGATGAAGCGCCAAAACTATGGGTCCCATTTGGGTAAATTGGTGTTTCAATTTCCTAAGGACGTAGCTTTGGCATATGATCTTCATTTTGTGCGCATCATACCTCTTTTTAAATATCTATTCGAGGACTACAACTTTTGATGTGAGAAACATCAGTCCATGGACCTATGTTGCTCTCGGTTTTCCCAAAAAATGTTGTTTAGGGCCTCAAAACGGCTCCGAAAGTTCAGGACTCGAAAAATTGCTAAAATAGTAAGTTGTGTTGAAAATGAAAAAATGAAAGAACCGATGATGGGGTTCAAATGGAATAGGTGGTGGCCAGCAATATCCACATGGATCATTAGGGCCTCCAAATGGCTCCAGAAGTTCAGAACCCGAAAACCTACTAAAAATAGTAAGTTGTGTTGAAAGTGAAAAACTGAGAGAACTGATGGTGTGGGTCCAAATGGAATAGGTGGGTGGCCACCAATATCCACCTGGATCAGTACTAGCCTTGGGAACATCAGGGAAAAAATTGATCCTAGACCCAGGGCTTGGGAAATCCCGAGATTCCACCGTCTGATTTCCTTTAAATTCGAAGGAGACCTAGGGAACCCACTATCACAGTAGAGCCTAGGAGATCAAAGCTTTTTTTATGGTCAGTTTCCCGGGAAATTGATGCCCTAGGTGACCTAATGAGGCTAGACCTAGGAAAGGGAGGAAAAAGGTAAAAAATGGGGTTGGAATGATCACCCATTGATGGATCAATGCCTAATTCCTCTTGGGGATATGCATTCAAGGAGAATTGTGAAGACAAATTTTGTTTCTTACTCAAGGAGGCTCCAAAAGTCAACTTCTGTTGAGATTCAACAAGAATTTTTTTTAACAGATATACATGAAAATTAGCACCTACCTCAATGAGGGCCTGACCTCTTTTACTAGGTGTGTCCTATTTTTGTATCTCTAATTTAGATGGTCTGGCAATAATACTATCAGTGGACTTATAAATAGTTAGCGAAGTGAACTGTCGATTGGTTAAGTGAATTACGAGGATTAAGAGGTTGGTTGGTGGGACATGTACATCATTCTGGACAAGCCTGTGGATTCCCTACAATTGTAAGCATGAGTTGGAAGTGCGGTAGTGCATGATTTTGTGCAAGTTGTAAATAGTTTAACTTTTCAGTTAAGTGAGTTAAACTCGGTTATTAACTTGTTATGCTTGAAAGTACTAGTGAGAGATCAAGTGAATTAAATATTACTTAATTCACATGTAGTGATCTCACATGCAACTGAAGATTTACTATTATTAATTGCATGCATGTCAGATCCAATGGAGACCTAGTTGAGTTCTAGGTGAAAGGGAAGATAACTATTAGTTGTGACATTATCCGCCTGCACACATGCAAGCACACACACATTGGATGTGCCCATGAAACTTGCACAGTCAAGGCAAGCAGGATTGCATCAATTTAGGGATTGCACAGCGAAGGCAAGCTGTCTAGAGAAGTAAATTGGCTAAGGGATTTGCCAATTTTTGTATGAAAGTGTGAAATAATTAGCTGATGTACTGAGAGCTCTTGTGAGAAGATTTTTTGTATGTAATTGTTTCATGATCCATGATATAATATACAATAGAAGATAGTGGGGTTTTTAGCTGTAAGCTTTCCCAGGGAAATTATCTGTGTTGTGTGCGATCGATCTTTCTTCATGCTCATGTAATTGATGATTAGGTTTTTAATTCCACAAAGATTTGTAGAAGAGATTTAGTATTTAACTTTAGAATATTGTTAGATCGGGTGAATCCAAGATATACATGCATATTGTATAATTTCTACAACTTCTTCCAATGTTAAAGGAAAAAGAAGAAAAAAAGACTTTAAAGAATTTATACTTCATTAGAAATGGTGAAGGATTATCAAAGTAACACAATTTATAGAACATTTCATTCATCCAACATGGCCCATACATATAAATAAGCTAAATAGACACATAGTTCCACATTAAACACATGCTAGTAATAGCGAGGTTCCAATGTATGTAGAAAAATGAAAAATATCATTAAAATTTCACTTTAATGGTAGAGAATATATCTGACCAACATCACATTTTCAATATAAGAAGCTCCAATATAGAAAATAACCCAATCCATACATCAAAATTTATCCATCGTCCAAAAATATCCACCAAGGAAAAAGTGTGAAGTTCTCTAATGAGAGAGAGATTCCAATCCAAGTGATGATACAATTGAATCCATCCCACTCCTATTTATATACCAATTAGGAATTTGAATTAAATAATGGGCCTACATTAGCCCCTAAAAATAAAATAATGTGCAAATTAACTAAATTTTGGTGACAAGCCCACCAAAATAGCTCACAAATGAAATAATAAGCCTCTTAGGAGGTCAAATAATAATCGATGCATGTCGTAGGGACCTCCAAGAGGCCTGATGAGGTCCATAAGTGCCATAATTATGAATAATATCCTCAAAAGTGATGGAAAAGGGGGTGGCCCCTTATTCTCCAAACAAGAAACCTTTGGTGCTCCCAGTGGGTGTGGGGACACAACAATGACCTCATGGGTCTTCATATGAGTCGAAGATACCTGTAGACCATATGTAAGGGCTCATATGATGGAATGAATGCTTCCATGTTAGTGTAAAAGTCCTGGGAAACCTTCCAAGTGTGTGGTGCACTTGTGGGGACAACTGAGCATAGTGTACCAGATACATCTTCCTAGTCCAAAAGGTGGATCTCGGGATATATCTGGACATATCTGGGGATACATGGAGTGTTTTCTATTGATGTGGAGGTCCATGGATCTCTACACACACCCTATATGTGCCAATGTAGCCCTTTGGAGGGTTAGGACCCTGTATAGAGAGACCAAACCCAAATGGACACCATCTGCAATCCTGCATAAGATCCAATGCACTCCCTAGCCTCCCAGTACAACAAGTCATTAAATTAATTGAGTAAAAGAGCTTACAAACCATGGAAAACAAGTGGATGCTTCATAATGGCATGCCCATCCATAGTGGGATTTGGCATGTGATAATATATCCAAGGTCCAAAGGGGGTTAGACAAGCACCTTTTAAAGTGGTTTCCACCTTTAGAGGTGATAGTATGTCCATGGTACATCCCTAAAATTGTGAGGGCATGCGATAAAGAGGTTAAATGGAATAGGGAAAGATAGGTGAAATTTTTGGCCACATATAGAGGCACAAGGGTATGTAATGTGTAGGAGGGAGAAATTGTGGTGCATGAGGTGCCCCGACCTTGATTTTTCCACCCTTCTTTATATGCCCTTTTCATTTTATGATTTTTCTTTGATTAATTGCTCGGGGCTCAAAGGATAAGAGCATGATGCGTAATATATAGCAGTGATTACCCCCTTTTTGGTAGTGTGGCTCATTTACCTTAGGAGTTGGGACAATCATGAGTTCCTTAATGATAAAGGAGGCTCATCTAGGGCCTATGGAACTAGGGTGATGGCCATGGGTATGGGGTAGAACTCATGCATTGGATTTTTCCCACGTGCTAATTATGTTTGTCCCGACCATATTTGCCTTTTTTGGTACATTTTCCTATTGAATGTGGCCATTCATGATTTTACTTTTATTTTTAGTTGCTTCAACCTTCGAGGCATCGTTCTAATACTAACCCAAGGTGGGGGCAAGGGAATGGGAAGGCTAACCTTATTTGGACCCAGTGAGGAGATTTGGACCCAGGTGGGAGAGATGATGAATGGGGGTATATTGAAAGGAATGGAAATGGTCTATGTGGATAAAGGAGGGAGTACACATAACCAAAGTTGGGGTTTCCCAAGTAGTACCACCCTAAAAATAAATGGTCAGTAAAGGAGATACCACGAGACTAAAATCCAAGGGTAACATCCAAAATAGGTCAAGGGAACATAAACACAAACTAAACTCACTCTTTCCACTGAATCCCCCCATCAATACATGCCCATAAGTGTCCATGATAAGTAAACCCAGTACTTAATTACCAAATGATAAGAGATACCTTTAGGTTCGGGAGGCCCACCTTCAAACATATGATCAATATAGATGAGTGAAGGACCACATGGCTAGCTCAGGTGGCGGAGAAATGGCACAACGAGCTAGTTGAGGGTTACAAAGGGTTGCTAGATGCCAGCTGAGGTCCATCATGGAGAAAAAAAATTCTCCTAGGGATATTACGCACGAATTGGTGGGTAACGGGTCCATAATATTGAGCCCAACAATAGATATTTGATCCCATCAAATAATACCATCGAAAGCAGTATTGGTTTGACCCAAGGTGTTGGCTAATGCCTAAGCTATATATGGATATGAAGATCAAAGTGTTTAGTGTGCAAGTAATGGGCTCTTGATGAATTGATTGATCTAAAATTAGGTTGCACTAGGAATGTTATAAGGGATCATATCTATTATATATGAAATGACTATATGATTTGCTTATGAGTTGATCTATGATAATAATGTTTTAACATATATATTTTTAATGGGTTTGCCGAGATTTGGGCTTGAATGAAGTTATGATGTGTAGTGAAGATATGAGTCAATAATTGCAGATCTATACACAGGTTTGTCTTAGGAATATCATGTGCATATGCAGATCTTATTTTTTTAAGTCGTGTATCATTTCTGCAGTATGGAAATACCTGCACGTGAATATGCTTCTTGAGAAGCACATACATACGCCAAAGTACTTCATAAGAAGCACATATATATGTTAGGGTTTCTGAAGTATGAGCAGTTGATGATGTCAGATTAGTTTGGTTGTGATTACTGCTGTCATTTGATGATGTCTTCTTCATGATATTCTATATGTGACAGTTCTGGTTGACTTGAATGGTTTATGAATGGAATATTGAATTGTATTGATGCCGATATGTATTGATCTATAAGTGGTTCAGAGATCTGTGATGAAGGATAAATGTGTTTTTATGATTGATTTAAGCGGTGTAGGGATTCAATATGGGAGTTCTGTGTTTTAAGATTTTTACATAGGTTTTCTTAAGGAAAATCGTGTATATACGCAGGTATTATTCATACCAGTAGCATATAAATTTTAACATATTGTTTATCGGGGTTGAGTTACTAGTCCTGGAAGCCCTGGTTGGAACAAATGCTCTGGAGCCGTGGACAACTTGGGTAGAGACTAATCTGGTGATGGTTGTGATGTTTGACCGTGAGGTGGAATCATTAGTTGAGGGTTGAGGTAGTTTGGCCTCTGGAAGTCCTGACTTGCTCTTTATTAATCAATTTTATGAGATCCCACATTCATACTTGGAATATGGCACGGGGGTGACTGACTGAAGAGAGATTTGGCTCAACCATGTCTATGGTTGGGTGGAACGTGGAAGTCCTAGAATTAGTTGCATTTTTCTTATGGAAATAATATCTCTTTTCCTCTTGTATTGATGGGTAAATATGCTTGTTATTATGTGGCTTATATGGATGTTATGTGCTTGTCATTTCTGTTGTTTATATGCTGATTATGGATGCATTTTATGATGGTGATGATGTATGGCTCTCATCATGTTTTGATTTGTAAATGCATGAACAATGTATCTATGAACATATAGGTGATAATGTAGTTAATGTTATGAGACAACAATGCTTCTTAGCGATTCTTAGATAAATATGATACCCCGATGCTCAGATATGTTTTTTAAACCTGTAGATTACATATTTGTGACATGTTTGACGGAATGCCTGTCATGGCTAGTAGGGGTCTAGTCAATTCCTTGTTCAAGTGTTTGCATTTACATCATTATTCAATTTTTATATTTTAGTTATGAAATTATTATGTAATTATGGGCAGTGACCTGGGCTTTGTGCCTAAAAACATGGCACATAAATCAGGGTCGTAGGCTCATGACTACTAGGAAAATTCCCCAGTCGCATGCATACCCATGTTGTGTGTGTGACTAGAGGCTTCCATTCGCACTCTTGCCCATGTCAAGGAAGCGACCAGGGGATTGATGCATGAAAATTTTAGGTTGAATCAGGGGCTAGCCTCCTAGAAGGTAGGGATGGCTCTTGGGTGTCTTGTATCATGTGAAGAAGGTATGTGTTGTTGTGTGGTGTCGTTTCCACTTCCTTAAGGTGACCTGGGAGTTTACATCAGATCATAGTAACTCTTCGTCACATGTTTACCCTGGTTGTCCAGTTACTTGGGTAGGTGTGGGAGGAGCGTGTTACAGAGTGGTATCAGAGCATGGTTCACCCCTCAAACTGGATGGGTGGTTTGTTGGTCATGCATTCATGTCGGTTGCATATGTGTTACTCATACTTGTGATCTATGTTCTTGTTGCATCTGCATGGTTGCAGTAATGTCGCCATGTGAAGGTTGATGGTGTTGTTATGAAATGTGTTGTCGTGAGTGTATGATTGTTTATGTGTCGTTTATACATGTCAAGTGCTTACATATTGTCAGTGTGCATTGGTATGGTTGTTGTTGTCATGCGTGAGGTCATGTTATGTGTAGTTGATATGGTCATGCATACCTATATGTTATATTTATATATGCTGTGATGATTATGTATATACATGTATTAAACTGATTGGTTGATCTTATAGATGAGATATCCTCCCCGAATTATGCTAAGGTACATTGTTTTATTGTGTTTTGGTTTAGCTTACATGAGATGCCTTGCAGGAAGAAATCAAATATGACTAGCAAGATGGTAGGCTACAAATATTCTCCCTATGAATCATATGAGCAATATGGAATTGGGATCTCTTTTAACTTAGTAGAGACATTGAGAATTTTTAAGGAAGAAATAAGGAGTTGTAAAGCATATAATGATAGAATCATATAGGCACAATAAAAACAAGCAGAGGTCAATGTAGTAATCCTTCAAAGTTTATCAGAGTTGCAGAGATAGGGACCACTTCGGATCAGCTATGGATAGGAGGATGGGAATAATGGGGCATATGGAAGTAGGTCTCATGGTGGTAACAGGTTAGATAGAGATGACACAATTAGAGATGGTAGGTTCTTGGACACTCCATATAGGAGAGGTGACAGACACATGTACTATTCTAGTTTTGGTTCTGACATGCACTATGATTTTCATCATTATACTTCTTACATGAAGAGTGATAGGGGATATTTTTTGGATGCGTTTAAGAAATAAAAACCACCTACATTTGAGGGAGATATGAAGAAATCACAGGATGCAAAAGCATTGTTGCTTGGTATGAGGAAGTTCTTCAGGTTGCATGATTACTCAGAAAACATGAAAGCCATAATATATACATTCATCCTCAAAGGTAAAGCAAATATTTGGTGGGAATATGTGAATAATTTCAGGGATATTTATGAGGAGGAATTGACTTGGAGCAAATTTGAGAGACTATTCTGGAAGAAGTCTATCATAGAGATACTATGATGACAAGGCAACAGAGTTTTATGAACTAAATATGGGATCTATGACTCATGAGGAGTACACTAGCATATTTCTGGAGTTGTTGAGGTATGTTCCTTACCTAAAGGAGGAGAAGGCCAAGATTCAACGATTCATCGGTGGGTTTATAATAGCATTCAAAGATAGGATTGAGTTTGATTAGCCTAGCTCATTGGAGGATTCCATTCAGAAACTAAAGAATTGTTATGATCAATCGAAGCGTAGATATGAGACTAAGCAGGACTAGAAAGGTAATTATAAGAATCAAGGAAAATGGGACAAGAAGCGAGAAATACCTCAAGATACAGGTAACAAAGAAAATGTTGCACCACCTCAGAAGTTCAATACATCTGACAGAGGACATGGAATTTGGTATGAGGAGTAGAATAAGAGTGAAAATAGGGAGCCCTTGCAACATTGGACTTGTGGAGGAGATCGTCGTAGGAGAGAATGTCCACAACATCAGGGTGGTAGATCACAGATCTACAATGTGCACGAGGCACAATTAGTGGGAGATGTTGGACAAAGTATTCCCAGGATCTATGCAGCGCTGGATAATAGGCACAAAGATAACCGGGCATATATTATCGAGATGGACGGTAAGCTTTGTGATCAAGTTGTTTCTATTTTGATTGGGCCTCGATCTAATTATAGTTATGTTAGTCTTGACCTGGTGGATAAGTGTGGTTTGAATAAGGAATTGCATGCATAATATTGGTTAGTGCATTGGATAAAATTAACAAGAAGAGAGTTCATCATTGGGTAAGAGCTTGTGCATTTGAGTTGAATGGTATGTCTACATCAACACATTTGAATGTATTGTTGTTGGGTTTGTATATCATGCTTTTGGGTATGGGTTGGTTGTATCTTCATAGGACCAAGGTGGATTGTTATGACAAGGATATTGAGTGCTTGGATGACAATGGGGAACAAAGAGTCTTGTGGGGTAAGAAGAAAGCAACATCAATTAGGTCGGTGACAAACATGTAGCCTATGCATAGTCACAAGAAAGGGTGTGTGTTATTTGCAGTGCATATTTCTAGTGACAAAGGTTAGGAAGTTGAGGATGCATATTTTTTGAGTATGTACCCAGTTCTACAACAATTTTAGGATGTATTTATCAAAGAGATTTTAGAGTTGCCACGTCACAGGGAAGTATAATTTTCTATTGAGTTGGTACTAGGGGCATCGCCAACATCTAAGGCACCTTACAGGATGAGCACACCAGAGTTGGTAGAGTTGAAGCTGCAGTTGAAGGAAATGTTGGACAAGGGATACATTAGGCCAAGTGTATTTCCATGGGGCACACCAATATTCTTTGTGAAGAAGAAAGATGGCACCCTCAGGTTATGCATTGATTACAGACAATTGAACAAAGTGACCATCAAGAACAGGTATCCATTGCCGAGGATTGATGAATTGTTAGATCAGTTGAAGGGAGCAGTAATGTTTTCAGAGATTGATATGAGACCAGGATATCATCAGGTACACATTAAAGAATATGAAATTCACAAGAAAACTTTCCAGACTAGGTAAAAATATTATGAGTTTGTTTTAGTTACATTTGGTTTGAATAATGCTCTAGCTACTTTTATGTTCTTGATTAATAGTGTGTTGCGTCCTTATCTAGACAAGTTATGTATTGTATTAATTGGCGATTTATTGGTATATTTTAAAAATTAAGAAGAGCATGTCAAACATTTAGGAACAATGTTTATATTTCTTAGAGAGAATCAATTGTATGCTAAGATTAGTAATTAATGTAGTTTTTTTCATAAAAAGGTACATTACTTGGGACATGTTGTTTTCAAGGAAGGCATAGAAGTGGATCCAGAGAAGATAAGGGCTATCATGGAATGGGTAGATCCTAGGAATGTGGACATCAAAAGATAATATATGGGGTTAGCAAGTTATTACAGGAGGTTCATCAAGAAATTATTACATATTTCTTATCCTATCACATCATTGCAAAGGAAAGGTAAGAATTTTTAATGGACAAAGGAATGTGAAGCTAGTTTTGAGGAGTTAAAGCAATTGTTGACATATGCTCTAGTGTTAAAGATTGCCGATTTGGACAAATAATTTGTGGTATGTACAGATTCTTGCAAGAGAGTGCTTGGTTGAGTCCTTATGCAGGAAGGACAGGTGGTATGTTATGAGTCACAGAAACTAAATGAGCACGAGCATAACTATCTGACACACGATCTTGAGTTGTCAGCGATCATTCATGCATTGAAGATGTGGAGGCACTATCTTCTAGGAAAAGGATTTGTATTGATGAGTGATCACATTGGATTCTGATATATATTTGACCAACTGAATATGAACGCCATGTAATCTAGATGGTTGGCCATGATCAGTGAGTTCGACTTTGAGATTAGGTATATTAAAGGTAAGGATAACATGGTTGCATGCGCTCTCAACAGGAAGATATAGGTGAATCATATAGCAGCTATGAGCTCCTATGGGACATATCTACAAGATAGGATCTTGCGAATAGGTCAACAAGATGTCAGGTATATGGAGCTTAGGTACAAATTGCATTAGAGTACAGGTATAGGTACATGTACATGTAGTGGTACAAGTACATGTACATGTATTGGTATACATACAGGTACATGAGCATAGGATGTGGACTATCATCTCACAACAAATGGCTTGATCAAGTTTAGAGACATGATATATGTGCTAGATAACAGTGAACTCAAGAAGGTGATGTTGGGGTATTTTCATTTGAAACCCTATTAGGGTCACCCAAGTTATCAGAAAACGTTGACAATAGTGAAGATGTTTTACTATTGGTCGAATTTGAAGAGAGACGTAGAAGAGTTTGTGGCTAGGTGCTTAGATTGTCAACATGTAAAAGTATAATGTAAGCATCTAGGTGGACTACTACAACTAATTCTGATTCTAGAGTGGAAATGGGAGGTCATTTCCATGGACTTTATCATAGGTTTACCGAGGACATCTAGACAACATGATTCCATCATGGTTGTGGTGGATAGGTTAATGAAGGAAGCACACTTCATTCCAGTTAAGTATACATACTCGGGGAATGATGTAGCACAAGTCTTTATCATGGATGTGGTCAAATTGCATGGTGTTCCACAAAATATTTTATCATACAGGGATGTGAAGTTCACTTCCAAGTTTTGGAAGGATTTGTTTGCAGGTTTTGGCACAAAGTTGGCCTTCAATACAACTTATCATTTGTAGACATATGGACAGATAGAGATGGTCAATAGGGTATTGGAGGAAATGTTGAGGATGTATGTGATGCATTGACAACGAAAGTGGGAAGAGTATATTCCACTGGTAGAGTTATCTTACACCAATGGGTATCATGAATCTTTAAGGATGAGTCTGTTTGAGGCATTTTATGGGCGAGGTTGCAATACTACCATCAGTTTGAGTGATCCACTTAACATGGTGTTGATTGGAATGGACATGTTGGCAGATTTGGAATAGGAAATGCAAGTAATCAAGAGGAATATGAAAGCATCATAGGATATGCAGAAAAAATTTGAATATAAGAACAAGTTGTTTAAGGAGTTTTAGGTTGAGGAACGAGTGTACTTGTGCATCAAGCCCAAGAATATATCCTCGCGGATTGGATCATGTGCCAAGCTGGCACCTTGGTTTTGTGGGCCAATAGCCTATTGACTTGCACAACCTATGATAGTGAAAGTCCATGATGTTTTCCATGTGTCACTTCTTAAGAAGTATGTTAAAGATGTGTATCAAGTGATTGACTGGTCTGTATTACAGGTGGAGACAGAAGGATAATTCTAGCTAGAACCAAAGTGAATTTTGCAGAGAAAGAGGCTCATGCTCCGGAACCGAGTTATCCAGCAAGTTAAAGTGTAGTGGAAGCACTTTGGGCCTGATGAAGCTACATGGGATGATGGCAGATCATATGCAGGTTATGTATCCTTCCTTATTCGCTGGTTGAATGAATGTTTTGGTATATGTTGGTATGATTTTTTGGTATATGTACATATGTATATGGATGTCAATACCACCATGAGCTATGTTATAAAGATCCAATAAGTGGTATGGGTTTCATGTCATTATGATGTTATATTTTTTATGTTGTCATGTTGATTTTCTTCTCAACAGGTTGATCATTGTAAATACTAAAATGAGCTAAGTTATAAAGCTTCATGGGAAGTATGTTGCGCTTATAACAGTCTGTTGGTTGTAGGTGTCGTTGAACACTGAGGACGGTGTTCCCCCAAGGGGGAGGGTTCTATAACAACCCTGGTGAAATTTCCATGTAATAAAATTTAATAAAGGAAAACTATTAACCAAGGTCACGGGACAAGTATTCCAAGCTGAATATTGTGGAAAAAACATCCTAGTGCAGGTGTTCATATGGTTTATTATGGCTATGGAAATTGGAAAAGGAAATGGATAAGGATTTGGAAATGCATAGTGGCATTTATTTATGAAAATAATGGAAAATAGGAGAAAAGGAAGGTGAAAGGTCACAGGTTGCATGCGAGGAGGAAAATGAAGGAAAATAATGGAAAATTAAAGAAATAGAGGCCTCATTGATAAAAAGGCTTCTAAGGATCAGTTGGTAACCTTTTCTTAGTTCATTTTTGGAGCTCTCATTCTACTCTCTCTCTCTCTCTCTCATATTCTTGGACACTTAGAGTTTCTTGGAGCACTCTTGGAGAGTGTGGCATACTTGGAGATTTGGAGCAAGAAAGCCAAGGAAGAGTAGGAAAGTGCAAGAGGACATCAGGATCATCAACTACAACGATTTTTGTTTGTAGGTACTGAGTTGCATGTAGGTTTTCCTCACTAGTTTTGGCATGTATGGAATGTGCATGTAGTTTCATGGTTATGATATGTCATTGGCATGGAGGATTTCCTAGATTGACAGTGGATTTTCCTAGCCTTTCCATTTCCTAAATAGACATGGTGTTGTGGGTTCACTTCATTGTTTGTTTTTTTGGTTGGTTATCATGTGCTTTTTTCCGCGGGTTGAGTTATTAGTTCCATGAATACTTGGCTAGACAAACGCTCTAGAATCCCTGTAACAAATTAGGTTGAGTTACTAGTCTTGGAAGTCTTAATTGGAAAAATTCTCTAGAATCCTTTGGTGGGTTGAGTTACTAGTCCTGGAAGCCCTGGTTGGACAAATTCTCTGGAATCCTAGCGGTAATTGTGGGTTGAGTTACTAGTACTGGAAGCCCTGGTTGGAACAAACGCTCTAGAGTCTTAGAAAGCTTGGGTAGAGACCAATATAGTGATGGTTGTGATGTTTGACCGTTAGGTGGAATAACTAGTTGAGGGTTGAGGTAGTTTGGCCTCTAGAATCCCTGGCTTGATTTTGATTGATGTGTTTTATGAGATCCCACGTTCATGCTTGGAATATGGCACGAGGGTGACTAGGTGAAGAGATGTTTGGCTCACCAATGTCTATGGTTAGGTGGAACATGGAAGTCCCATAATTGGTTACATTTTTCTAATGGAAATAAGATCTCTTTTCCTCTTGTATTGATGGGTAAATATGATTTTTATTATGTGGCTTATATGGTTTTTATGTGCTTTTCATTTTTGTTGTTTATATGTTGGTTATGAATGTGTTTTATGATGGCGATGATCAATGTATCTCATAATGTTTTGATTTGTAAATTAATGAAAAGTGTATCTATGACCAAATAGATGATAATGCAGTTAATGTGATGATGCAACAATTATTCTTAGCGATTCTTAGATAAGTATGAGGTTCCTATGCTCAGATATGTTGTTTAAACCTATAGATTACATATTTGTGACATGTTTGACAAAATGCTTATCATGGCTAGTAGTGGTCAAATCAATTCCTTGTTAAAGTGTTTAAATTTACATTGTTATTCCGCTGCTATCTTTCAGTTTTGAAAGTATCATGGAATTCTGCGCAGTGACTCGAGCTCTGGGCCTGAAAAAGTGGCACAGAAATTTGGGTCGCAGGCTCAAAACTACTGGGAAAAGTCCACAATCACATTATTACCCATATTGTGTGTGTGACTGGAGGCTTCCAGTTGCACTCTTTCCCATGTCAAGGGAGTGAGTGGGGGATTGATGCATGAAAAGGTCAGGTTGAATCGAGGGCTAGCCTCCTGGAAGGTAGGGATGGCTCATGGGTGTCCTATAGCATGTGTAGAAGGTCTGTGTTGTTGTGTGGTGTCGGTTCCACTTCCTTAAGGTGACCTAGGAGGTTGAATCATATCATAGTAACTCTTCATCACATGTTTACCTCAGTTGGCCAATTATTTAGGTAGATGTGGGAGGAGGGTGTTACACAATTGGTATCAGAGCAAGTCCTTCAGAAGAATATTGATCACTTGAAGGAATAATCATCAAGATGAGAAAACTAGAGTGATCAACATCTATCAGGTCACCATTATTTAATGTATCAAATATGGTTTTCTCAAAATTCAAAACGAGAGCTTACTTATAGTCACTTGGAGCAAATGTTTTGGGAATCGTTGAAGGAGGCTATCAATACCCATACTCCATTCCCACAAATGAAGCAAAAAAGAAGAAATATGAGACCAATGCAAAGGTTGTCAATGTTATTTTAGAAATATTGACATAATTAGAATTTGTAAATTTCATACAAGTGAATACCGCAAAGGCTATATGGGACAAGATCATCCAAAGTTATGAAGGTGACACCAAGGTAAAGAGTGCCAAACTTCAAACATATAGAATTCAATATGAAACTCTCAGAATGAATAATGATGAAAGAATTGCAAGTTTCTTTCTTAGAGTAGATGAGATCGTTAATTCAATGAGAACCTTGGTGATGAAGTAAAATAATAATCTCTGGTTGAGAAAATATTAAGATATATAACCCCAAAATTCGATTCAAAAGTCTCTACCATTGAAGAAATGTGATATTTGAAGAATCTTATTGTTGATAAACTTCATGGGATTCTAAAAGAGTATGAAATGAGAAAATGGGGTCCCTTATATATATCAGAGAAGCTGCATTCAAGGATACTTCTAAAGGAAAATAAAAGGAGGAACTTAAGGAATTAGGTTATGTATCAGATGAAGAAGAGGCAAAATTTATGAAGAAAATTCAAGTAGGGACTTACATATTTATAAGCAAGATTATCTTCAAATGTTTTTCTTGTGGAATATTTGGTCACTATGCTTCTAAATGTACTTATACAAAAAATCATGAAAAAAGAAAGAATTCAACAAATGTAAATTTTAGAGGAAGGTTCAAAAACAAAAGAAGCTTCTACACCCACGAAGATAGTGATGGTCTTTCAAATGGCGATGAAGGTGAGTCTAATCAAGAATATCAATTACTTATGGCATTTGAAGATAAATGTATTGATGAGTTTGATGATGTTTTTATGGATTCCCTAGAAGAAAAGGATAACTTCATTGAAGAAATAACTCTACTTAAAATTTGTTTAGAATAATATAAATTAGCAGAAGATGCTCCAAAGAAACAAATCCTAGAAAAGGAAAAGCATATTGAAAAATTAGAACTAGAAATTGTGAGTCTAAAGAAGGAACTTGAGAAAACAAAAGGATTAAATCTTAGGTTTGTTGAATGATCTCAAGGCTTAGACGAAATAATCAAAGTGAAATTCTCTCCTCTCATAAAAACAAGTCTCAGATATAGTGGAGAATCATCAAAGATTATAAAGCCTTCTAAAACAAGTATAGGACCTAGCTCAATGCAATAAAAGGAATAAGTCCACAAAAATCCAATTATCATCACAACAATAAAGGATCAAATACTTCCCAAGTAAATCTCCCTTACTACAATCAAAGGGAAAACTACACAAGAAGGTACTATACTCCCTGAAAATTCTACTTTAATGGTCAATGCTTCACTTGTAATAATTTTGGTCATAAGGATGCTCAATGTGTTGCTTACAAAACTATTATGACTAGAAAGAAAAAGAATGAGACCGGGGTAAAAAAATTCTCTTAAAATACTTTCTCACCTCTTCAAGATGAAACTGAATGTTCCTTTTGCAATAAGTTTGGACATAAAGAATATGAATGTAGGAGAAAAATGCGACCAATAATTCAAAGTGAGAAAAAGGCAACAACATATAAGGTATGGAAAAAGAAGACCATGGAACATGAGAAACTTGGCCTAGATTTATATGTAGGAGATCAAGAAAATTTGTGGTACATTAATAGTGGATACTCAAAGCATATGACAAGTGATAAAGACAATTTTATGTCCTTTAATGAAATAAATAAAGAAAAGAATGTAACCTTTGGAAATAATTCACCTACTGCTATCAAAGGAAAGAGAATGGCTTTGCTGAAAGAAAAGGTTAAAGATGGAAATGTTTTTTGTTGTTGATGGATTAAAACATAACTTGTTGAGTGCTAGTCATATGTTTTACTAAGGACATTATGTTGTTTTCATATCAAAGAATTGAGTTGTTCAAAATCTCGATACAAGTAAGATCATAATAAAGGGAACAAGAAATCCAGGTAATGTCTATGTCTTGGAAGGAGGTCTTGAACATTGTTACTTGAGAAAAGTAGAAGAAATTTGGATATGGAACAAAATATTGGGACATATAAGCTTCACTCAAATACATAAGTCAATCAAGCTAGGAGAAGTTCGTGAATTTCCTAAAATCTCTCTGCCAGAAAGTACCATATGAAAATCATGTCAATTCAGTAATAAAACTTGGGTACAATTCAATGCCAAAGAAGGTTCCGCAAATAAGGCACCTGAACTCAATCATACTGATTTATATGGGCCTATGAAGAAAAAGTCACCTCAGGGTGAACAATATTTCATCTTATTCATTGATGAATTTACTAGAATGTGTTATATTGGCTTATTAAAACATAAAGATGAAGCATTTGATAAATTTAAAGTCTTCAAAGATTTAGTAGAGAATGAGTTAGATTTGAAAATTAAACGTTTCAGATCTGATAGGGTAGGATAATTCATATTAGATGATTTTTTTGACTTTTGTGAACAACATGGCATCAAGAGGCAATTATCTATAGCTAAAACTCCTCAACAAAATGGGGTGACATAAAGAATGAAAATAACAATTCAGAAAATGGCACGAGCCATGCTTGATGAGTTCGAGACACCTCATACATTATGGGGTGAATCAATGCAT
>CM076581.1:1292509215-1292636491 GCA_034641835.2 Pinus albicaulis | reverse complement strand
AAGTGCATTCTATAATCCCTAATGCACACATAAGTAAACAATAGAAAACATATCTATGTATATTCTTTCTTTCCACAATGCAAACATAAACTCATCATCTAAGGTATATGTAGAAATTTGCTGAATAATGAATAATTATCCACCGAGATTATCCTGATCACATATCAATTCGAATTCATATGCAACACATAATCTCTTCCACTCAGATCATCACACATGCGGAAATAAAACAAGCGATAGCACATCAATTCATCATACACATTAACACAGTATGTATGGGGAAAGCTTATAGCTGAAAACCCCGCAGCTATTGAGTATATTATAATGGAGAAAACATATAACAAAATCAGTACAATACTCCTCACAAGTACTCAGTACTTTCTCATGAAGTTACACACAAACTAGCTTGGTTTTGAACAAGTCACAGGTTCAAAACACATCCACTAATTGCCTGCCTCTATTGCGCAATCATGGCTTGTCTAAATAGAGATCCAAGGTTCGAATCTCCTTGGCTTGACAGCGCAATCATCATGGGCAATTGCCTCCAAGTGTGGTGCAAATCTCATGCACAACTGATGTCACAACTGATAGCTTTACTCACCCTTTCATCTACCTCTTTCACTGGTCTCCACTGAACTGTCCATGCACTGTAGTGAACTGATGTGTTCTTGAGTTGAATAATGAGTTACTAATTCATGAATTAAATAATATTTAATTCACTCCACTCATTACTAGTTGATTAGCTAGTTAAACTAATCTCAACTTCAACTAAGTTAAACCGAACACAACTCCACCAACTGTCTCATCAACTCCACCAAACTTCTGCCACTGAAGTCCTAACTGAAGTCAACCATGCATGAGCTCACCAAACCCCTAGAAATAGCATAATTCCTCTGTCAGATGCATGATCCACTTCTGTAGCTCGAACTGAAGTACTCCAAGAGAGTAAATTGAATTTTAGAGTCCAAATATTATTAAGGGTAAATAATATTTGACTTCCCTATTTTTAGGATAGGCAGTCTAAAAATAGACTTCGACCTATAGGTCCAAAAAATAGAGGTCCATATATTTTTACCAACATGACCAATACTCCAAGAATAACATACTGCAACCCCTGGACCATGCTCCATATGTCTAAAAATAGACATAGTCTAAAAATAGACTTTGCGTCCAAATTTGCCTGCGGGCCCACTTAGTGAAGGCGACTTCATTTCACTAAACTCCATCATCTTGCTACATTTTCAACACTCCCTCTCAGCAAGATATGGATTATCTGCAACCCCTATCCTGCCTCTGTGGAATTCGAACTTGCTCCTAGTGAGCACCTTCGTCAAGATGTCGGCATCCTGATCCTCCGTGGGAACATATGAAAGCATCATGATTCTCCGCTGAACACAATCTCTGATATGATGGTACCTGATGTCGATGTGTTTGGATCTATCATCAAATACTGGATTAGCCGAGAGTTTAATGCAACTCTGGTTATCACAGTAAATCATTGTAGGCTCCAAATGCAACCTGAACAATCCAACGAGGATCTTCCTCATCCAAATAGCCTCGCATGCAGCCAAGCTAGCTGCCATGTACTCGGCCTCTGCTGAACTGAGTGCCACGGATCTCTGCTTCCTGCTGTACCAGGAAACTGCTGTCGACCCAATGCTGAAAACTCCTCTAGATGTGCTCTTTCGGTCCGTTGGGCTCCTTGCCCAATCTGCATCAGTGAAGCCGGAAAGCTTCGCTCCATCCTCCTGTCTGTACCATAGACCATATCCTGATGTGCCACTAAGATAACACAATACATGCTTGCCTGCCTTCCAGAAGAGCTTGGTAGGCTTAACCATAGCTTGCGAAAGCTGGTTAACAACATAGCATATATCGGGTCGTGTATTGACTAGATACATAAGCGACCCCACCAACTGTCGATAGACAGTGGCATCCACTACCTCCGCTGAAGTAGCATCCTCCTTCCTCCAACCACCAGGAAGAGGAGTGTCAACAGGCTTGCAGCCTTGCATGTTGAACCTCTCCAGAATCTCCCGAGCATACTTGCCCTGAGAAACAAACAGTCCTCCGCTGCGCTGCCAAATCTCCAATCCCGGGAAATAATGAAGGATGCCCAAGTCCTTCATCTCAAACTCTCGTGCAAGATCCTCCTTGCATGAAAGTATCAACTGCTCATCGCCAGTCAAAATCATATCATCTACATACAGTACGATGATCAACAGCTTCCCCTCCACCACAATCTGGTACAGGTTTGGATCCGCCTCACTCTTGGAGAATCCAAGCCCGGTGAAGTAGCTGTCTATCCGAGTGTACCAAGCACGAGGTGCTTGCTTCAGCCGTACAGTGCTCTCTTGAGTCGGCACACATCGACTCAACTGTGATCTTGAAACCTTTAAGGCTGCTCTGTACACCTCCTCCTCGACGACTCGGCCACTACACCCTGGAACCTCCGCTCGATGGATGGCCTTGGCATCCCAACTCTGCTTATTTGAGAAACGAGGATCATCGCATGGAAGAGTACCTTGCGGCGATTCTCAAAGTCTCCTCTGTCGATCCCTCGAGGGCTCTCGGGGCCTTGCGAAAAATCTCGCCTTGCTTCTCCACACTACATAGGCCACACCAGCAGCATAGATCCATCACGTACCCACCATGATTTCCTAGGTCTTGGGACAATCTCCCATTGCTTGTTTACGAAGATCGAATCATATTCTTGATGTGGCATCTACCCATGCGGGTTCCTCCACGGCTTCCTCAAAGAGGATGGCCTCAGTCACGGAAACATTGACTCACAAGAGCCATAATATCCGTTATAGAATCCAGGTGGTGGATGTTTAATGCTGTATTTGTCTTTGTGGTGAATCTCAACCTTCTCTACATCCCGAGCCAGTCGCTCAGCTTTTGTAGTGCGCATGCGCCCTCTGATGGTTGGCGCTGCCTGGGTGGTTTCTTCCACCTCCTGAACCTCCTCTTGTGGCTGATCCACATCCGGAAGCTCCTCCTTAGGAACTAACAGCTCCTCATCTGCATGCAAGTGTAGCTCCCTCTCAGGCGAACACTGCATGGCTTTCTCCTCCTGAAATTTTATATCCCGTCGCACAACAGTCTTGCGACTGTCTGGCACATACACTCGATAGTTATGAGGTGTATCAGTGTACCCCACAAATATTCCAACCTCATCAGTTGGATCCAGCTTCCTTCTCGCATCCTTCGTCACATGCATGTAGACAGGAGAACCAAAAATCCGCAAATGGGAAATATCAGGCCTCTTGCGAGAATAAGCCTCCTCTGGTGTACTCATGCCAAGAACCTTGTGAGGACAACGGTTCTGCACATACACTGCTGTATTGCATGCCTCAGCCCACAAGTGAAGGGGTAGGCCCTGATCATGCAACATCGCCCGTGCAGCACCCACGATCGTTCTGTTCTTCCGCTCAGCCACCCCGTTCTGCTGTGGGTTTTGGGGTGCGATGAGCTCTCTCCGAATCCCTTCTGCGCTGCAGAACTCCTTGAATTCAGCCGAGATGAATTCACCACCGTTATCACTCCTTAGAGCAATCACCTTCTTCACCGACTCCTTCTCGACCAGTGCTTTAAACTCACAGAACTTCGCGAATGTATCGCTCTTCTTCTGCATGAAGAAGATCCAGCACTTTCGAGAGAAATCATCAACAAAGATCACGTAATACTTGTGCTTTGCTATCGAAGCAACTGAGAAAGGACCACACACGTCTGTGTGAACTCTCTCAAGGATCGTCGTGGCGCGACTATCCTTCTCGTGAAAGGTGGCTTTCACATACTTCCCTAAAGTACACCCCTTGCACTGATCTGACTGCGCAAGAGTGCCCTTAGGAAGCCCAGTAGAAATCTGCTGTAGGATCTTCAAAGCTCCATGGTGAAGGTGGCCCAATCTCCTGTGCCACAGTTCGCCCTCATCATCCCGGCTCACCACTTCTCCTGCCTTGCATGCCATTGCTGCGCAGCCATCTACCTGCAACTGATAAAGGTTCTTGGTTCGAACCCCTCTCTTCCGGGTCTCTCCAGTAGTCTTACTGCGCAGGAAGGCTTTTCCTTCGCTGAAGACCACATCATACCCCTTATCCTCCAACATCGCCACAGAGATCAAGTTCTTCTTTAATCCAGGTACATGCATGACATCCCTCAATACAAAGGGTTTACCAGACTCCCTCTGAAAGGATATGGTACCGATACCAGTCGCACTGTATCTACCATCATCGCCCATCTCGATGTGCACATCATATGAAATGACACACCGCTATCCAAGAACCACACCGATCCCATCACACTTGAAACCAAGCATGCGATCAGTGAAAATTCAAGCTCGAACTGTGAAGCCAAAGCCTCTCCATCTGCAGATCTTCCCGCTTGCTTGTTTTTCTTCTTCTTCGGACAATTGGTAGCATAATGTCCGTGATCATGGCAGTGAAAACACTTCACTTTCGCCATATCCTGCTTCTTTCCCTTTGCACCGGAATGAGAAGTTTTCTTACCCTTCCCCTTCTTTTCTTTGGCAGCCAAAGCGCAATTTTCTTCATCAGCTCCCTTTGATGAAGATCCGTCCCCGGTAGTCCTCCTTATCTCCTCCTGCATGAGATCCGCCCAAAGGCGCTCCCATCCCGGCAACTTCTCCCGACCATTGACACTATCTTGATATGAATGCCAAGCCTTCGGAAGACCAAGGAGAGCTAGGTCCACCATTTCCTCATCTTCGACAGTCACCCCCACACTTCCCAGCTCATCTCTGCATTGAGTGAACTTCGTGAGGTATTTGGCGATACTGTCGCCTTTCTCCATCTTGATGTTTTTGAGCTTATCTTTGAGCGCCAGCTTCCTTTGGTCGCTCTTACTCTGGAATAGATCCGTCAAAGCTTTCCACATTAAATATGGAGAAGCCTTTCCATGTAGGCTGGATACAATATGATCCTTGACGCCCTCCAACAGGATCCTTCGACATTTCGCCATCTTCTTTTGCCAAGCTTCGACTTCAGCAGGATCAGTGGGCTTTTGGACATCCGTATCTACGAACTCCTTCAGTCCATTATCTTCTAATAATGCCTCCATGCGATCCTTCCATGCAACATAATTCGAACTGCCTTCAAGAGCATATTCGAGTCGCAAACCGTTGAAAGACATTTTCAACTCCGGCACCAAGAAAACAAAACTGCTGCAAAATTTGAATTCCAACTCAAAGCTCAACTGCTCTTGATCTGTGATAACAAATTATTTCTAGAACAGAGATCGACTGCAGGGGCATTTACTGGATATATCACCTTTCAAAGGAAAGGATGGATCCAGAGGCTACCTGGCCCGCATGCAGACTCTGTCTACCGAAATAAGTTTGTAATCACTGTGATGATCAATCTCTGCTTCAATAGCTCCGATACCATGTAGAAATTTGTTGAATAATTATTAATTATCCACCGAGATTATCCCGATCACATATCAATTCGAATTCATATGCAACACATAATCTCTTCCACTCAGATCATCACACATGCGGAAATAAAACAAGCGATAGCACATCAATTCATCATACACATTAACACAGTATGTATGGGGAAAGCTTATAGCTGAAAACCCCGCAGCTATTTTGTATATTATAATGGATAAAACATGTAACAAAATCAGTACAATACTCCTCACAAGTACTCAGTACTATCTCATGAAGTTACACACAAACTAGCTTGGTTTTGAACAAGTCACAGGTTCAAAACACATCCACTAATTGCCTGCCTCTATTGCGCAATCAAGGCTGGTCTAATGAGAGATCCAAGGTTTGAATCTCCTTGGCTTGACAACGCAATCATCATGGGAAATTCCTCCAAGTGTGGTGCAAATCTCATGCACAACTGATGTCACAACTGATAGCTATCTCAACCCTTTCATCTACCTCTTTCACTGGTCTCCACTGAACTGTCCATGCACTGTAGTGAACTGATGTGTTCTTGAGTTGAATAATGAGTTAATAATTAGTGAATTAAATAATATTTAATTCACTCTACTCATTACTAGTTGATTAGCTAGTTAAACTAATCACAACTAGTTCAACTAAGTTAAACCGAACACAACTCCACCAACTGTCTCATCAACTCCACCAAACTTCTGCCACTGAAGTCCTAACCGAAGTCAACCATGCATGAGCTCACCAAACCCCTAGGAATAGCGTAATTCCTCTGTCAGATGCATGAGCCACTTCCAAGGCTCGAACCGAAGTGCTCCAAGAGAGTAAACTAAAGTTTATAGTCCAAATATTATTAAGGGTAAATAATATTTGACTTCCCTATTTTTAGGATAGGCAGTCTAAATATAGACTTCGACCTATAGGTCAATGTCTAAAAATAGACATAGTCTAAAAATAGAATTTGCGCCAGAATTTGCCTGCGAGCCCACTTAGTGAAGGCGACTTCATTTCACTAAGCTCCATCATCTTGCTGCATTTTCAACACATACAACTGTGAATATTCTCAACAAATCCCATGTTCACATAAACAATGATAAAACTCCTCATGAACTTTGGTTCAGTAAGCCTCCAGCTGTCAAACATTTTAGATTCTTTGGAAGAAAATATTACATAAAGAATAATGATGATAAGATTGGAAAGTTTGAAGCTCGAGCAGATGAAGGAATTCTACTTGGATACTCCTCTAGAAGCAAAGGATATAAATGCTACAACAAAATATTTCAAAATATTGTTGAATGTATTGGTGTTGTGATCGATAAAGCATGCACATGTACCAAAAGGGAAGCAACAATAGATGACAAATACATTTCTACAACAATCCAAAAGGATGTAAGAGAAGAAACTAGTGAATCATTAGAAGAAGGAATTACCAATACAAAACATCAGAAAGGAATCCATCAAGGTATGTTTAGAAAAATAATCTAGAATCTCAAATTATAGGTGAAAAGGAAGCTAGAGTACAAACTAGAAGAGCTCTTGTTGGAACTCCTAGATTTCTAGCCTTACTATCCACAATTGAACCACAAAATGTAAATCAAGAAAGAAAAGATGAATGATGGTTTAATGATATGGATGAAGAACTCGACCAAATAGAAAGGAATCATTCATGGGAATTAGTACCAATACCCCATGATAAAAATGTTATTGGGAAAAAGTGGGTATTCAAAAATAAACTAAATGAAAATGGAGAAGTAACTAGAAACAAAGCAAGACTCTTATGCAAAGTCTATGCTCAACAAGAAGGAATATACTTTGAAGAAACATTTTGCTCAGATGCTCAAAATTATGCTAAAAATTAAATTTGTAGGAATGGCATGGAACCTGAACGACCGCGTAGATATCGTCGTTCTAAATCTAGTGCAACTCGTTTCGTGGAAAATCGACACCATATGCTCCCAGAAACACGTTCTGTCAGCTTTGTGAAACTGACAATTTTTTTTTGAAAAAAAAAGCAGGACAACCCAGTCAGCGGTCTGTACAACTGAATGGGCATGCCCATGTGGCCGGTTGACTAGTCAAAGGGTGTAACCTACGATGAATCAGATTGTGCCAAGTGGCACTACGTCATTTGTTTGAATTGGTGTGTTTTGATTGGGTTTCATGGTAGCCAATCACACGTTGCCACGTGGCCCAGCCAGGGGCTGCCACATTGCAGCCTGAGGGCCACCAAAATTTTGGGTCAAGGTTTGAGCAGCAGCAGCGAGGGCCAAAAATATGACCTCACAGTCCACAAAACAAGCCTTAACCACTACGCCATCGCTTTGTTCCTTAACCTATAATGTTGAGGATTATATTTAAGTTGTAATGGTATGGTATTTGGGAGTGGGGGTTGGGGTCTAGCCCTAGACCTGGTCACCACGCCTGGGGGCCTCCCCCCCACTACACTAACCATGACATATAGAATTATGGCACCATGTGACACACTTCCGAGACCGCCGCCTGAACCGCTTGTTTGGCTGGTCACCGGGAGTAACCTCTACCGTCACCGCCCACTTGGGACCTCATTAGAACAAACCGCCGACAGTTAGCTAACCATATGGTGAAATTTATATTAAAAAAAAAATTCCACGATTAATTATGGTTACTAATTAAGATTAACACCTTAATGGGAAAATTGGTGCATCAACAAATTTGCCTGGTTTTTGTGCAATTTTTCGCTTGGTTAGCAAATTTTGGGGCAAAATTGTAGGATGGTGCCAAATTTGGAGGAATTTGTGGAGCGATTAGTGCCAAAACTTGTGGAAGTCATAACTAAGTCATTTTTTGACCAAATTCAAGGTATAAAGAGGCTACACAGGCATTTTGGGGCATTCTACAGCCATGGGAACATGTTTCAGAGCTATTTGAGCATTGTAAACATGTAATCACAATTTTGAGCATAATAGAAGAGGGACAAGCCATTAGAAGATGGACCAAGTAGACGTAGCTCAGGTAGGGTGATTTCCTTCATCATGTGTTGTTGTGTTATTGTTTATGATGATGTTCATATATGTTAGATACTGTTGTTTAGTGTTTTGTTTATGTTAATTTGCTTAAGAAATTCACATAAAAACTCATGGTTAACTTGCAATTTACCTCATAATCCCCAAGTACTTTATTCATATTCTGAATTGGAATTTAACACAACAAACACTAACTTTCCCATTCAAATCATATTTTCACTCGTAGCCAGACTTGAAGCCATAAGGATGTTTCTTGCTTTTTCAAGATTTTATAATTTCAAAGTTTATCAAATGGATGTTAAATCTTCTTTCCTGAATGGGGACCTAGAAGAAAAACTTTATATTGAAAAAACTGAAGGGTTCATTTTAGGAAATGATAAAAATTTGTTTGCAAACTCAAAAAGGAATTATATGGCCTAAACCATGCTCCTCGTGCATGGTATTATAATCTTGATAGGTATCTTCAACAACAAGGTTTCACTAAGCGGTCTGCAGATAGCAACCTATATATAGAAATGGATGATGGTAAACTTTTAATGGTTGTTGTTTACATGTATGCCATCATTTTTGGCAACAGTGAAGAGTCTATGAGTCAAATATTATCTTCTATCATGCAACAATAATTTGAAATATCCTTACTTGGTGAACTAACATACTTTCTTGGTCTTCAAGTACAACAAGCAAAGAATGGTATCTTCCTCTCATAGAAAAATTACCTAAAGAAATTTTTGAAGAAATATGGAATGGAAGACTACAAGCCTATATGCACACCAATGGTAACAAGGTGTAATCTCAGTTTGCATCATGATTCTCCTTTATTAAACAAACTAGAATACATATCTATGATCGAAAGCTTACTTTATCTTATAGGCACAAGAACAGATATCGTGCTTGCAATTGGGATTGTTGGACAGTTTCAAGCAAATCCAAAAGAAACTCATCTTCATGTAGTCAAGATAATATTTAAGTATCTACAAGGAACTCAAGACTTTGGTTTATGGTATCCAAAATATGCAGATCTTACTCTTCATGCTTACAAATATGTAAATTGGGCAGGTAATGTTGATGATTGTGTTAGTGCCATAATGTTCAATGATCAAATACACTCTTTCAGGTTTACTTAGTAGAAGTCCTTGGTCAAAATTTCATGTTTTCAAATAATTTCTCAAATAAATTTTATTCACTGGATGTTGTCTAGGTCTGATGCTGCTCCCTCCACCCATCCATGGTCATCATAAAATTCAAGGTCATGTCATTCATCATAAATCTAGGGTCATAGATCAGCTAACATACCAATCATCTAGGTCATGGTCTAGGCTTCTTTTGTTTCTCCATCATAATTTAAAATCATGTCATGTTTGAAAGGCAAATAAGAAACATTGTCATTAGTCAAGTCACTTTCATTGGGAGTTAGCAAAGATAGGAAATAAAGCAAAGACAACTTGTCCTTTTTCAAGAAGTATGCTACATGGTCAAAATTTTTCAAAAAGAATTTCTTCTAAAAGTACTTATGATTTCACTAAAGACAAAAGAAATTTTTGTAAGTTTATAAAGGGAAATGAAGCGTCTTTTTGTTCATTTCATCCTTTGGTGTTCAAAGAGCTCCTCTCACATGCTCATAACTCTCCACAACCATCCAAAAATTGAAGAAAACCACCAAAAACTGATCCAGACTACTGGATACTATGTTTCTGATCTTTGATATGCTTCTGGGGCAACCATGCTGCGCTTATGGCAATTTTCTATGTTTTTGGAATTCAAGTTCCAAAAAGCCATCAGAAGGGTTAGTTCATCATTTCTCAAGTTTCAGGTGCTTCCAAGCCAGTAAGTGAACATCCCTCACCTTCCATTCAGTTCAATTTCTTCAGCAAAGGGTGGATTCCCTCTTTTATGGTTTTCAACTACATTTTTGGTTTCATTGATGTTTAGCTTGCTTCATCAAGAAAACCCCAAGTTTCATCATCTAATAACCTTCACACATAACTCATATACCTTAAAAAATCACTCCATATCACTCATACCTCTCATAACTCTCATTTTCACTCAACCCTAATCCTCACTACGCTTTTGCAGAGATAACTAGGTTAACTGTGTGTTTTGACCCTTTTTCCCTCTTTCCCATGCCCTTTTCCAAAATTTTCACTTGCACTGTGTTGTTAACTCACTGGGCCTATCTCCCCAAATTTTTAGGGATTTTTTCCCTAACTCCATTCCATCTCATCTCTGTCCCTAAAATTACTACATCATTATCCCCTATTTTCCTAATTCTCGCCTTCTCTTTCCTTCACATCAATCTAGGGTTTTATTTTGCTGACAAACATCATGGAAGGTGAGAAGAGAAAGTATAACAAGAGAGGTAATCATTCCATATTTGAGCCATCAAATTTTCAAGAGATAAATTCTTTTCCCTATATCAAGAAATCCTTTGAAGACACTGGTTGTTTAAGGTTTTGTGAAAGGATCCAAGAGGTAGGATGTCATGCTCAATTGAAAAGAATTTTTGCCAGCAGATTTAGGAGAGATAAAGCTAACATAGTAGGGTTTGAATTCACTATATCATCAGGTGTTATCGACTCAGAAACATATATCCCGAACCATGGATAAATTTGGTTCAAAGGGATGGATTTGGACATTGAGAACTATAAAATTTTCTTAAAACCACATTACAAAGATGCTCCTCAACACATCTTTCCCTTCATACATTTACTTGACAAGTATGCCCATTTAATGAAGCTGATAATGAAGTATTTTACATGTGAAGGGAGGTTCTCAATATTTTACCAGTACCACATAAGGCTATTAATGCATTTCGCTGCCACCAATCCACTCAATTTGCCTCATTATCTATTCAGGAGTCTGGTCAAAATGACTGAAAAGGTAAAAAGTAAAGGCAAGGATCTCTTTGCTAGTTTGTTTCATCATGGTTTCTTCAAGGTTACAGTGTTGCATCAGCTCTCAGAAATCAATATGTCTTGGGAAAAATTCATGAAGTCAGTTGCTTCTATGCCCACCACTAGTCCACCTATCATTCAAAACATACCATCAACATCATCAGAGCCACAAGAGGTTGTCTCTTCAGGAAAACCAGCAGAGGTTCCAAAGACACCAAGGACTGAAATCACTCAAACTTATGAGAAGGGTATAAGTTTGGTATTTTTTCCTACGATCACTAAAGTTGTGCTTTCATCTGAACCTATAGCTGATAAAGTGTTAGGAGAAAACATGGAACAACCTCCTATGCATCAGAGTGAGTCACCCTTGCAACAACATGAGGAGCAAGCACCTTTGGAGTTTGAAATGGTAGAGTAAGTGGAAAAAAATTCAGCTAAGGAGATAATCAGGGAACAAGAAGCAGATATATCAGAGCTCAAGGACAACCTCTCAAGGGAAAATTTAATGATAACATTCCTACAACAAGAAAACATGAAATTGAAGGTCAAACAACTGCTCCTAGGAAATCCAAAAGAATATATCAAGGAAGAGAAAGGTAAGGGAAAATAAGTGATAGATGTTGATCAGTTTGAAGGCAAAGAGGCTCAAATAAAGCCAAGGAGGCCAAGAACAAGAGGATTAGCTAGGAAAAAAGAACAAGAAATAGAGTTATCTCCTCCTTTGGGGGAGCAAAATTTGGATGATATGAATGTTGAGGAGATCGAACAAGACAAAGAGTTTTGGATTGACAGGGTAAATGAGCATCTAGATAAACTCTTGAAGAAGGAAGAAAGAAATAATAACCTCTAGAGGCACATGGCAAGACGCTACTTCACCAGGAACCAAATTTCCAAAACCAAGGTTAAGAATTTGAAGAAAAATATTAGGGAAACCCTAATTAAGCTAAATAAGAAGGAAAAATTATATTTGTTGGCTGAGGAATCTCTAGTTGTCTAGATCATCATTCAAGGATGCTATAGATCAGAATTCAACAATTTTTGAGCATTTTTGGTATTTTTTGTGATTTTTGGCAAATTCTGGAAATTTCACTCTTGTAGAAGCATAGCGTGGCCACACTACGCTTTTCATAAAAGGGTCTAATGGAGGTCTTATTTACATGGTTGGATTCTTTTGAAGTGTACATTCAAAATATGGTTTTGGTTTTTCATGACACTTCCTGATTTTGAAGAGAAACTCAAAAATACCCTAATGTTCATGCTTCTGCCACTATTTTTCACTGCACGCTACGCTTCTGGATTAAGCTTGGAAAAATGAAGTTTTGAAGGTCTTCCAGGTGGTATTTTCTAAGATTCAAGGTTGGGTTGGATAGAGGACGTCCAAGGATACCTTGCCCCATCTTTAGATCAGAAAAAAATATGCCTTAAATCCACCTCAAAATTCTCTCCAAGTGCACGCTACGCTTCTATCAAAACACCTACGCTTCTAGCACACATGTGATGCTTTTGTGTTGGATGCTTTCTGGACAGGTGTCAGTCAAAAATGGTAAAAAATTTGAGGTTATAGTCTCATGAGCTATTTTATGGATAAGGAAGTCTATTTATACGCCTCATTGTTGAGGAATCTTGTAATTACTCAAGGAGACAAAGACTCCTAGTTTTTAGCTAAATTTGGGGGGACTGTTTCTAACTCCCCTAAAATCTAGGTAATGACTCATTAGGTACATTTATGAGGTATTTTGGACCAGGTTTCGACCCAATGAGGTGGAATATTCTCTATTTTCTTTATGTTCTCTAACTCAAGTCTTTTTAGAGGTTGGATAGTTGATATTGCAGTGAGGGGCTTATGTACATATTTTTACAGTGAAATCAAAGACATGTTGTAGCTATAATTTTGGGACTTCAGTGGTATGCTTATTGGTATTGTTTTTTTTTTGTTTTTAGTGTTACCATCAAATTGAATGTTTATGATTTCTTGCAATCACATGTATGCTTTCATAGGATAATCTTATGAGTATTTAAGCATAACTCTTACTTTTGTGCTTTGTTTAATGAGATTTTCATAAATTTGTTGTACTTCCTATAATGAATGAACTCATATGTTATATGCTCATTCTGATTCTCCCTTTTTCAAACCCTATACCACAATGCCATTCTAAATGTGTTTCTATGTATACCTACCTGGCCTCATTTTCATCTCTTCAGCTGCTCATTTGAAATCTAACCTTGAAACCTAGACCTAGTTCTTAGATTGTCACTTCATATCCAACAAAATTCAAAAAAAAACCCTAATCAAAATCATTGATCTTATATCTAGCCTAAGATATTTTCCTTTCCAGTAACCTCATTGACTGTGAAATTGATACCAAGAGAGCCCTCTTTGGTTTGGTAGGGCTAGCTACCAAATCTAAATATTGGTTTGAGGTTACCTCCTTCAGTCTCCTTTCTCAGCCTTGGGAAGCGGAGGGAGTGATAACAGATTGAAAAATAACTATTGGAGGAGAATTCTACATGGGACCCCGCTTACTATAATGGTTCAATAAAAAAAAAATCCATTGCTTTATCTACTGCAGAAGTAGAATATGTGGTTGTTGCATCTTGTTGCACACAACTCTGAATGATGCAAACATTACAGGATATTTAAATCAATTGTACTCCACCTATTCCCATTCTATGCGATAATTCCAGTGCCATAAGTGTTTCCAAAATTCATGTCATGCACTCTAAAACCAAGAATATTTCAATAAAATATCAAATTTTTAGAGAATAAGTGCTTGAAAAAAAGTTCAAATTGGAATATGTTCCCTCAAAATAACAAGCTGCAGATATATTTACAAAGCCTCTTCCACGTGATTCCTTTGAATATCTCAAACTAAAACTAGGAGTGGTCTCTGCTTCATCACTCTTTTCATTATTCTGACCAATCCTTCAATTTTGGGAGCTGAAAGTGCAATTTATTGTAGTTTACTGTATGTACGTGGATTTTATGAAGAACATTTGTGTACATACGCATATTTTGATCTAGACAGTCGCGCATGTTTTTTTGTAATGAAGTATCAGTAGGTTTGACGCAAGGAAAAGTTGTGATATGCTTCTAATAGTTTGGATTTCTGGTTCTAGGTAGTTACACTCTGTTGATACTCAGATGTTTATGGTTTATGATTTGCCCCAATATGTCATTCATGCTTTGATTAATGAAGTTGCTTTAATGACCTGAATGATGGATAAGTTGATGTGATAAGATATGACATTAGGCACAGGTTCAAGGGGAGCATATTTCTTGCTTCTTATAATACATTGTTGGAATTATGTCCTTACTGAGAAGTATATTAGTGATGCTACTGAATAAATACATGTTGCTGATGTTTTTGAATTTCTCATGGTATTGTTGTCCGATCCTATATGGTATATGGAGATCACTGAAGACTATATTGGTCTTTCCACCTCACTATTGAGATATGTTCTTGGTTATCAATGTCATATCTGTAACTTGATATAGAGGTCATGCAAAGACCCATGATGTAATTATTGTAATACTTAGTCATGTTTGCACTATTGAGGTCAAGTCAATTATGTATGTAATCCCAGGTTGGGAACTTGATGTAATGTTGAGTCAAACATGAAAACCCACTTTTATGGGTGAATGATGTAAGTTTGAGTCCTTGGTGATAGGAAATTTCATATTTGGTTAGATGATCCAGCATGTGCTCAAGGGGAGCATGGTACATATACCATGTTCATTTTTAGTAGAACATATCTACAGTGCTCATGTCTCTACACGAAAAGAGAAGCCTTCATTCAACATTGGTCAATCCCTTTTCCCTTGATGTTAAAGGGGGAGAGTAACTTGGTGTTTGGAAAATCTTGGTGCTTAGATCTATATGTTTTACAAGTATTTATAGGTTGTGGTGTCCAAACACCAAAGTGGTTGCCATAAAGTACAAAGGGGGAGATTGTTGGCATTATGAAAAATGTGTTGTCCTTGATGGCAACCTACTTGATGAAAATGTCAACATAGGGATAATAGGACGAGTCTACAGGCTAGTACACATGTGACAGAGAGTTTTGACAAAGAAATATCAGTTCAAAGAAAGAGGAATAATGAAGGTAATTTTTTGAGAAGTACACACGGGTTTTGTGAAGAAAACCCGCATACATACGCGAGTATGAAGAAGAAAAAGCGCGTACAATTTCTGCACCATGGTATGCTAAATGTCAGTCATCTTTACCATGGTATTGGCCCATAGTATTGAGCACAACAATAGATATTTGATCCTGTCAAAGAATACCATCAACAACAGTATGTGTTTGACCCAAGGTATTGGCTAAGGCCTAAGCTATATAAGGAGATGAATATAAGAGTGCTTAGTGTGAAAGTAATGAGATATTGCTGAGAATTAGGTTGCACTAGGAATGTGATTAGGGATTAGATCTATTAGATCTGAAATGACTACATGATTTTTTTATGGGTCAATCTATGATAATAATTTTTTAGCATATGTTTGTTAATGGGTTTGCCGAGGTTTGGGATTGAATAAATTTCTGATGTTCATCAAATTTATGAGTCAATGATTGCAGATCTATATGTAGGTTTGTCTCAGGAATATCACATACATATGTGGATCTTATTCTGTTAAGTCACGTATCATTTCTTCAGTATAGACAGATTTGAAGACAAATATGCTTCTTGAGAAGCATGTACATAGGTGGAAGTACTTCATAAGAAGTGTGTATATATGCTAGGGTTTCTGAAGTATGAACAGTTAATGATGTCTGATTAGTCTGGTTATGATTACTGTTGTCTGTCAATGATGTCTTCTTCATTATATTTTGTAATGTCCACCTCCCCTAAGGCCTACCCAAGTAACCGACCAACCAGGGTAAACATGAGATGAGGTGCATTTAAGACATATTCAACCTCCTTGGTGACTTTAAAGAAGTGGAATCGAAGAAAAAAACCATAACAAAAACCTATACCACCTGATATAGGACCCCCAGAGGCTATCCCAGTCATCCACCTGACCTTTCCCTGGTACCACTGGGATTTCATGGAGAAAACCACCTAGATGCATGCATCTAGGAGGACCTAGACGCATGCATAAGCCTGCATGCCTACATACAGGGACTAAATTTCCTAGAACTGTGCCTACACCCGCGAGATTTAAGGAAATTTTTAAGCCTAGAATCTTGAACACTACCCATAACTTCCTGTAGATTTCATAAATCATTAAACACCCAATGATAACACTAATAAACCAAAATTAACTCTAGGACTAGGCCTAACCATCCCCAACCAAGACTGACATTCTATCAAAAACTTGGCATGAATGTAAGCTACAGGTCTAGGATATAAGACAAAGAATAAATGGCTGAAAACTCTTATGACACATTACAAGAAGGATCACCACCCTCTTCCTTAACTAGATATGACATCATTTAGTTCTATCATCCAACATTTTAACAATTACAAGTAAATACATAAAATAACCATGACATGAACCAACCATTCAAACATGCTTATAACCAACATTAAACTAAGGAAATAATAGTGAGAATGCAACCATTAAATCCAAATAATAACAGATACAAAAGCAAGAGAACTTAGATTCCATTAAACATAGGAAAATATCGACGAAGTTCGGGACTTCCACGTTCCACCCAACCATAGACATGGCTGAGCCAAATCTCTCTTCAACCAGTCACCCTGTGCCATATTCCAAGCATGAATGTGGGATAACATGGATAATACAATCCAAAACAACAAAGGGAATCTAGAGGCTAAGCCACCTCCACCCTCACCATACCATGATCACACTGAACTGGTGCCCTGATCACAAAACCGAGTAGAAATTGGAAATGCCATCTAAAATCCGTCACTATCCTTGAGGAATTTTCTGTTTCCCTGTTTCTCAGGCTTTACCACAATCCAATCCTGGATCTCTAGGCCCTAAATTGAGACACCTCCCTCAGGATTTATCGTGTATCCCATGAAAATCAGTCAAGGGATTCCTAGGCCTTTGGGAATGAACCCTGAGATCACCTCTTCCCTGGATTCTGAAATCCATCCGGCAAATCCAAAGCTCAAAACCGAGATCAAAATCCCAACACACCATGGCATCTGGAAAAAGGAAAAGAAAGGCTAAAAACCACTTTCATGACTTGGAAAAACCATGCCACCGACAAGAAAAGAACCAAATACCAACTTGTGTATTCCATGCATGTCTAAACCAGCTAGAAAACCACACATGCAATATGTTACCTGCAAGTATTCCTGTTGAAGTTGCTTAATACTTCTCTTCCTTCCTTGATCCTTGATTTCCTTTCCTTTCCTTGTCACTCCTTTGTTTTCTTTCCTCCTTCTTGGCACAATGCTGAATTTTTCCAAGAAAACTCCAAGTATCCAAGAGTGAGAGAGAGAGAGAAAGAGTAATGAGAGAGCTCCAAAACTGAACTGACAAAAAGCTAAACCAACAAAATCTTGAGAAAAAATCTTTCCAACTGTTCCTCAGAAGACTTTTTATCAATGAGGCCTATATTTTCTTCATTTTCCATTATTTTTCTTCATTTTCCTCCTCACATGAAACCTGTGACCTTTCACCTTCCCTTTCTCCTATTTTCCATTATTTTCATAAATAAAATGCCAATAATGCCTCTTTGAATTTCCAAAGCCTTTGCCATTTCCTTTTCCAAATTAATCTAGGATGTTTTTCCCAACATTTATCTTGGAATACATGTTTTAAAATGAACACTCACTAGGACATTTTTCCCAACATTCAACTTGTAAGAAGTGTCCATTTCCCATGGTATTTTTTTTTCCTTTATTAAATTTTATTACATGAAATTTTAGTTAGCCCGGGGCTGTTACATATTCTATATGTGACAATTCTGATTGAGTTGAATGGTTTATGAATGAAATAGTGAATTATAATGATGCTGGTATTTACTAATATGTAAGTGGTTCATATATTTGTGATGGATACATGTGTTTTTGTGATTGATTTTAGCAGTGCAGAGATTTAGTCTAAGGGTTCTGTGTTTTAAGATTTGTATGAAAGTTTTCTTAAGGAAAAGGACGTGTATACGTGGGTATTATTCATAACAATAACATATACATTTTAACATATTATTGATTAGGTTTTGTAGTGGAAACAATTGATTTCAGTGATGGATAACAATGTATGGCTTCATAATTAATAGTGCATTGACATGATTCGTTCTAGTTTAGATTGATTGGTTGCAATGGTTAATTGAGATTCAATGGTTGATTTTTTGATTCAGTGATTTGATGATGGTAGTGGGTCTAGTTTGAAAATTTAATGAAAGGTGGCCTATAGGATGTAATGTTTTGATTAGGTGGATCCAGTTTGAAACATTCTAAAAAGTGTTCCACAAAGAATTTAAGATAAGGTGGTTGTATCTCCTTTCCAGTAGGTTCTGGGGAATGAGAGAACGTTGTATCCTTCTGTAGGTGGGTGCCTGCGTACTGGTTTGAGTCTGCGTGCTAGTACAAGATTATAAATAATATTTTTTAATTAAAGAAGAAGACAGAGACAAAAACAACGGTGGTTTTTTCCCACATTAGCTTTCCACCTAAAAATCTTGGTGTTCATATGCATTGACTATGTGTGATGATTTATTTTGTTCTTATTGCAATTGATTACTCTTTAATGAATGCCTACTAAAGTAATGATACATTGGGTTAAGTTAAACAGATGAAGAATTAATTGAAAGTATAGTTCATTGGGTATATGTTGGTTGTCTTCATAATGGTAGCATACATACACAAGTTTACCTCATCAAAGTTACGTACAGAAATCTGAATAGAATATTAGAACGCCAAGTAAGTTTTAAAATACTGATTCACCCACCCTATTAGTATTTTTCCTAAGAAATTATGTGACTGAGTCCCAAAATAAAGTTTCCACTGAGCCTTTATCGTCATCAAATGGTACCTTACATATTCCTCAGCTTAAGGTAGAGCTTATCTCCAAGATCCCCAAAGGTCCATTACATCGAAACACTGCTTCTGCTAAAGTCACCCATGCCTATAGCATAATAGATGACTTGTTGCAATCTACTACTACCATGTCAACGTTGGAAGTCATCCAAACGTGCCCATCCCAACATAAAGCTCTACTCTCTGATTTAGGTATTTTGGATCCTTCTGACGATCGTATGATTCTCTTTGACATTGATAAATTGGAACATCCTCTCCTTCCTTCATATGTTGCATTTCAAATACCAGTCTCCATAAGAAAAACCATTGTTCAATGATGTACCATAGACGAAGGCACATCACTTGAGTGATGGCTGCTAGTGTTTGGAAGCAACTTGGTTCACCTGACCTATCCCCATCCACCATCATTCTCCTTGCTTGGGACGGTCATCCCTCATAGCCCTTGTTCTTATATCGCATTTGTCCTATCACTATTTTTGGCAATACTATCTCTATCGACATTAAAATCATTGATGCCCCATTAGATTATAACATTATTTTAGGTCATAGTTACACCTATTCCATGTCAGCTGTCACATTTGTAGTTTTCCATAAGATGTTCTTTCCTCATAATGGAAATATCATCACCATCAATCAACTGGCGTACTATTATCCTAAGTCTCAGACTTCACCTCAGTATACTATCTCATCGATGAATAGAAATAATACTATCTCGTTCCTCACCAATGTCTCTCCCGGAGTCTACAAAGATTCCAGTTTGCTTGGTGCTTATTATGGTCCATCGCCTACCCCTTATTATCCTAGCTCGTCCAATGTTTGCATGTTTTAAGCATGACAGGATACTCATAAGAAGTCTGGTATGCCCATCCAATAGCCAACACCTCCACAAAAAATTGTTCCCAAATCAACCCAACCTTCAGGTGCAATTCCTCAAGGATCACTTCCTTCTGCCAGTGTGTCTCCTAGTCCTTTCCAACCCGAAACCCTTCCTACAGGTCTTAACCATCTAGGAGCAGTGCCTCCAGGTCATTATCCTTCTGGTAAGATACCTTTATTATTCCCTCCACCTGGATTTTTTCTGTCCATGTCATGTCTATGTTGAGTATTCCTAACATCACCTTGGGGATCCCAGTCTGGTACATTAATCATCTCCAAAACACTCCTCCTAATCAACTTAAATGTTAAACTATTTTGAACTCGGTTCAACCTATTGTTCTTTCCCCTTACTTTGCTTCAGTTCCACAACAAACTCAACATGAACTTACTCCTATTGTGAAAGCATCTGGTGAGGGGGGAAAGCCCAGAAAAATGGAACCAAAGACAAGGCACCCAAAACAACTCTAGCTCCTTCTAAGCCTCCAAAGCAACCCCTCTGTGTGCTTTATGTGATGTTCTCGGGCACACCACCAATAATTGTCTTGAACTTTCCCATATCAAGAGTGTGGTATTTGATACCTTTCCTAACTTTCGTGAATACTTTCGTGATACGCTTCATGTGCTTCGCAAATTTGAGGCTGCTCATAGTGAATCCAATCCCTCTCTACTTGCGGATTTTGGTCCCACTATTATGCACGAGCAGGTGGTATCTAAACAACCCATTGTGATCTCTCCTCCCAATGTTGAGATGATAGATAACACCGCTCCTATTCTCTACATGTCTCCATCCATGGGATCGATGTATTGGGACTCTCTTGGAGTTTCTTATTGTAATTTTTTTTAATCTTCTTCATCGAATATCCCAGTCTCAACGTCGGTAGATGTTCCATCTACTAGTAATTTGTCCCCTCCTGTTGGAAATGTGCATTTGAAACTTGTCTCTCATGAAAATGATTAAGGTATTTCCTCCACATCACGTGGTCTCTCCTCCACCAGTCCTCCCATATTTCATTTGGATTAAGACATCATGGAAGCCATGACCACCTATGATTATCCTTGGGAAGATATGCACCATCGTGCGTATTTCCTTCTAGAGCAAACCCATGATCAAAATTTTGTGGAGTATAAAGACTTCATTCATGGTGAATTCGATTGGTGTAGAAACCCATTCAAGCACCAAATGCTTTTAAAGAAGGAAATATGGCCAAAATATCCCCTACCATAAATATTAACATTTCAAATAAACCAGGTATCGAATAAAATATCACCTTGGGGACACAATTCACCCCATAAGAGATTGATGCTTACACTAAGTTATTTAAATAATTATGTGATGTTTTCGCCTAGTCTTATTCCAAGATTCCTGGACTTGATCTCGCCGATTTTGAACATCATATAGACACATGGCCCGATGTTGTTGTTGTATGCCAAAAGTTGAGACCCTTCAATCCTTCCAAACATGAGGCTATCAAAGCTGAAATCGATAATCTCAAGTATGCTCGCTTTATCTATCCCATTGAATACACCACATGGGTGTCTAATCATGTTCCCGTTCTCAAGAAATAAGGCACCATTCATGTTTGCACAGGCTTTCATGATATGAACAAAGCCCTTCCCAATGGCAGCTTCCCCACACATTTCATTGGCAAAATGATTGATGAGTATGTGGGAATGAGGTTCTTTCCTTTATGGTTGGATTATTCGGATAGAATCAAATAAGTATCTGTTATTCCGATCAGCTTAAAAATGCATTTATTAGTCCATGGGAAAATTTCACCTATAGGATCATGCCTTTCGGTTTAAAGAATGTTGGGACCACTTTTCAACGTGCCATGTATTAATGTTTCCATGACTTGTCTTATATTATCCTTGCGTATCTATACGATATCACCACTCATTCCAAACTCAGGTCACAACACATTCATGATTTTCGTACCATTTTCCTTTGATGTCATAATTATAACATTCCCTTCAATCCCCTTAAGTGTGACTTTTGCGTTCCCTCCGACCGAATTTTGGGCTTCAATGTGTCCAAAGATGGTATCAAGATTGACCTTCTCAAATTTAAACCCATTCTCTAACTTCCTTCTCCTCATACCCTTCTCCAGTTACAAAGCCTCCAAGGCAAATCCAACTTTCTTTGTCGGTTTGTTCTTGACTATGCCACCACTACCCATGGATTTCTTAGACTCCTTCAGTCTACCATTCCATTAATTTGGGATGACCAAGCTCAATAGTATTTTGATGCCCTCAAATGTGCTCTCACTTCTGCTCCCTTGATCAATCCACCTAACTTTGAAAGGGACTTCATCCTGTATATATCAGATTCCGCCTATTTTGTCACCAAGGTCCTAATACAAGAAGATGTTGCTAGAAATGAACATGTCATTTACTATGTCAGTAAAAAACTTAACAATACCCCCATGTCCTATTCACATGAAGAAAAGTTTGCGCTAGCTATCTTGTTCTCTATTCAAAAGCTTTGTCATTATATCCTTATGCGTACCACCAAAGTTGTGACCAATTCCACCCCCATGGCCTTCTTTTTGAGTGACGGATCATCAATGGGAAGTATTCCCATTGGATCGTTGTCATTTAATAATTCAATCTCGAATTTGTCACATACAAGACTAAGAAAGTTTTGGCCCTTGTTGAATTCATTTCCGAATTTCCTACTAGTACGCTGGATCCACTGGTAAATGATGAAATTCCAAATGAACACTTGTTTTCCATTACCTCAGATGATCCTTGGTATGGAGACATCCTCACCTATTTGTGAACCTATAAATCCCCCCTCCCCCCATCTTAACCGTGATGCTCAACGATGTGTTCGACATCAAGCCCCTTGCTACCTCATCATCGGTGTCCTTCGTGGTTGTCTCACTCATGTTAAAGCTAATCAAGTGCTCAATTCCTGTCACAGTGGCACTTGTGGTGGTCACCTTTTTAGAATAGCCACTACTCAGAAAATCATGCATGCCTGTTATTTTTGGCCTTCTCTCTTTAGCGATTGCATTGAGGAAATCAAACATTGTTCCCCTTGTCAATTATTCGCCCCTATGGTGCGAGCTCCACTTGCTCATAACCGGTCCTTCGTGTAAATGGGATATTGACTTCATGGAGTTTTGACCCCCATATGCTAATAACCATAACTATATTATCATGGTTGTTGATTAAATGGGTTGAATCCATGCTTACGTTCAATAAAAATGTGGATGCTACAACCCTCTTCTTATTTAACCATGTAATCGCTTGATTTTGGGTTCTGAAGCAATTGGTTTATGACCATGGAAGAAATTTTGAAGATGAGATCTGGCATGAGCTATCCTCTCTGTTGGGCTTTGAACATCAATATTCATCTTATTATTACCCCTAAGACAATGGCCAAGTTGAAGCAGTCAATAAAATACTTAAAACCATGCTTCAACAGATGGTGAATAAACATAATACCAACTGGAACCTTATGCTCCGCCCTAATTTTTTAGCCTATGGAACCTCTATTAAAAATTCCACTGGGTTTATTCCTTTCCAAATTGTCTTTGGAGATGAGGTGGTCTTACCAATCGAGTGTGAAATCCCCTCCCTTCACCTTTTCATCAAAATCCTCCTCGGCACCCAGCCTTTATAACAACGAATTATCATGCTTGAGCATGCCAATGAAGATTGTCGTGTTATATTTCAAACCATTTAAGTGGAAAAAAAGCGCACCAAAGATAAGTATGACCGGAAAGTCCACCCTCGTACCTTTCACAAGGGAGACCTTCTTCTTGTCTATGACCAATCTCATGATTTCCTCAGGAATGGAATTTCGAACCATTATGGCTTGGTCCTTACATCACACATAAGTGTTTAGGCAAGGGGGCATATATTTTATAGTATTTCGAAGGCCAAATCCTTCCTAACTCTCAAAATGCACTCTACCTAAAGAAATGTTTCCCATAGCATTTCCCATAGAAATGTGTATATATTTTTCTTTTCCAAATTTAAGTATCTTGCATCCCCCATCATCTCATTTTTTTTCTTCTTACATATTTTAGATGGATCCATCATCCACACCTCATATCGGTTATGCCGATGGTGCGATTTGCTTCTCCAAGAATCTTGCCTCAACAGCTTGGGCCATTTTCACCCCTCTGCATTCGTTAGTTCACTCCAATGACGTATGCATTAGATATGTCACCAATAACCAGGTTGAATATGATGGTTTTTTACGTTTGTTAATTGATCCCCTTGATCGTAGCATCCTTCACCTTCATGTTCATCTTGATTCCTTTCTACTTATCATGCAATTGAATGCCGTTTATCATGTGCATAATCCTGTCCTATTTAGAAAATATCTACGAGTTAAGATTTTGACACGTGAATTTGAATTCATTACATTCAATCATGTTCCTAGAGCCCAAAATCACTATGTAGATACCATTGAAAATAATATTCTATATTGGCATTTATGACATGCATATACAAGAAGGAAACCATAACATCAACACATGGTGAACCACAATTTTCATAAAAAAGATGCATAACCATATTATGTATCATAATATCCAACATATAAGTATTTGGAGTCCACTAATCTAAATACATATGAAATTCCCATAACATGTTACAATACAAAAATGGGACCCAGATGTCCCTATCCCTAACCACTATCATCTGGAGCATCCCAAGCCAATGGCTCCATACCACCAACCTGTAAGTCTCGAACTACCTCACCGGCCATATTCTAACTCATGCCACCTGTGATCTGTCACCTCAGTTAGTAGCACTCTAACCTACGACGAAGGTCCTCCAGTAGAGCATCATTTTCTGATCTCTGTTGTGACTTCGATCCACCCTGATCTACAGCCCCATGCACTACGGCTCTGCCTGTATATCATGCCAGCTTCACCAGTGCTATATTTGCATACCATAAGTTTGGAAACCAATACGACATATATAATTTTTCTAAAATTTACATGCAACCAACCATATAGAAAATTTCGCTTACCATTTAGACCCCATGCTCATCCTGGTGGTAGTCATAAGTCAAGATCCCCTTGATAGTTCATTCCACTATACATATAGTCATCTATGTACAATGGCATCTGGTCCTAATGTGCAAAAAACTCAGATCGGAACACTCGTCTAACTCCCCCTCCTCCACCTCATTGCAGTAGCTTCCCCTAGCGGTGCATCCTAGGCTCTTGTGGACCCCCATCATGGATGTGTACATGTGGTCAGATGGTCGATATCTTCTCAAAGAATAATGAACACACAACTGTCCCAAATGAATAGTTATCATTGGTATGCCACCCGCATAGTGTCAAATATCGTTTCAAAAACAAAAAACATCATCTGGGCCCACTCTTAGTAGGTCCCTTTCCATACACTCTCCACAAGCATCATCTACCCCCCAATGGTGTGATGAAAGGTATGAATACCTAAGATAAGAAACACTGTTGCTACTGTAGCTTGTGTCTCCAACCCCTCTAAGTCACTTATCTGAATGGTTGTGCCCTTCGAATGAGCACCAGGTCTGCAATGAAGATCTAAAAACTCCCCTATATGCCTCCCATGAGGCAACATTGGATGTATCTCCCCTACCATCCCCAAGGGGGATAATACTGTCAAAAAATATGTCCTAGATCGTAATCTCTATACTATGCCCTTGTACCATAGAGGCCTCCTGATATGGGTTCCAGTAGCCAAAAATCCTCGAAAGAAAGGGCTCCCCAGCCCTCATCAATGGGTTTTCTAAGAACTTCTGAACCCGATAGTGAGTAAAAAAACCTATGACTGTCGAATTCCCCTGAATCTCAGTATAAAGAGTCTCACAATCTCATTATTGACATACAATCTTAAGCATTGTCATACCTGCAAAATAACATTATTTTTTGTCAGCTTAGAGTCAAAGACATGAATTTATGTTTCTTAGCTTCATCTCACCATAGACCACCAGTAATACTTTTCCTCCTAGCCCAAAACACAATTTTTTCCCTCAAAACTACATTGGATGCACTTATCGACCAAGTTTCAATGTTCTAGAACGTAGAACAAGCTCCTAAAAGTGAATTGTGACTGTGAATGTCAACAGGGGTTCCACACAATAAACTAAAGCCCTAATCTAAAAGTCTAATCCACCAAAAATGATGAGTAAGGTTAGGCCACCTACTTCCAACTCGCAGACCCTGATTCCAACAGTCGGTTTGTCTGTTACAAGCTCCACAAGATTTAGGGCCTTCTCCTCCTCTCCAACTTATCCAATAACTCACTTTGAAAATGAATTGGATTTGGAGGTAAGAATCCATTTTATAGGAAAAACCCTAGTTTTTCTGTCACCCATTGCAACCGCTACTGTAGCTCGATTTGATAAACCATCAGCACCGTTGGAAATCTCTCACCAATTTTATAATGGGTCTTCCTTTGTTTTTGGTAATTTGACACTTCACCTGGAAGCTATTTTTTTCCACGAAGTGTCACTTTTCCGTCAATTAAAACTGAATTTCTTCATATGAGCCACCTATACTTTGGTACCACTTTTCCTTGGCACTTGTCGACTCATATGTTGATTTTTGTCATGAGTAACCCTTATTTACTCATGCTTTTAGGTCCCCTCTGGGCCTCTCCCAGGAGTCATCCTTGTTCAGAGCATCCAAGATGAATCACTCTTACATTCATGGAGTCTGTTTTGTTTCCCATTGAGTCTTGTTACATTATTCCATCCATATTTGCATCACATTCGTCCTATTTTTATCATTTTGGCCTCTAACTATACTCTTCAATCTTTGAAAAGCCCTCGTCTCAGTAATTGTCCATCCCCTCAGGAATCAAGTTAGTCGAAGCTAGGTCAACCATGCATGTTATGCTCTGAAAGGGAATTCGTTATTCTACCTCTGATATTATTTCCTTCCATCATCATCCATAGTGTTAGTCCATCAGTCACTTTACTATGATCTCTTGCGCCTTTGATGAGGATTCCTCATTGCCTCAACTCTAGCGGGCCCTCATTTGTCGAATTCAACACATTTATTCCAAAATTATTGTTTAGAGGGTGGTGTACCTTGGTTCAAACTTTCATCATTGTTCTAGGCCTCAAATCAAGCAAAGAGAATCATCATTTCCCTATGACTTGGTTGTTTCTCACATGCTCGACTCCAACTCATTATCACACGATTGAGAATCGTGCACTTGATGGTCCGATGATCTAGTAGATTGAACCAATGATTCCCAGGGGTGTGTGAGATGTTTCAGAACTCATGATGGGGTGGTCCTTCAGGTAGCCCGCCACATTCCCAAATTTCCATCACTTATGATCCAAACTCATATGTTGTTCCTCAAATTTGATGGGTTCATTTTCATCCACTTGCAGCACCCACAACATGCATGTCTCCTTCAGATGATCCATTAATATCTTCAGATCCATTTCCTGTTCAGCAGGGATAATTTGGTTTCGATTCCCCCTCCCCATCTCAAATTGAGGTGAATTATGTCTCATGTACTCAGATGTTATTGTATTCAGTCATGACCTATATTTTTCTAGGTGAATTATGTATATGGGATTCATCATATTATTTTCTGGCCCATTTATGTTAGCATATCATGTATCATGTATCATGTAATTTTTAGCTCAGTCCCACATTGTTGGGCTCACTATTATTCTTTGTACTCAGTTATCTCAGCGAGTATGGGTATGCCTCCCCCGCCTAATTTGAGATCATGTACTCCAAAATTAAAGGAGACTTGTATCAATTTATTATGTCTCGCCCCCTCCATTTTTTGTCCTTCCTTGCATTGCTTCAGTGGTATATCTCTCTCTGACTCCCCTTTGGTATCTCGTGGAAGTGTAAATTACAATGTATATCGGTCATACAATTTGCTCCTAACACTCATATGTTGGGGGGGAACCTGTTATCACCAAAAAATGATCACCTAGCCATTTCTAACTAGGTGGATCGAAATACACCATGTAAATTTAATTTTACCATAGTAAAATCACTTTCACTATAGGAAATAATTTAGTAAGCCATTTTTATTAAATTATTTCTTATTAAAATTAAAAAACGCCATGAGAATAATTGGATAAATCATTATTTGTTTAATTTTCTCTAGGAATAATTATTAAATCATTGTTTGATAATTATTCCTTGTCACATTTAACTAAATCCCAAGGAATAACTAAATAAATCGCTATTTATTTGTTATTCCTTAATTCCATTCTTGGAATAATTTTTAAATCACTATTTAATAATCATTTCATTTTCACATCGTTATTAATCTTCGTGAAATAATTAATAAATCACTTTATTTATTAATTATTTCTAAATAAAGATATTTGACCATTTTGAATATCTTTTCCCTCTCCAAAAAATATAATAAACTATTCCTAATGGATAGATCTTGATTTGGTCAATATTATTTTATTATTTCCCAATTTCAAGATTAACCCAATAATTTGCTATAAATAAGAGGGCTTTCCATTCATTCCATGATCATTATCATCGTCACCATTAACGTCTTCTTGTATTAGAGCTCCCACTAGAGTTCTACACATTGTTTGGGTTTTTTTCACATATGGAGAGATCAAGATCAATCGTTGAATCATCAAGCACATCAAAGGACCCATCCCACAAAGGTGGATTTGAGACCCTTTTGTAAATCTCCTTTTCTAGGTGCTATAAATAAATGAATTATTTATTTAAATTTATTTCCATAATTGGGTTATTACGTCGTATTTATTTTGTTGTTTATTATTTTAGATTGCATATATCTCTTTTTCTGCAGTTTTTTCTCACATTAGTATTGCAGATCTGAAGTATAGGCAACCACAATTGTTGTTAGGGTCAATTGTCACCCGTGACTTAACTGAGATATTTTTGGTACACCTTCCAAGAAATTTCATACTAACATCAACTCCATGATCAAATTTGAGGGGAACACTTGTTGGGGAAAGGTAGAATGAGGAAAGTGAGATGCAAGTAGATAGTGGACATTATAATACATTTGACTTTTTTGTTTTTATGTATACTGTACTTGTTTAATTTTAAGTCTTCCTGCATAATCCATTATTATGAAGGTAAAGCATGGTAACTAATTATATATATGACCATTTTGTAAATCTCCTTCACTAGGTGCTAACAATAACATAATTATTTATTATGTTTCGAACACTAGTGGGTTTTTGTGCTTTTGATTTTCTGCGTGTTCTGAGCTATGCTAGGGTTTCTGCTGCGTGGCTGCCCTGCGGCAGCCGGCCTCAGGTCTTCCCTATGGAGACGCTGGGTCCTTCTATGGATCCGCCTTCTACTCCTGCCATCGACGCTTTCAACCAGCTTCTTGCCGGTTTGCCTCAGAAGAAAAGAAGCGAAGCATCCAAATTTTTTAAGAAGCTCGATGAAATTCCTGAGATCTCTTTGCCTCCGGAGGCCCCCATTCAAGTAGCTTTATCTTTGGCTGATCATGGTCTCATTGGCCAATTCACAGGACTGTGGCCTTCTCCGAAAACTACTGAGCAATGGGTTAAAAGGAGCTGGGCTCCTTTGATCAAGGAAAATGTCACCTCTTACTTTCTGGGGTCAGGGTACTTCCTCTTCGAATTTTCCTCCAATGAAGAAAAATATTTGATCTTTCAAAATGGGTCGTATTTCATGGGCTCTCAGGGCCTCTATCTGAACAAATGGACTCCGGACTTTGATCCGGCTGTCGATGTTCCCAAGGCGGTCCCGGTGTGGGTTCGTCTTCCAAATATGCTAGTTCACTGCTGGAACTGGGATTCCTTGAAACACATTGGCAACACTCTCAGGAAATTCATAGATCGGGCAAAAAACAAGGACCAGTAAAATGCAGAGCCAGAGAAAGGGATTGAAGAGGGTTGGAACCAAGTCAAGTGAGAAAAAACCAATCACAAAGGGAAAAAACCAGGAGGACCCTCTGGAAAAGGCTCTCTATAGACTAATTTTCAACGCCCCTCTCCCAAAAAGGCGCAAGAAAACAAATTTGACCCACTAAGCCAGTAGACAGAAGCTACTCAGAAGATCGAGACCCAAAATCCAGTTTCTCCAAGCAAAGGTACTCCCTCAGCCTCCCTTAAAGGAACACGTGCCGAAGATCCCAAAGGTATGACTTTAGAAGATGAGGAAGAAGAGCAGGAAACGGACGAGTCAGAGGAGGAAGGAGAAATAGGAGAATCCCAAACCTCGGTACGAAGATCTACAAGAGGCCATAAAACTGATAGGGAAAAAAAAGAGCAGGAGACTTATAAAGATAAGCTACAGGGCAGCCAGCCAACTCTGGAAAAATTGCTAGCCTCAAAGCCTAGGATGTTGAAAAATCAGCCCCAAGGCTCCAAGGGAGCCCACCAGAAACATAAATAATGAAGGTCATCTCCTGGAACTGCAGAGGTATGGGGAGTAAAGTTAAGGAAGAAGCCATGAGAAGCTTAATAAGAACAGAAACTCCAGACATACTTCTCATCCAGGAGACTAAGCTGGAAGACGTAGTCTTCCTGCAAGCATGCAAGAAAATTTGGTTCAAAAGTGAAGCAAGAGCAATCTCTGCGCGGGGCGCATCGGGAGGGATTGGCACTCTATGGTACCCCAGCAAATTTTCAGTCACCTTTTAGGCTAGTAATACTCACTGGTTGCTGCTGAAAATGCAGAATCTGGATACTAAGGAAATATTTTGCCTCTTCAATTTATATTCTCCAGTCAATGTCGGGGAAAATAAGGATTGTTGGGATTCTATAAGGCACCAAGCAGACTTGACAAATATGGAAAATATAATTATTGCTGGAGATCTCAATCTCACTCTCCACTTGTCTGAAAAAAGAGGAGGTAGTGCTGTCCGAGATCCGACAAGGGAATGGGCGGAGGATCTATTGCAGGACTGGGACTTGCTGGATATCAAACCCTCTTCCGGTAAGTTCTCTTGGTCTAACAAAAGAGTGGGCCCTGGTCATATTGCTGCCAGATTAGATAGATTTTTCATTCAAAGCTCCTATCTGTTACTAGGATTAGAACCCAGAATGCACATCCTTGCTAACAACATCTCGGACCATAAGCCTATAAAGCTAGAGCTCCTGGCCCATCTAGATCTGGGTCCTATTCCTTTTATATTTAGTCCCCTCTGGGTCAAGGAACCAGACTTCATGCAAATAGTCAAGGATTGTTGGAGTCAGCCTGTCAATGGATCTCCCTTCTATGTTTGGGAGGAAAAACTTAGAAGGGTAAAAGGCGATCTAAAACGATGGGTCAAAACCCTGTCCAACCCGGCTACAGAAAGAAAAGCCATTAAAGTCTCTCTTGCCTCTCATCAAACTCATATGGAGCACGATATAGTCACAAAGGAGCTGTTAGATCAAGAGGCTCATTTGCAACAACGCTTTCATAAGGCCTGCCTAGCTGAAGAAGAATACTGGAGATTAAAATCTCGAAATATCTGGCTCAAAGCAGGTGACAGGAATTCTGCTTTTTTCCACAAACAAGCCCAAGCCAGGAAATGCTTCAACACTATTTCTGAGATTAAGGAGGATAACGTCACCTTCAAGGATTTTGAAGACATTAAAAAAGCAGCCTACTCTCACTTTCAAAACTTGTATAGTGAGGATAAGGACCCGGACCAATACTCAGATCTGCTAGACATTATTCCTTCTGCAATTTCTCCACGTATGAACGAGATCCTTGAGGCCAAAGTCACCAAAGACGAAGTCAAAAAGGCCCTCTTTGATATGGACCCAGATAAGGCCCCTGGGCCGGATGGCTTTTCTGCCAGGTTTCTTCAAGTTTGTTGGTCGATTGTTGAAAAGGATCTGCTCAAAATGGTTCAAAAGTCTCAAAATACTCAAAAAATAGGAGGCAGCACAAACTCCACTTTCTTAGCCCTCATACCAAAGGAAAAAGGCGCCAACAATTTCAGCAGATTCCGCCCGATTTCCTTATGAAATATTGGGTACAATTTAATCACTAAAGTAATTGCAAATAGACTGAAGCTCATTCTTCCCAAAATAATTCTGGAGAATCAAGGAGGCTTCATCCAAGGAAGGCAGATCGTGGAAAACTTCACCCTTGTTCAAGAGGCAATTCACTCAATTCTTCTTTGAAAAGAACAAGGTATGGTGATTAAACTTGATTTAGCAAATGCTTTTGATCGAGTAAATCATAGCTTTCTTTTAAAAGTCATGAGCAAGTTTGGTTTTGGAGAAAATTTCATCAAATGGATCCCGGCATGCATCTCGGAGCCATGGATCGCTCCTCTTGTAAATGGAAGAGCCACTGATTTCTTCAAAGCTTCAAGAGGGCTAAAGTAGGGGTGTCCTCTTTCCCCTCTTCTTTTTGTCATCCAAGCCTCTGTCCTCAGCTTCCTGTTAGACAAAAAGATGCAAGATCAAGATATCAATGGACTGTGTATTGCAAGAGGGGTAAAAAACATAAACCACGCCCTATTTGCGGATGACACTCTGTTTTTGGGAGCTGCCTCTCTCTCCTCTGCCTCTAAATTTAAAGCAGTTTTGGATGATTTCAGTGAAGCCTCAGGCAGCGTTGTAAATAAGAACAAATGTCATATCTTCAACTGGAACACTTCGCCCAGATTTCTCTCCGCTATTTCTAGATGTTTGGGTTTTGCAGCCTCCTCCACTTGGACCTCCTTCAAATATTTGGGCCTTCCTGTTTTTCATAAGAGACCTACAAGTAAAGACTGGCTCCCTCAGGTTGAAAAATTCAAGACTAGGATCCAAACTTGGGGCTTCTCCTGGCTCAACACTGCTGGAAAATATGTCCTTATTAAATCTGTGCTCTCCAGCCTTCCTCTATTTCAATTTGCTGTGCTTCTCGCTCTGGCAAGCATATTAAAAAAAATGGAAGAGTTCATGTGGAGGTTTTTTTGGAAGGGAGGCAAACAGAATGAAAACAAGATTCCCCCTATCAGTTGGGAAACCATCTCCAAGCCACTATGGGAGGGTGGTTTGAATTTCAAAAACCTCTGTCAGCAAAACATGGCTATGGCAGCTAAGATTATTTGGAGGATCATTGCGCCCAAGCCTGGCTGGGCCCAATTGGCTCTCTGGAAAAAGTATTTCAGAGGTCCTCGTTCTACCTGTTTAGACAATGTAATCCATTTGCCTAATTCGTCTTTTCTCAAACTGTATGTTAAATCTGCTCCCTTAATCAATGTGCACTCCTATTGGATACCAGGAAACAGAAAAAAGATCAATATCTGGACTGATAAAATTATGAATAAGGACCCAATTGAAGACAGAGCCTCCACTAGAGCGCTGCGATGCTGGATGGATAGAGAGAGGCTGTGTTCGTTTTGGGATCTTTCTCTTTGGAGCGATTTTTTCTGGGCATTTTGGAAACATATTGAGGTGCCGACTCATCTGACCAACGAATGGTCCATGCTGCTTGACCTCCTTCATGGCTTGGCGCCCACGCGCATGAGGAAAAGAGATATGAAAGGCTGGGGGCCGAATGCCAAAGGTTACGTTGTCTCCATGGGATATGCCAAGCTAAAAGAGAGGCCATACGTCCCCCCTGACCCTACACCTTGGCAGGGGGTCTGGAATTTTCCTTCATGGCCCAAAGTCGACTTCTTTGCTTGGATTCTCTGCCATGGCAAGATTCTAACGTATGACATCCTGCAGAGAAAAGGGTTCTATGGTCCCTCCATCTGCTCGCTGTGCAATGAAAATGCAAAGCAGTCCATTTAATCCTTGAATGCAATTTCTCTAAGCAGATCTGGTTCTCCTTTATCCACAATTTGGATCCAAACTTTTTGCTTCCTTGCTCCACTGCTGATCTCTTTTCTAATTGGGCAATCAGATATCCTGGCCCCCCTCCTAAAAATCAGATAATCAAATCTGCATGGGTTGTCCTCCCAAAGGTTAGTTGTTGGCAGATCTGGCTAGAACGACACAGAAGAATCTTCAGAAATATTAAACAGAATCACAAGCTCTTAGAAATCAAGATTAAATGTCATTTAAAGGAGTGCTTGACTGATATAAAAGATGATTCCAATCTTAGCCTACAGGACATTTCTTGGGGATCATTCCTTGAATTGCAATTTCAATCAGCAGTTAGAAACGTCCCTCCTCTCAAAGACTGGCAAATAAGGAAATCTAAAACTGACTTTCAAGACTGGCTCAAATCGTACTCAAGCCACTCTCTCTTTTTTGATGGGGCAGCAAAGGGAAATCCGGGCAAAGGTGGTGCAGGAGGTGTTGTTGTAAGTCCAATTGGGATAAAAATTCATACCTTTACTTGGGGGCTTGGACTTTCATCCAGCATTCAAGCTGAGGCTTTGGCCCTCTTTCAAGGCCTCAAGATCCTCAAATATTTAAATATAAGTGAAGCTAATGTTATAGGTAATTCCTAGATCATTATAAACGCAATGGTTTCCAACTCCCCAACGTTGGATCTCAAACTAGCAAGGCTGATATCCAGAATTAAGGGTTTGGAAAACGCTTTTCAGAAGTTGAATTACTACCATGTGCTGAGAACTCATAATAAAGAGGCGGACATTGAAGCCAACAAAGTTTCCCTCCTCTCTGTTGGGGTCAAGATGAAAGACGAAGAAGAATCATGGGAACCCATCCCATAAGCTGATTGTTGTCATGTTTTACTGCTTGCTCTTAAATAAATTTGTTTGTATCTTCAAGTTGGGGAAAATCTCTGAAATCGAATTTATAGATTTCTTATCATGGAAGAAGTCTGCAAGCTTTGGCTGCATTCTCATTCTTAGCAGTGAGATGCAACAGGATTTAGACATCCTCAATGTAATCAGATTTTCGACATTCAGGCCAAGATGAATATAAATACCCCATAATCGTTTCTGTCAAAAAAAAAAAAAAAAATTATTTATTTAAATGTATTTCCATAATTGGGTTGTTACATCATATCTCTTTTGCTGTTTATTATTTTAGATCACATATATCTCTTTTTTTGCAATTTTTTCTCACATTATTATTGCAGATATGAAGTATAAGCAACCACAATTATTGCTAGGGTCACTTGTCACCTGTGACTTAAGTGAGATATTTTTGGTACACCCTCCAAGAAATTTCATACTAACATCAACTCCATGAACAAATTTGAAGGGAGCACCTATTTGGGAAAGATAGAATGAGGAAAGTGAGATGCAAGTAGATAATGGAGATTTATAATACATTTGACACTTTCATTTTTATGTATATCGTACTTGTTTAATTTTTATTCTTCCTGCATGATCCATTATTATGAAGGTATAACATGATAACTAAGTATATATGTGTGAATTGATTTATTTTAATGCAGTCGGTCAAGAGTGGGATGCATTTATACATTGCAAACAATCTTGATTGGATGAAGGTATGGACTGAACGATGCAAACAAGCTAATAATGGTAGGTTATCATGGTTTTGTGTGTCTACATTAGCCAAAGAAGTTGAATGCAGTGGAGATACCAATCTTACACAAAGGGAAATTGATTTAGCATATGGTTTAAAATATTATTAGGCAAGCATATTCACCCATGCTAAGTTTTTTTACAATTATATCGATGCATATGGCATGTTTTCTTCTTAATTTCCAAAATTTCCTAATGTAAATATGTTTTTTAATTGATAAATGATTTTTTATGTGTTCGGTATATTGAAGTTGAAACACCACAAGAAAATGTGGTGTAATGGCCGCAAATTTCACATCAAAAGGTTGGATGAAAAGATGATTTTTTTTTTTTTAGTGGGATAACAACAGTAATTTAGGTTATCAATGTTGCCTCTAGAGCTAACAAACATATATAAATCTTTAACAATCAATATTATGGATATTTGGATGATATAGTTGAGTGTGAATTTAAATCCTTCAAATTAATTATGTTCGATGTCAAATAGTTCATGCTACGAATCCATGAACATGACCCTGATAAAACTATTATGGAGCCATGGGGGCTTCACTCAATGAACCTGTAACATAGCACATGTGTTCATGTCATACTAAACAATACCCTTAATTTGACTACATATTGGAGAATACCTCTAAAAATCACATTATTTAACCCCCTACAATTATGAACCGAATACACCTTCTTAATAAAAAAAACCCCTACTTTCACTAGATATTGTAGGTATCCATTTTTCATTAACATTTTTTATACCCCTTTATATTTTTTCATTAAATTTGAGCTCCATTTTTTATACCCACCAATATTAAAACCCTTTACCCCCTATTATATGATCAATATATTATGATATTTTTTCCTCAATATATAACCCCCAATATGAATGCATGTGGCATGGTATTTATCCCTCATTAAAGCCCATGTGTATTGAGCAAGATAACATATTTATAATGGTTAATACAAGGAATGATGATCTAGGATCAGATCCCTATGTTCTTCCAAGCCAATGTGAACATGTATTTTACATAGCAGTTCCAGTTAAAGTGTGTTAGTCATATGTTGTTAGATATGATCCAAGAGGAAGTCCAGTAAAGTATAATGTAGCAGAAGAAGATGAAATTGAAGAAGAAGATGATGTAGAGGAGAAAGGGGTCATGTTTCAAATGAATAAGTTGAAAAAGTTCATGGATATGTTAATCTAGACAATGTTAATTTGGATGAACTAGATGATATTGATGATGTTTCAAATGAATAACTTGAAGAAGCCAAACCAAATGTAGAAGAGCATGTTCCTGATGATATCGATGATGATGATGACGACGTTGATATAGAAAATCCTTTGAACATGAATTGTGAATTGGATAATGAATATGATGAGTTGGATGAGGAAGACGATTAATGATATCAAAAAGTTGAAATTTACAAGGTATGTATTTATATGTTTTCAATTGGTTTGTTCTCTTTTGTTCACCTTAAATTTTTATTTTCCTAGTTTTATGTTTGATTTTTACTATGTTTCTTTCAAATATATTATAGTAGATAGATTGGGTATTGGGGAATTGAGAGTGATGTAGGGGGAGGGGGGGTGGTATATATGAGATTCCACCTTCACGTGGTTGGCCTTGTTCCACTAAATTAAATTACTAAACTATATATTATACATATACCATCAACATATCCAACTATAAAACAACTACATATCTTCCTTCACAAAATAATAGGGAATAGACAATACTTGAGCATAACTATGTTGGGAGTCTATTTTCTCTAGATGTTGTAGGGAACTCACATGAGGAGGGTTCAATATCCTAAAAGGAGAACTTGGTGGACCATGAAAATGCATTCATTTAATTGCATGATTATCAAATTTTTCACTTAATGGTAGTGTTTCCCCTTGTCTTCTTAGGTTCACACCACATTTAAGAGATGATAAACTAAGGATTATAAAAATTAATAGTAAATCCCTAACTTTTACTTTAATTTATCAACCCAGGGACGTATAAAATTAAGAGGCACTAAGCACAATATATGCACCTACAAAATTACTTCCCATGTTAAAATGGTGCAGGTCACACCAATTGGTAATAATAATTAGTAGGGGGTAAAAAGAAAAATAATTGAAAGAAGAAAAATATTGCTAGGAAAGGGACCTTTCAAAACTTGACTATTTCTACTACATATATTGGTGGTGATAATTCCAACTTCATTTCCCTTCAAAAATTCCATCCTCTTTTTATATCTTTAGGCCCATCTCCCTTTGCAACACCATACACCAAATCATAACCAAAATTATATATTTCCAAATTAAACCTTTCTTATCAGAGGATATTTCTCAAGAATAATTTAGGTTCCTTGATGGTTGTCAGATTCATGAGGCCATTGTCTTCGCTTAAGAGAGACTCCACCATACACACTTAGCATAGGAAAGCCATAATTTTCAAATTTTATCTCTCTAAAGTATTTGATAAAGTAAACTAGCTCTATACCAGGATGTCTTCTTGCATCTTGGATTTTGTCACTCATTTGAAACTTGTTGCATTAACACTTCATCAATGGCTATCATCATAAATGGGTCATCCTCCATCTTATTTAGTCCTGAAAGAGGATTAATATATTGTTGTCCCATATCTCCACTTATTTTCCTTTTGGTTAGTGACTATATCAGTTGTACCATTTGACTTGAAAATATGGAAGGGGGTCTAAAATAATTTGGCTTATTCCTAAAACAAAATAATTACATCGAATAAAATTGGAATTGGATGCCAGTAAAAATTAAAAAAGAAGCTATATCTCGGGGAAACAAATGGTTGGCATGTGTATGTAGATTAACAATTTACAAATATGTAATTGAAGTGACCTAGGTATATTAGGCCTCTCTCTTTTGGTTCATATATGTAATTATTAAAAAATCAAGTAGCTCTCCATTTTCTTTCTATGGGCAGGGAACTATGAAAAAGCAACCTTTGTTTTAACAATGGGCGGAAACCCATCACTTCCCCCATCCCCCATATCACTTGGAGGGTGGGGCGTACAAAACCTTCAATGTTTCTCAAAATTCCTAGCTATTATAAGTATCTAGAAACATAATCATGACTTAGGTATTTGGTCACATGCCATGCACCTAAAATACATTTTTCCATTGTCGATTCAAGATTGGATCCACTCATTGCTAAAATAAATAAAGAATGCATCAATTATTTGGAAAGAAATAGTTCATGCCTTCCCTCTCATTGGTAATGATATTAGACAGAAGGGAAATTTGACAAATATTCTCATTAGAAAAAACCCCTGGATAGGGAGTCAAAATACCCATATGTTGTTAATACCTATAGTTTAGAAACTCAATGAAGAAGGTTACTTTAATATAAATCAAGTATCAACCAAGATCACTATTAAAGGGCATCAAGTGTGGCCCTTTGTAGCCAAGATATCTTTGGAGGGGCCCCTATCTGAGAAATGGATTGCATTCACTTACTTATTATAAACATTAATCATGAATATCACTATGGATTAATACCTTCTAATATGGGCCCAAAATATTCATGGATATTACTCCCCAAAATTCAGATACCTTTTTCAAGCACAAAATTATGATCCCCTAGAGCCTCCTTAGTGGGGGAAAGCATTATCGAAGGCAAAAAACCCTCTGAAGAAAAAAAGTTTTCTTGTGGAACCTTCTTTAAAACAAGGTGCCAGCCTAGGACCTACTACAAGATATATCTTTCAATCACGCAAGAAAATTACCTTTATGCACATCATATTTGGAAACCATTGCTCATTTATTTATCACTTTCCCCTTTGTACAAGCCATATGGAATGAAATACAAGATCATGAAATACAATCATGCATTTGCAAATGATATTATATAGAGGACTACCTAAAATCCTGGCTAGTTGAAAAACATAAGTCTCAACACAAAGGCCTACCCCTGATGGTAGCGTAGCAAATTTTGATATAAAGGAACCAAGCCATCTTCAATAATCAATGTCATTCCTTCTTAAAAGTTGCCCTAAACAATTTGGAATTGAAAAATATTATGCACACTCCCCCTCAACCAACCAATCTTGTTTTCATTTTGGACATTTTGATTCAAAAGGATTTCCCATGGCCATTTTTCGATGGTGCGACAAACCTCTCACCCTCCATGGGATGGTTGGGAGGATTCATCTACTTGAATGAAAACTATTCAAAAAAATAGCATGCAATTTTGGGCTAACAACAATTGATTTCATATAACTCTTTACTCTCAAGCTCCTTATTCATATTTCCTTCCTTTAGAATACAAATCAAATCCATATCTATGTGGATTCATAATTGGTCATAAATTGGATGAAAGGAAAATCAACTATGAGGAACTACACTCTTCTAACTATCTTCCAAAAAATCTTTCATCTACTGAAAACCTTCTCTTTCAACACCTTTGATCACATTTACAAGTCAAGAAACACTAAAGCAAATACCCTCTTAAAGGCTGGACTAGAAATGGACCAAGGAATCTGAAAACAACATAACACAAAGTGGGTTATCTCACCAAATATTTCCTTAACACTTGGGAATAATTAAATCATTTAAAGCCTTTTTTGCATATTAAAATATTAGGCATACATGACATCAGGTGAAGTTTTTTTTTGTAGATATATATATATATATATATATATATATATATATATATATATATATATATATATATATATATATATATATATATATATATATATATATATATCAACACCTAAATGTGAATATTTAGCTATATCACATAGGTATTTTTTTGATGGATGTCTCATCTGAGTTTCTCATGGGGCAACACTAAAATTATCATGAAACTCAAAATAATATTATACATATGGACTCTTTTTCATGGTATTTAATAATTAGACAAGGAAATTCTATAATTTTGGACTCTTTTTGGGGCTATAAAAACCACGTGAATGTTTAAAGTGTTGGAGAAACATAGGCTACAATATTAATGTAATTTATCCTTTCTTGATAATTACTTGTGATTTTGTTGGCATTATTTTAATATGTTTCTCTTCTTTCATCAAGCAATTAATAAATTTAAAAACGTGAAGATCACAAGAACACATAGAACACAAGATCTAGGCTCCAAGCCATGGAAAAACCCATCTAAGGGGAAACCCATAAAATTATCTTCTTATAGAATACAATCAAATGAGATTTACAAGACCCATAACCAACCTCTAGATTCCAAGTCAAACCTTCCTTCTCCACAAAAAATCCATCCACAAGAGACCAACAACAAATATGCAAGAAGGAAGAACTTTCACAAATCAAATTTCAAGAGAAAATATTCTTCAATCTCAAACTTTGGCCCTCCTGATCTTCTTTTTTATGTCTCTTTGTGATATTTCAGAACCAAACATGTGAACTGTGTGTCTCCAAATGAGATCCAACTTCCCTTTATTTATACTTGTGGAGAGGTTTGTGAATAGACATGTCCATTGGGGTAGGGCTTACTTGAGAGGTAGGGATACTTGGCAACAAGAGGCTATTTAACTCAATTTACAATTTGGTTTTTTTTCCTTTACAATAGGTCGAAGAAGGAATTAAAATCTTTGACTTCATCAAATCATAGAAGCATGAATAACATGCTTAACTAATAAAATAATAATTTCTTTGAGCATGAAACCCATGCTTGAAAATGTTTTTTTTCTTCTTTTTGGTTTTTATATAAAATTGATTTTGATACAGTTATGAAGACCAAACTTAGTGTTAGCATAAAATATTTTGGAAGTTGTACCAAAAAGGATTTACTTAAGCCACGAGTGACTAATTACCCTACCAATAGATATGACCATATAATTCTTCAGATTTGCAACAGAAGATATTAAACAACAAAAATATTAACTAATGTAAAACCCCAAACCATGGACAAAGCAATTTGAAAGAATGAATACTATATTATTATTAATATGTTATACCTGGTGGATGAGACTCATATGATGGTTACAAGTCCCCCTCAAATGGGATGGGTCCTTTGGCTGTCCTCTATGCTTCAGTTTTCTGGATCTCTCTCTCTTTGATGTGTGAAACCCAAAAGTATGTGTTGAACTGAGATGGGAGCTCAATAGCAAAAAGAAAAGAATAAAGACGATGAAAATGATCATGGTGAGGAATGGATGGAAAACCCTCTTATTTATAACAAAATATTGGGTTATTCTCGAAAATGGAAAATATTAAAATATTATTAACCACAATCTAGAACTTAACTGCTTCAAATATTTTATTATATTTGTTGGAGGGAAAAGATATTTAAATTGGTTAAATACCTTTATTTAGAAATAATAAATAAATAAATGATTTATTTATTATTTCAAGGATGTGGTTAAGGAATAATAAACAAATAATGATTTGTTTAATCATTCTTGGGTAATTTAATCAAACTTGACAAGGAATATTAACTAAATAACGATTTAATTAATTATTCCTAGAGAAAAGTCAAATAAATAATTATTTATTTAATTATTTCTCATGATTAGGTCAAATGTGACAAGGAATATTTATTAAATAATGATTTAATAATTATTCCTAGAGGAAAATAAAATAAATAACGATTTATTTAATTATTCCTCATGGGGTTTCTTGTTTTAACTATAAATAATTTAATAAAATATGGTTTATCAAATTATTTCCTATAGTAAAAGCAATTTTACTATGGTAAAATTGGTCTTACATGGTGTATTTTGATCCACCTATTTATAAATGGCTAGGTGATCATTTTTTGGTAATAACAGATTGCCCCCCAACATATGAGTGTTAGGAGCAAATTGAATAACCGAAATACATTGTAAGAACACAATCACTAGAGATAAAAGGGGAGTTAGAGAGAGAGAGAGAGAGAGAGAGAGAGAGACATAACTGAAGCGAAGCGAGTAAGGGCAAAAATGGAGGGGGAGAGACCTACTAACTGATATAAGTCTCCTTTTATTTTGGAGTACATAATCTCAATGAGGCGGGGGAGGCATACCCATACCCGCCGATATAACTAAGTACAAAGAATAATGATGAGCCCAACCATGTGGGACTGAGCTACAAAGTACATGATACATGATACATGACGTGTTGGCATCAATGAGCTAGAAAAAAATGCAATGGATCCCATATACACAATGCGTCTGGAAAAAGATATGCCAGGATTGAATACAATAACATTTGAGTACATGAGATATAATGCCCCTCCATCTGTCATGGGGAGGGGGGAACAAACCAAATAAGTCCTTCTGAATAGGAAATAGATCTGAAGATATGAATGGATCATCTGAAGAAGACATCATGTTGTGGGCACTGTAAGCGGCTAGAACCAAACCCATCAAATCTGTGGAATTGCATCTAAGGTTGGTGCATAATCTGAGGTCATCCGAGCATGTGGAGGGCTACCTGAAGGGACACCCCCTCATGAGGTCTGAAACATCTCACACACACCCAAGAATCATTGGTACAATCTGATGGATCACTAGACCATCAAATGTACGCTTCTCAATTGTATGATAATGAGCTGGGGTCGAGTACGTGAGAAACAACCAAGTCAAATGGAAATGATGATTCCCTTTACTTGATCTGAGGCACCGAACAATGATGAAATATGGAACCAAGGTACACCTCCCTCTAAACCGTTCTTCTGGAATGAATGTGCTGAAGTCGATAGAAGAGGGCCTTTAATAGCTGAGGCAATTAGGAATCCTCAAAAAAGGCATAAGGGATGATAAGAAAGTCACTGAAAAACTCACACCATGGATAATGATGGAAGAATGGAAAATAAGAGGCGAATGGATGAATTTCCTTGTCAGAGAATAAAATGCATGGTTGACGTGGCAATGACTGACTTGATTCCAGAGGGGATGATAACAGACAGTAGATCTGGAGGCTAAAACTGGGCAACACAAGATGAATGCGGTGCAAAGATGGATGGAATATTGCAACAGGACATAATGGGGACTCGAAACATACTCCATGAATGCGAGGAAGACTCATTTCAGATGCTTTGAACAAGGGTAACTCGATAATGTTTCCACATAGGATAGACCTAGGGGGACCATAAAAACATGAGTAAATAATGGCTACTCATGACGAAAATTGACACACGAGGCGACAATTTCCAAGGAAAAGTGGTATTGTAGTACAAGCGGCTCATGTGAAGAAATTTGGTTTGAATTGGGGGGAAAAGTGAAACTTCATGGAAAAAATGGCTTGTAGGTGAAGTGTCAAATTACGAAAAACAAAGAAAGAACCATCATAGTACTCAGTGAGAGATTTACAATGGTGCTGACAATTTGTCAAACTAAGCTACGGTTTGGTCACAATGGGTGACAAAAAAAAATGGTTTTTCCTATAAAAGTGCTTTTTCCCTCCAATTTTAATTCATTTTCTAAGTGAGTTGTGGTGAATTTGGACAGTAGGAGAATGCCCTAAATCTTGTGGAGATCGTAGCAGACAAACTGAACATCAGAATCAGGATCCATCAGTTGGAGGTAGGTGGCCTAAAATTACTCTGCATTTCCGTTGGTGTACATTTTCAGATTAGAGTCTCAACGCTCACTGGGAGGCTGTTTTCCATCCTCGCAGTTAGATCACAGTTTTTTGACTTTGTTTTGTGCTCTGGATCGCACATGTGGGCCCAGAAACTGTGAGCTCACAGTTTTGAGGGAAAAAATTACATTTTGGACTGAAGGATTTGTAGAAATTTTAATACAATTATGTATTGCATGGATTCTCCTGATCTAACAATTATATGCCACTGTTAAATACATAATCCTTCTACTAAATTCTTTGCGAAAATTTAATCTCCAATTGAAAACACATGAAGAAAGATCAATCACACGTAACAAAAATGTTTTTACTGGGAAATCATAAGGCTAAAAACCCCACTATCATATATTATGTATATATCATGGATAATGAAAAAATCTCATACAAAACTCTAATCCAAGAGCTCTCAATACAATATACAATCGTCTCACACTGTCATACAAAAATTGGCAAGTACATGCGCCAATTTACTGCCTCCTGACAGCCTGCCTCCACTACACAATCCCTGCTGATCACAATCCCTGGATGAATGAAATATTGCCTTGCCTTGACTGTGCAATCCTCATTGGCATCTCTAATGTGTGTGTGGTTGCATGAGTTCACCCACTAGTGTCACAAATGATAGTCAAACTGTCCCTTTCACCTATCTCTCAACTAGGTCTCCACTAGATCTGCCATGCATGTAGTTAACAATAGTAAATATGCAGTTGCATGTGGGATCACTCTATGTGAATTAATTTAATATTTAATTCACTGATCTCTCACTAGTGTATCTTTAGTTACAACTAGCACAACTGAGTTAAACTACTTTACAACTCACATAACTACACATCCAACTCTGTTACAAATTCGAATCACTCAGTTACAACTAAGTCCACTTGCATGCCCCACCAACCAACCTTAGAACTCGAAATTCCTTCAGCTAACTGGTTTGCCACATTAGTTAACTGAAATCAAGTGCTTCAAGAGAATAGATTATTATTTATTGTCTAATTATTATTAAGAGATAATAATAATCGACATGCATTCTATTTTTAGACATGATATCTATAAATAGACTTTGCCCATGCATCTAAAAATAGAAACTCATATATAAATAGAGTTTTCTCAAACATCTATAAATATACTCCTGTTATAATTAGAATTTTCTCACCATTCTAAAAATAGACATACACCTAAAAATAGCCTACGGGCCCCACCTAGTGTAGGTGCTTAATTTTCACTAGGACCATCATCTTGTTGAATCTCAACACTCCCTCTCAACAAGAAAGGGATTATCCTTCACCCCGATCCTGTCTCTATGGTATTTGAATTTTCTCTTGGTGAGTGCCTTCGTTAGAATATCTGCATCCTGATCTTCCGTAGGAATGTACTGAAGCAACATGATCTTTCGTTGCACACAATTTCTGATATGATGATACCAGATATCTATATGCTTAGATCTATCATGAAACACAAGATTAATTGAGAGTTTAATGCAACTCTGATTATCACAATGAATCATTGTAGGATCTAATTGAGAACCAAACAAACCAACCAAGATCTTCCTCATCCAGATAGCCTCACATGCAGCTTGACTTGCTGCCATGTTTCCCGCTTCTGTTGAACTGAGTGCCACAAATCTTTGTTTCTTATTGTACCAAGAAATAGTTGTAGATTCGATACTGAAGACCCCTCTTGATGTGCTCTTTCTGTCCTTTTGGTTGCCTACCCAATCTGCATCCATGAATCCATGCAACTTCACCTCATCCGTCTATCTGTACCATAAGCCATACTCAGATGTGCCCCTGAGATATCTCAGGACATCCTTTCCCACCTTCCAAAAGAGCTTGGTAGGCTTAACCATCACTTGACTAAGCTGGTTCACCGCATAGCATATTTCCGATCTTGTATTTACTAAATACATTAGCGAACCCACTAACTCTCAATAGAAAGTAGTATCCACTACCTCTCTAGATGTAGCATCCTCTTTCCTCCAGATTCTTAGAAGAGGAGTATCCATGGGTTTGCAGCCCTCCATGTGAAACTTACCCATTATCTCCCTTGCATACTTGCCTTGAGACACAAAAAGTTCACCTTCTCACTGCCATATTTCCAATCCAAGGAAATAATGAAGGAGGCCCATATCCTTCATCTCAAATTTTTTTACAAGGTCCTCCTTGCATGAGTGTATCAACTGCTCATCACTAGTTAGTATTAAATCATCAACATAAATAACAATGATTAAAATCTTACCCTCCACCACAATTTGGTATAGGTTTGCATCAGCCTCACTCTTGGTGAAGCCAAGTCCGGTGAAATAGCTGTCGATTCGAGTGTACCAAGCACGGGTGCTTGCTTCAGCCCATACAACGCTCTTTTGAGTTTGCACACATGCGACTCGCTGCTGAAGATGTCAAATCATTTAGGTTGTTTAATGTACACTTATTCCTCAATGATCCCATTAAGGAACGTAGTCTTCACATCCATCTAATGAATGTGCCAACCCATATGTGCTGAGAGAGCAAGGATGGTCCTTATGGAAGAATATCGTGCGATAGGTGCAAAGGTTTCTTCATAATCAATCCCCTCAATATGTGAGAAGCACTGAGCCACAAATATGGCCTTGTATTTCTCAACACTCCCATCAGTAGCTTGCTTTACCTTGTAGATCCATCTTGAACCTACCACTGATTTATCAACTGGCCTTGGAACAATTTCCCAAGCACTATTTCTGACAATGGAGTCATACTCCTCCACCATTGCATCTACCCATGTGGGCTCCTGCACTTCTTCCTGAAAGGAAGATTGCTATGTCACAATACATTTGCTCATGAGAGCCATGTATCCAGTGAATTGTTCAGGAGATTGTTTCTGTCTGCATTGTGAAGTAGGGACTGCTACATTCTTTGTCGCACCAAGCTTCACCCTCTCAACTTCTGTGGTATGCCTTCTGCCAGTTATAATTTTTGGTTCTACATGAGTGGACTCCTCCACCCCATGAACCTCCTTTGTGGTTGATCCACATCTAGAGACTCGTCTTTGGGAACCAAAAGTTCTTCCTCTACATGTAAGTCTAGCTCCCTCTCAAGCGACAACTTCATGGATTTCTCCTCATTGAATTTTATATCCCATTGCACCACAGTCATTCGACTGTTTGGAAAATACACACGATAATTATGGGGTGTTTCCGTGTACCCCACAAATATCCCAACTTCAGCAGTCGGCTCCAGCTTCTTCTTGGCGTTCTTGGTCACATGCACATAAACAGATGAGCCAAAAATATTAAAGTGAGAAACATATGGTTTCTTACCAATAAAATCTTTTTCAGGTGTACTCATGCCAAGTACTCTACGAGGACAATGGTTTGGCACATAAACCGCAGTGTTGCATGCTTCCGCCCACAAATGCATTGGTAGGCCCTGATCATGCAGCATAGCTCATGCAACACCCATGATCGTTCTGTTCTTCCTCTCTGTGACCCCATTTTGTTGTGGGTTATGAGGCGCTATGAGTTCTCTTCGAATTCCTTCTTTGCTAAAGAAGTCTTTGAATTCGTTCGAGATGTATTCTTCACCATTATGTCTCTGCAGAGCCTTCACTTGCTTCCTCGAATCTTTCTCAACCAATGCCTTAAACTCACAAAACTTTGAGAATGTTTGATCCTTCTTCTGCATGAAGAATATCCAGCATTTACAAGAAAATTCATTAACAAAAATAACATAATACCTGTGTTTTATTGTTGAAGCAACCGAGAATGGTCCACACACATTTGTGTGAACTCTCTCCAGGATCACCGAACCATGGTTATCCTTTTCATGAAAGGTGGACTTTACATACTTCCCCATGGCCCAATCGCTTGTGCCATAATTCGCCCTCATCCTGGCTCACCACTTTTTATTCCTTCCCCATCATTTCAGTGCAACCTTCTACCTCAAGTTTGTAGAGATTCTTGACTCGAATCCCTATCCTCTTGGATTTACCCGTTGTTTAATGTCACGGGAAAGCTTTTCCATCGCTGAAAACAACGTCATAGCCTCTATCTTCCAACTTCGTGACTGAGACCAATTTTTTCTTCAGATATGGAACATTTATAACATCTTTCAATTTAAATGGTTTACCTAAATCCCTCTCAAAGGTAATGGTACCAATGTTGGTCACATTGTATCTTCCATCGTCGCCCATCTCTATATGCATTTGGGGATCTTTCTCCTCCAAGTCATTGAAAAGCTCCTTATCTATCTTCATGTGGAAGGAAGCACCACTATCAAGATACCACACCTATCCCATTGCGCTTGAAACCAATCACGCAATCAAAGAGAAATAAAGTTCAAATTGTGAGGCAAGGGCCTCACTAGCTGCAGCTCTAGCAATCTTCTTGTTCTTCTTTTTTTGTGGGCAGTTAGTGGTGAGATGCCCATGTTCGTGACAGTGAAAACACTTCACCTTGGACAAATCCACTTATTGCCTTTAGACTCAGATTTTGAATGGGATTTCTTCCCCTTCCCTTTCCTTGCCTTGGAATCCAAAGCATAATCCTCCTCATCATCATGCTTTGATGAAGAGCCATCTCTAGTGTTCCGCCTGAACTCCTCCTGCACTAGATCCGACCATAGTTGTTCCCAATCCGACAGTTTTTCTCGTCCATTGAAAAAGTATTTATAACTGTGCCAACTCTTAGGAAGTCCCAAGAGAGCCAATCTCACAAAATCATCATCAGCAACCGTGATTCCCACACTCCCCAGTTCATCCTGACATTGGGCAAACTTTGTGAGATACTTAGGAATATTGTCGGCCTTCTCCATCTTGATCTTTCTGAGTTTATCCTTCAGCGCCAATTTCCTATGGTCGATGATTCTTTGGAAGAGATCCGTCAAAGCCTTCCACATAGCAAATGGAGTAGCTTTCCCATGAAGGCTTGAGACAGTATGGTCTCGTACACCTTCCAACAGAATCCTTCTCGTCTTTACTACTTTCTTTTTCCAGGCGTCAAGTAATGCAACATCCATCGAAGTGGGCTTAGGAACATCACTGTCGATGAATTCCTTCAAGCACCGCCTCCATCCTATCCTTCCATGCAATGTAGTTTGAGATTCCCTCGAGTGCATACTCTAGCCGCAAACCATTGAAAGCCATTTTTATGTTTACTCAACTGTCACACCAAGAAATTCTTGCAGCAAATTCAAATTGTTTCTACCAACAAACTTCCAAAGCCATCGCCCAACCTTATTTTCTTTGCTCCGATACCATGTGGAAATTTTAATACAATTATGTATTACCTAGATTCTCCTTATCTAACAATTATAGGCCACTGTTAAATACAGAATCCTTCTACTAAATTCTTTGTGGAAATTTAATCGCCAATTGCAAAAACATGAAGAAAGATCAAACACACATAACACAGATGTTTTTATCGGGAAAGCATAAAGCTAAAAAACCCACGATCATATATTATGTATTAATCATGGACCATGAAACAATCTCATACAAACCTCTAATCCAAGAGCTCTCAGTACAATATACAATCGTCGCACACTGTCATACAAAAATTAGCAAATACATGCGCCAACTTACTGCCTCCTGACATTCTGCCTCCATTGTGAAATCCCTACTGATCACAATCCCTGAATGAATGATATCATGCCTTTCCTTGACTGCACAATCCTCATTGGCATATCCAATGTGTGTGTGGTTGCATGAGTGCACTCACTAATGTCACAACTGATAGTCAAACTGCCCCTTTCACCTATCTCTCAACTGGGTCTCCACTGGATCTGACATGCATGTAGTTAACAATAGTAAATATTCAGTTGCATGTGCGATCACTCCATACAAATTAATTTAATATTTAATTCACTGATCTATCACTAGTGTATCTTTAGTTACAACTAGTTACAACTAGCACAACTGAGTTTAACTCACTTAACTGAGTTAAACTACTTTACAACTCACATAACTACACATCCAACTCTATTACAACTTCGAATAACTCAGTTACAACTAATTCCACTTGAATATCCCACCAACCAACCTTAGAACTTGAAATTCCTTCAGATAACTGGTTTGCCACATCAATTAACTGAAATCAAGTGCTTCAAGAGAATAGATTATTATTTATTGTCTAATTATTATTAAGAGATAATAATAATCGACATGCATTCTATTGTTAGACATGCTGTCTATAAATAGTTTTCGCCCATGCATCTAAAAATAGAAACTCATCTATAAATATAATTTTCTCAACCATCTATAAATAGACTCCCGCTATAAATATAATTTTCTCACCATTGTAAAAATAGACATACACCTAAAAATATCTTGCCGGCCCCACCTAGAGTAGGTGCTTAATTTTCACTAGGATCATCATTTTGTTGAATCTCAACATGATTGGACTAGTCTGTTGGTTTGGTGAGGGCTGAGAGTAAGTTGGTTTGATGTGGATATTTATCTTTGAACTGAAAAACATTATGGTGTTTGCAAGTATGGTTGAGGTAAATATTAATTGGCATGAACGAGAATTGGATACTCTTCGGACTGAGATTTAGGGGAACCAGGCAATGAGTGTATAATTGGCTTGTTATGAGGTTCTCAAGTTGTTGGAGAGCCCACTCATGAGGGAAAGTGAGCCCTTACTATCGAGGATTGTGAGCTATTGGAATCCGTACTATGAAGCCTTTATAGTGTAGGGGCATAGGATCAAGGTCACAATCTAGGACATCTATTTTTTTACCAGACTACCTCCATTGGGGGTGGTAGGGGATATACAGCATGTGCTGCCTCATGGGAGGCATATAAGAGTGTTTGTGGAGCGACATTTCCAACTTGGTGGTCGTGCAAAGGGCACAGCCATCTCGATCAATAATCTGGAGCGATTAGAGACACATGTTGTAGCCACATAAGTGTTGTGGAGCTTGGGAAGCCAGGATTTTCATCACCTTATTGGAGGGAAGGTGATGTTGGTAGAGGGTGCTTTGAGAAGGACCTACTATGGATGGGACCATATGATGTTGTCATCGGTGAAATGAAAATTTACACTATGCAGGCGGCAGGTCAATGAGAGTTTCTCATTTGGGACAGTTTTATGCTCCTTCTTCTTTGAGAAAATCCCGACCATCCATCCACACATGCAGATCTGAGATGGGGGCCCACATGAGCCTAGGATGCACCAATCGGGGAAGCTAATGCAATGAGGTGGAGGAGGGGCACTCGGACGAGTGTTCCAACCAAAGTTATTTTATCATTGGGATAAAATTCCACTCTACATAGATGACTATCCATATAGTGGTATGAACTTTTAGGGTGATCTTGACTTACCACTTTCGTCAGGATGAGCATGGGGTCCATATGGTAAGTGAAAGTTTCTATTTTGGTTGCATGTAAATTTTTTTAGAATGTGTATGTGGTATTGATTCTTAAAATTATGGTATGAAAATATGGCACCAGTAAAACCGACAGGCTATACTAGAAGATCCGCAACACATGGGGCTTCAGATCAGGGCAGATCTACATCACAACAAAGGCTAGAGTGTGAGGCTCTACTGAAGGACATCTGCCGTAGGTTCGATATCACATGGAAATAACAATTTTACAAGGTCATGGAGGAGTATATGGACATCTTCACCTCACTTGCAGGGGTACCTCTACACTGTCAGGTCAAGCACTCAATCGATATAACCCCAAGCCCACCACTACCCAAAGGATTGATCTATCACCACTTTTTTCTAGATAACGATGAAATCAATAGGTAGATTCAATATTTTTTGCATAAAGGGAACATCAGGCCAATTTCATCGCCCTGTGGGAGCCCAATCATGTTAGTAAAAAAGAAGGATGACACCTGGAGACTCTGTATTGACTATCGGGTGTTGAACAAGATCATCGTCTGGAATAGGTATCCAATCCCATGGATCAATGACCTTCAAGACCAACTCAAGGGGGACACATATTTCAGCAAGATTGAATTGAATTTCGACTATCACTAAGTACCAATCAAACCCTTTGATGTGTGGAAGACTTCCTTCAGAGCAAAGGAGGGCCTTTTCGAATGGTTGGTGATCCCTTTTGGGTTGACGAATTCCCCCACAAACTTGATGAGGATGATGGATGATATCTTGCGACCCTTCACCAACTCAGGTGTATTTGGATGACATCCTAATCTTCAACCAGAGTTGGGAAGATCACCTCCACCATATTCGACAGGTCCTAAAATACCTACGACAACACAAGATATGTGCCAATTTGGATAAATGCACTTTTGGTATGAACCAGGTTCAATATTTGGGATACGTCATTGATGATTGGGGTGTGCATGTGGACCCAACAAAGATATAAATTCATTTAGGATTGGTTAGCCCTAACCACTCTAACAGAGCTCCACAACATTCTAGGTATTTCCAACTTCTACTACAGGTTTGTGTCTGGAGTCTCTCATATCACTTAGCCTTTGAGTCAAGTCAGTAAGGGAGGAGCGAAAGTAAAGTTATTTTGGTCTAAATCATAATAGAAGGAATTTTCTGAGTTGATGCATCACCTCTGCTCTACATCAATGCTCACATTACCAAACCTGTAACAACCATTTGAGATTGATACAAATGCATCTGAATATGCGATTGGTGCAGTTCTTACTCAGCATGGGCATCCAATGGCACATCATAGTTAGACACTTTAAAAAATAGTATGAAAGTATACCACTTATGAAAAGGATATGTATTCCATTATGCAGGCTTGCCGAAAATGGAAGCATTACAATATGGGGAAGAAAAAGGTCATCCATAAAAACCATCGACCCTTGTAATTATTTATCACCATCAGAAATGGTCCACATAATTGCAACAGTTCCATTTGAACATTAAGTACAAGAAAGGGAACACTAGCAATATTGCAGTCTGCCTTAGCTGATCATCGGTCATGGAACTGAACATTATGCTCGACTCTCGTGGGAACAAGACTTTGAGGTAGCCAAATCTTTACAAGAGTAATCCAGAATTCAACAACACATACCAGAAATTCCTGGAATTCAAGCAAGTTCCAAATTATCACCTCCAGGATGCATTGTTATGCCACCTGGGACACCTTTTTTTTTCCTCCAAGCGAGTGTACCAAGATGATTTGGGAAGCGCACTACAGTCGGGTCGTTGGACATTTCGGGGTAGAGAAAATAATGTCAGTATTGCAGAAGCACTTTTATTGGCCGAACCTTCGAGGGGATGTTGAGAAGTACATCATATCATGCACTACCTACACTATTTCCAAATCGAACATCAATAAGAAAGGCCTATATACTCCTCTTCCTATTCATAATCGATCTTGGGTACCAATTTCCATGGATTACATGTCGATCCTTCCTTATACTGAGCATGGCAATGATTGTGTTTTTGTGTTTGTCGACATATTCTTTAAGATGGCCATTTTGGAAGCCTACAAGAAGAGTATCACAAAAAAAAACACTGCTAAGCTCTTTCTTGAATGAGTGTAGGTACACTTTGGGATCCCACAGTCCATTATCTCATATTTGGAAAACATGTTCCTAGGTACATTTTGTTCATGTCTCTGGTCGACGCTGGATACCAAGCTCACTAAGTCAATGAATTTCCACCCCTAAACTAATGGCGAAACAAAGGTCATCAACAGGATGATCGTACACATTTTGCGCATGTACAACTCGAAGAATCCACGCACGTGGGATGAAATACTCCCCTATGTCTAGCACAACTACAAGAAAGCTCTCCATAGCTCAAATGGCCACAACCCCTTCGCAGCTACTTAGGCAGATTTGGCTCATGGCCATTCTGAAGCTAATAGGGCTAACAACTTCATTGAGCGCATTCAACACATCCTCCAGCAGTTCTATGACATATTGGACAGAGCTAATGCTAAGTACAAACAACGTCATGATCAACATTGAGTTCCACACCAGTTCCATGTGGGCGACAAAGTTTGGTTACATTTGTATAAGGAGCATCTTGTTGGGGCCCACTGCAAGCTTCTCCTGATCCGATATGGGCCTTATAACATCACTAAGGTTGTGGGATACAATGATTTTGAGCTAAAAATTACCCCATTCCTTCACCTACACCTAGTGTTCAATGTGGACCGCCTTTGGCCATACTTTCCACCATTACTTGGCACATCAGACATTGCAAAACAAATCACACCAACAGAGCTAAACCTAGATTGCATGGAAAAGGCCACAAATAATCAAATCATGGACTCACAAATCAAGAACACTTCAAGAAAAATATCCAATTGTATCGGGTTTTCAAAGTTAACTAAGCCCTGCACCAAGGCAAGTGGCTCACCAGGGACCAACTTCAGCAAAAGTTTCCCCATCTCATGGGGGCACTCCATGTAATGGGGACCATTGATTCCTAAGGGGGGAGGAATGATCCATGTAAATATTGGTGGCCACCCTCCTATTCCTTAATTGTAGCACAAATTACTATTTTTGGCATTTTTCAGGTCCTAAAATTCTGGAGTTGTTTTGAGGGACTAAACGACATTTTTATGGAAAAAAAAGAGAGAGCGAGAAATTCCCAAACTAGTTTACAAGTTTATATTCGGCCTCCTCTTTGAGATATTCCAAACGAGGTATTATGATAGACAAATCAACATAGTATTCCAAAGTTACAAACTTAGGAAGTTGACGTTCTAACTTACCCTAATGGGGCCCACAAGTTTTTGGCGCTTCATCTCCTAGGGTTAGGTTTTTGGATGTTTATGGTTTCTAAATGATGAAAAGGAAATCAAGCCTCATTGTAACACATTTCAGAGGCATGTAGTTGCCACATCTCTTCTCAGAGACAAGCTATCATCACCCAAGCTAGTTTATTTCCATTATCTATGTAAGCATATTTGAGTTCTTTGATATTAATGAAATGAAGCCTTATTTCTGCTCCATCTCTGTATTTATGGTTATATCTATATTTTGTTGCATTCCTGTTAAAGTTTGGATCAGTAATATCAGAGCAGTCTACTATTTTTTAAAATTTTTCTTTTCATGTCCCCAATGAGGTCAGGATATAAGGAGTTAGGGCTCGAACTAGTTGAACCTTTGCAAGAACAGCCTCACAAACCCCGATAGACTCCCATGGTAGAAGAAAAGAAAGATGAGGGAGCGGGAGCTCCTTTCAAAATATTTCTCGAAGAAGCCCTCGAGTGACAAAGGAATGCGATGATAGATAACTTTTCCCAGATCCTTTGTAGGATGCCCACAGGAAACACATCTTCATCCGACAATCACTTTGGAGACACCACTCCCTTCAAGGTACAAGTCAACTTTGACATTCCCACATTTGAAGGCCAGATAAATGCAGAAACTATAGATAGATTGTTAAATCTATTGGAAGGATATTCTTCTTTTCATGATTTTTCCAATAGGGAAAATATTACTTTTGCGCTCCTCAAAGCCACCCCCCATGTCAAGGACTAGTGGGAAACCTACTGTGAATGGAGGGACAAGGGAGAACCCTCACTGTTTTTAGCTGCACCCACTTGGAATTATTTTCGAGATGCCATCAAGGAACAATATTACCCCGTGGGGAGCTATGAGGAAAAGTAAATACAATGGACTATGCTTCGAAAGCCAAGGGATAAGGATTTACATGAGCTGATGAATATGTTCCATACCCTCCGCACAAAGTTTGGTATCAAAGATTTGGAGAAAAATTTGGTGCTCAAGTACCGCTGTTGTTTGCACAAATACATATAGGAGGAAATGGAGTTCCTCGACATCTCCTCGCTTGGTATAACATATCGATATGCTGACAAGATCGAGAAAAATTTTAAACAGAAGAAGGAATACTTTGGAGTTGCAAATCCAAAGCAAGGGAAATGCACCCCCAAACCATAGAACAAAGGACAAATCCAAGGTAGGGAGACCCAGGAAAACCTACCGAAGCCATAAGGAAATAACAACACCACGAAGACAAAGAAGGACATGGGAAAGTGGTGCGATTTCCATAAGAGCCCCACTCACAACACAAGTGAGTATCAGGCCAAGAAGTCACTAGTGGCCGAGCTGAAGGCCTATGAATCAAATGAATTTTCTAACTCTAAGTCAGGACTTGATAAGGGGGATGAAAAAGGGAAGTAGATTGTTGACGCAAAGCCCAGTGCCACCATTGCCACCACCCAGGTCCAAAAAGATGAGCCCAAAGATCTGGAGGGGGAGCGCCTCTTCCATTCCTAGATGTGGGTGAAGGGTTCTCTGTTGCAGTTCATTGTCGATAGAGAGAGAAAAAAGAACCTCATTTGAGCATAGGTCATGAAGCGACTAAAACTATCGACCATATCACACCCACAACCGTACACCATCAAGTGTCTTCACCAAGGACGAGATCTCTGCATCAGCTAACAATGTCGCCTTCCCTACAACAAAGCCCTTCATAGATGAGGTATTGTGTGATGTTGCTCCTATTGAATTTTCTGATGGATTATTAGGCCAACCATACTTGTGGAAGTGACATGTTGTGTATAAGTCTAGGCCTTCCACTATTATTATTACTTTGGGAAATAAGTTGTGCAAGATACTAGAGGTGGCACCACCTACCACAATCTCTTTGGTCACTACAAATCAATGCAGTAAGATCATTTCCCATACTGGGAAATTTATTTTTCTTATGAGTCATCCTCAGGGAAAGAAGAAGATTGTGGCCATGGCCTCTAGAAAGGGCTCCCATGCATGGTAGCAGCAGATGGACAAGGTCGTGGAGGAGTAATGGAAGTATTCACCTCACCCGCGGGGGTACCTTTACACTGCCAGGTCAAGCACTCCATCGATATGACCCTAGGAATGTTGTTCCCCAATGGATTGATCTATCGTCACTCTATCCTAGAGAACAATGAAATCAAGAGGCAGATTCAAGAGTTGTTGTAGAAAGGGAAATAAGTCCAAGTTCGTCACCCTGTGGGAGCCCGATCGTGTTAGTACAAAAGAAGGACGACACCTAGATATTCTGTATTTACTATCGAGCACTGAAAAATATCACCATTCGGAATAGGTATCCAATCCCATGGATCGATGACCTTCTAGACCAGCTCAAGGGTGCCAAATATTTTAGTAAGATTGACTTGAAGTCTGGCTATCACCAGGTATTAATTGAACCCTATTATGTGTGGAATATTTCCTTCATTAATGAGTTGGGTTTACATGTGGACCCAACCAAGATACAACTCATTCAGAATTGGCCATCCCAAACCACTCTAACAAAGCTTCGCAACTTTCTGGGTCCTTCCAACTTCTACCGTAGGTTCATGTTGGGATTCTCTCATATCACTTGGCCTTTGATTCGTTTGGTCTAAATTCCAACAAAATGCATCTTCCAAGTTGAAGCATTGCCTCTACTCTGCACCAGTGCTCACATTAATAGACCTGCAACAACCATTTGAGATTGAGACAAATGCCTCTGACTATGTGATTGGTGTAATTCTCACTCAATAGGGGCATCTACTGGAATATCATAGTAAGACAATTTCAAACACAGTTCGAAAGTATTTGACCTATGTAAAAGAGATGTATTCCATTGTGCAGTCCTACTGATAATGGAAGCATTACATTTTTGGGATGAAAACGGTCATCCACATAAACCACCAACCCCTATAGTTCATACATACACAAGGGAAGTTGCAAAATGATCACCATCATAAATGATCCACATACCTGTAACAGTTTCATTTGAACATAAGTACAAGAAGGGAAACACCAACAATGTTTCAGACTACCTCAACCGACTGCTGATCATGGCGCTGACCACTATGCTTTATTATTGCGGGCATGAGACTTTGGCATGGCTGAATCTTTATAAGAGTGATCCATAATTTGACAACACATACCAGACACTCATGGAAGGCAAGCAAGTTCCAAATTATCAACTCCAGGATGCATTGTTATGCCACCAAGGACACTTCATTTTTCCTTCAAGTGAGCATGCCAAGATGATTTCAGAAACACACTATAGTCAGGTCGCTGGATTATTATGGGTAGAGAAATTAATGGCAATACTAGATAAGTTTTTTTATTGGTTGAACCTTCGACAAGATGTTGGGAAGTACATTAGATCCTGCACTACCTATGAAATTTCCAAATCATCCATCAAGCAACAAGGCCTATATACTGATCTGCCTACTCCTAGTCGACCTTTGGAATCCATCTCCATGAATTACATGTCGGGCCTTCCTTCTACTAAGCATGGTAACGACTGTGTTTTCTTGGTCGTCGACAAATTCTATAAGATGACCATTCTAGAGGTCTGCAAGAAGAGTATCACAACAGAAACCACTGCTAAGCTCTTCTTTGAACAAGTGTGAGGTAAACTTTGGGATCCCACAATCCATTATCTCAGATCTAGACAGGAGGTTCCTAAGTAATTTTTGGTCAAGTCTCTGGACAATGTTGGATACCAAGCTTGCTAACTCCACATATTTCCACCCCCAAACTAATGGCCAAACAAAGGCCATTAATAGGATGATCATACACATTCCAACTCTAATCATCCACACACGTGGGATGAAAGCCTCCCCTCTATCTAGAACAACTACAATAGACCTCTCCATAGCTCAACTAGCCACAACCCCTTTCAGGTGGGGTTGGGATTCCAACCACTATGTCCCACTGATGTGGCCATACCATTTGCAACTACTCAAGAAGATTAAACTCATGTCCATTCTGAACCTGACAAGGCTAAAAAATTTCTTGAGCACATTAAGCACATCAGCCAGTAGGTGTATGACATATTTGACAGAACTGGTTCTAAGTAAAAGAAAAAACATGATCAACATCGAGTGCCACACCAGTTCTAGGTGAGCGACAAAGTTTGGTTACATTTAACGAAGGAGCGTCTCATTGGGGCCCACCACAAGATTCGCCCAATCCGTTATGGGATGATTTTGAGCTCAGAAATCCACCATTCCTTGGCTTGAACCTAATGTACAATGTGGACCGCCTTCAACCATAATTTCCACCATTACTTGACATATCAAACATTTCAGAACAACTCACACTAATAGAGCTAAACCCAGACTGCATGGAACAATCCCCAACTAATTGAATCATGAACATGCATATCAAGAAAAATTTGCAACGTAAGATCTAATTGTATCGGGTTGTCAAAGTTGTCCAACTCCTGCACCAAGGAAAGTGGCTCACCAGGGACCAAGTTTGGCAGAAGTTTCCCTATCTCATAGAGGCACTCAACACAATGGTGACCATTGCTTCCTAAGGGTGGAGCACTGATCCAGGTGGATATTGGTGGCCACCCATCTATTCCACTTAGACCCCCACTATTGTTTCTTTTTAGTTTCCTTAATTATAGAACAACTTACTATTTCTGGAAGTTTTTTGTGTCCTAAACTTTCAAAGTCGTTTTGAGGGGCTAAAAGATGTCTTTAGGGAAAATGATGAGACTAAAAAGGTCCCAAACAAGCTTAAAAAAAAAAATTCCGCCTCCTCTTTGAGATCTTCAAAACGAGGTATATGATAGCCAAACAGAGTTCGTATGTCAAAGTTACGACCCCAGAAAGTTGACGTTCCAGATTACCCCAACTGAGCCCACAAGATTTTGGTGCTTCATCTCCTAGGGTTAGGTTTTTGGATGTTTAGAGTTTCTCATTGTTTCTCAATGATAAAAATTCCATTGAGCCTCATTGTAACATAGTTCAGAGGCATGTAGCCGCCACATATCTTGTCAGAGATAAGCTACTATGGCCTGAGATAGTTTAATTCAAGTCTATATGTAAGCATATTTCAATGCTTTGATATTAATGAAATGAAGTGCTATCTATGATCTATGGTTATATATGTATTTTTTTGCATTCCTTTTTTAGTTCAGATTAGTGGTATCAGAGCGTTCTAATACATGTCCCCCGAGGTCAGGGTATACAGAGTTAGGGCTCAAACTGGTTGAACCTTTACAAGACCAGCCTTGCAAACCCTGATGACCTCCCATGGTAGAAGAAAATAAAGATGAGGGAGGAGGATATCCTTTCAAAATATTGTTTGGAGAATTCCTCAAGCGACAAAGGAAAGCGATGATGGACAAATTTTCCGAGATCCTTCAGCGGATTCCCACAGGAAAAACATATTCAACTGAAAGTCACTTTGGAGGTGCCACCACCTTCAAGGTACAAGTCAACTTTGACATTCCCACATTTTAAGGACATATAGATGCAAATGCCATAGATATATGGTTAAATTTGTTGGAAGGACATTTTTCATTTCATGATTTTTTTAGTAGGGAAAATATTACTTTTGCGCTCCTCAAAGTCGCCCCCCATGTCAAGGAATGGTGGAAAACCTGTTGCGAACAAAGGGACAAGGGATAACTCTCATTGTTTTTAGCCATTCCCACTTGGAATTCTTTCCAAGATGCCATCAAGGAAAAATATTACCCTGTGTGGAGCTTTGAGGATAGGTACATACAATGGACTATGCTACGGGAGTAAAGGGATCACTATTTTCATGAGTTGACGAATATGTTCCCTATCATGTGCACAAAGTTGGGTATCAAACATTCAAAGAAAAATTTGGTGCTCAAGTACCGCAGTTGTTTGCATATAGATATATTCAGGAGGAAATGGAGTTCCTTGACACTACACACTATTCTTTATTAGTATAGCATCTATGCTTTTTAGCAAGATCGAGAAAAAATTTAAACAAAAGAAGTGAGACTTTAGATCTGCGAATCCAAAGCAAGGGAAAGGCACCCCCAAACCGCAAAACAAAGGAAAAATCCAAGGTGGGGTGACCCAGGTCAGTCGTGGCCAAGGCAGTTGCTTGTAAATTAACTTTCATCCAGGCCAAATTTATAACATGGAAATAAATATTACATGTCATCTTGTTTGTAGATATTAAGGTTGAAGATTTCGAGCTTCCTTGGAAGTTCCTTGCTTGTAGCTTTCTGAAAGGGCAGAATAGCAAAGGAAGTTGGAAGGGTTAGTCATATATTATTTCTTTTCTTTATGTTATTATTACTGTAAACATAAATAATATTTACATGTTCATCTGATGTCGTAGATATTTAGAGATATATAGATTTCATGACAACAAATAACCAAAAGTAGATGGGTTTCATGACAACAAATAACCAAAAATATATTTTTCTTTTCTGAGATATGTGCTATGATAACTCAATGAAAGTCATCATTTGTGGTTAGTAGAATAATATAATGAACAAATTTTGTTTTCAAATCTAAAGGTCTGCGAGGGAAAAAAAGATCAACTGAACACGAACAAGGATGTTTGAACTTTCGAGGAGACATAATCTTGCATACAAGATTAATAAACTTCAATTGGGTTTGGACTGGGCACAAAAATTGATGCAACCATGAATAAGAAAGATAGAGCGAATTAGTACTGATATGTTTGTAATCATCATAATGGAATTAGTATTGATATCGCACGATATCATCTCTATATGGAGAATACATGTTTTATATGAGCATTGAGTTTGGTTGAAACATACTAGTATCGCTATAGCTTATGAGAACAGTATGGTTGAATAAGAGTGATTAGGGTAAATATGGTTACCTTAACCTAATTCAAACGTTCAAAAAGATCATAGTTATTTCCATAAATACAATGGATTCAACACTCTATATATTGGTCATTACTATTAAGTATTGATATCACTATGCTTGAACTAATGGCATTGAATCTATCTTATAAGCTTTTAAAGAGTAAGAATCAAGGACATGAAACCTCTTGCTTAATGAGTATACTAGGTATACGCATATTGAAATAAATCCATTGAATACACCAATCTCTAGTCATAAGTTTAAACAAGGTTTAGCTTACTTGCGTAATTGATTCAACTTCATTATTATATCTATGTTGTGTACTCATGGTAAAGGTATATGAACCAAATCCATTAGACTAATACAAGGTCATAAGCTAGTAACAACTTTGAATAGAGTACCATATTCTACCTAAAGAATAAGATGACATTATATGTTAAGTCCCTATATTAATAGTGTAGTCCATTATTATGTTAGCGTAGCCCCCATTATTTTTATTGTTGTACCCATGTAACCCCCATATTGTTATTATTGTGCCCTTACATTATTATTGTTAGGTCAGCTAGGATTACATTGTGGCCCCACTAGGATTATATTGTGGCCCCATGGACTCCTATATATAGAAGGAGGTTTTGGTCATTTGCATCATCCAAGAATTTTTCATTCATGTAATGTATTGGAGGTTTCCCCCTCAAAGTGGCTTATTTATAAGGCGTTGATATCTCATTTCTTCTATTTTTGGAGCTGGTTTCACAACATTTGGTATCAGAGCTTTGGATTCTAGGGTTTCGCTGCCCCAAACAGGTCAACGTGGCATTTTCACTATAACTTTTTTTATACGAAGGTTAAGAAGCTGAAAATTTTCGAGTGAGAAGCCAAAATCCTGAGGAACATCTTCGTAAACTTTCAGAGCTTGGTTCGTAATATTTTTGGAGATATTATCTGTGAAAGTTAGGGATTTTTGCAGGCTCTTGAATTTCACTTAAAACAGTCATCGTGGAATTTTCGCTATAACTTTGTTTCTACAAAGGTTTAGAAGTGGAAATTTTAGAGCGTGAAGTCAACATCCTGAGGAACATCTTCACAACATTTCAGAGCTTGTTTCCCAATATTGTTAGAGATATTATCTATGGAAGTTAGGGATTTTCCAGGCTCCCTAATTTCATCGTAAAGAGGTGATCATTGGAAAATCTTGATAAATATCTCTCTAAGCATCGGATTGGAATGTTGTAAAAAGTGGCCACAAGTACACGGACTTTAGTTTCTATTCTATCAATTTCAGAGCCGAAGGATGAAACAATGACACGTGGCAAGTCATACAATTTTACTCTACTAAACCAGTCCATAATAAGGTCATCGTAGGAGATTGGGCACAACTTTGTCTTCAAGAATCCAAATCAGGTTAGACCTGTGGCATTTGAAAGAAGATTCAGAGGACTACAATAGGGCCAAATTTCGGATATTGAAGATCTGCAAGTATAGAGATAAGTCAACCAATATCGAGCTCCTCAAAAGCAAGAAAAAGGTGTGTATTTGGTTTTAAAATTTCATAACATTTGTTTGAAAAAGAAGTTTGAAGTGATTCCAAGGGCATATTTTAGAATTTTTATCAGTATTGGGTTCTATAATGCCTCCAAAAAATAATTCCATACCCATTAAGCCCTCAAAAAGCTATACTATGACGCATGAAGAGGAAGAATTGCAGTATGAGATATCAAAATTACGGTACCAAGTGCAACAAATTTTGATCTTACGAAGAGCAACCGAAGATGACATAGATGGTTTAAAAGCAGAAATGGAGGCTAAGTTGGATGGTTTGAAGGATCAAATAATAGCTAATATGGATGATAAATTATTGGAAGATCACATCGAGCATCAACAACAAGTTCTCCAACTCTCAAAGGATAACCTAACTTTGGTGCAAAATCTAATGAAACAACAGGAAGATCAACATCACATCGAAAGAATTTCTGAAGTAGTCATAGAAACAAGAACTCGACAAGTACGATCAATTTCAGAGTATCTCAGCAAGTGGAATAACTTTCTTGTAGAATATTCCACATGGGAGGATGAGAATTTTATACAGAAGCATCAAGAAATAATCAAGCGTTGAGGACAACACTTGTTTGAAGGAGAGGGGCATGTTAAGTCCCTATATTAATAGTGTATTCCCTTATTATGTTAGTGTAGCCCCCATTATTGTTATTTTTGTACCCATGTAACCCCCATATTGTTATTATTGTGCCCTTACATTATTATTCTTAGGTCGGCTAAGATTACATTGTGGCCCGACTAGGATTACATAGTGGCCCCATGGGCTCCTATATATAGAAAGGAGTTTTTTTCATTTGTATCATCCAAGAATTGTTCATTCATGTAATGTATTGGAGGTTGCCCCCTCGAAGTGGCTTATTTCTAAGGCGTTGATATCTCATTTCTTCTATTTTTGGAGTTGGTTTCACAACATTATATCTAATATGGAATGACTTACTTACGCTTACAAATCCTGCTTAATATAGTTAAATACACATACTTAACATATGAGCTATACGGGTATGAAAGTGTAAATCCAAGGCTTTAGCATCAACACCTTATAAAGAACATAGGTACTGTAATTACCATAGTATTACTAACACATGAGCCTATCGTGTAAAGTAATGGTAATCTCTAACCCATGCTTAGTGATATAGAAAAAGGGTAATCACTATGCTTAACTAGCTTGTTCAAAGTGTATAGATGTTTTAATTAGGTCAAATGCTGTAACATACCTTGTGTAAAGTATTCAGCTGTTTGTATTACTTACACCTCTTTCATATCCATAATAACTGATATGTCATAACCTGCTTGTAATTAGTGAACAACACGTATTGGGTTACTCTGCATCACATAAGCATTTCCCTAAGTAATCATGTATCTAAGCTTACATATTGAATATGCATACATGCTTCTACTAAGGATAGTAAGTAAGGTACTCATAACTCCATGTTACGATATAAACATAATGAATGAACATGCTATAATTCCATATGTTATTATACTGACCTGCTCCTATTGAGTAACTAGTAATAACTGTTGAAGCTCATCATAAGCTGGATCCTCTATCTTTCCATAATAGATACTAGTTGTAATTCATATCGACCTGTGTCAAAGCTGTATGCTAGTAATTACTAATAAAGTATGGACCTCTATCTTACCATAACTAATTAACAACCTTAATTGGTAGTATCCGCGATGGCAGGTATTTGGTATGAGTATTTATCGGTGTGGTAGTGTTGAAGCCTAGAAAATATCTGCTTCAAACATCGGGGAAAACCACCCGGTCGGGACCTTAAGGCAGCTCCTTTTCCGTTTGGTATGGTGGTTCCGACTGGATTTAAAGGACCAGTTTCCTTGTAACTAAATGGATTGGGTTGGATGGGTGGAAATGAAACTAAAATAACTGAAATAAAACTATCTAATTTAAGCTAAATGTTGATTAAAGAAATTCTAACATTAACCCGGGTAGCTATATGTGAATACAACTTAAGATTGTTCCAATTCAACAATAACCATGAAAATGTATTATTAATCAAATTGAAATGTGCAGAAACAAATAAAGATAACTCTGTTTAAGAAATTAAACAGAGTTATATAAACATATTGCATTCATCATTGTATACCATTTATATGTAATTATGAAAAATAACGTTTCAATTATACTCAGAAATGATATATAAAAGGAAGCGTTGTTAGAGCAAATATACATATAAATGATAGCAATTTTAAAACGAATATCATAAAACAAAAGAAATCAACAGTAAACAGATAGAAATACCTTGCTCATCTTGATAACTTCAAATGTAATCTGATACTCTATCCAGTAATTATAATGCAAAACCAAATTCCAAGGTACAGAAATGCAACACTTCAAAGATAATTCCGCATGAAAATCACCAGATGTGATCCTTTTCAAAAATATATAAGACAATGGAGTACAGAAATGCAATCTCCAAGTCCAAAAATATTAAGATCCAGGACCCCTCTCTAAATGCATGAGAGGGGTTTAAATACTACTTAACTAACTCTAAAAATAGTTTATTACAAAAAAATAAGGATTCGGTTCAATGACCGTCCTTTTCCTAGGCTAAAATACAGTGAAATTAAAACTAAATCTATCTATCTATGAAATTGATCTTTGCTCTTGCAGGCATCTAGCATAGTTTTGAGAAGATGCAGTTGACCGACTTCAGAATTCAGCCGTCCTGAAAAGACAGAGTCGGCAAGCGTATGAGCAATCTTCTCTGTGGCATTGATGATACAATTGAGTGCACTGTGCTGACTGTGTGGCTTCACCAAGTACATCCAGTACGAGTCCCAATTCAATCTTGTCAGCCCTTGGATGGATTTTGCTCTTTCTTCTGCCTTTTGCCTCCATTCTGCTTGCAATTGATTTTCCTGTGGGAGATAACCTGGAACAGTTTCAGTAATGAAGTCAGCTTTGTGTAAATTGTCATTTACACAATCAGTGAGAGTGTTTGCCGCTGTGGATGCCTCCTCTGCTACCCTTTCTGCACTTCTTATTTGTGCATCCCAATTACTGAACAGTATTTCTTTGTGGTTCTCGTTAACAATGGGTGCACCAGCTTTTCTGCCTTCTTCTTATATCATACTTTAGCCAAAGTAGTTTCTTTTTATCGATTTGACCTTTTGCAGTAATTTTCCTCTGTGCTGAACACGCTTCACATATTTTTCCCTACGCAGCATCAAGTGCCTTGAATTTGGTCAATGTTTCCTCATTTTGTCTTACAGTTATTTCAAGTCTCTTCAACTCCTGACTTTTCTTAAGAAGAGCTTTATGTTTATCTGAGAACTCTTAACCTCCAACAACTTCTTCAGTAACTTCTAAAAGCTCTATAGAGGATAATTTTGGCAAGCTTACATACCTTATCTTGTGGTAGAAACTGTGTTAATTTGCCCACTTGGATCTTTGAACTTGTGAACAGCGTCTAAAACATCCTTTTTTGGTACTGTCGACCCGCGTTTGTTTTTCTTCAATGGTTCATCTCTTTTGGTCCATTCTTGTGTGCATTCTAAGAAATTCGCATGTTCTCTGGCGAATTCTTTCTTAAATTGCTTATTATAAGGCGCATGAGGTTCCTGCAACTTATACATCAGCCTTACGTCTTCCGTGGAAAATGACCCGATTAGCTCTTCAGATGGAGTCTTGAATTGCCTGTCTGAAATATCAGCGCTGTCCGGCACCCATTTCACCATGTCCGTGTATGGGAGAATCCTTGGCCTTGCCGCTATTCTATGCAGCAATGAGCAAGCCAAGTCTTTAAGATTTGCTTCAGACGAATCTTTGGAACCTGCTGTAGCTACAAATTTTATCACCACAGGGTTTTCATCTTCTAACAGATTGTACATTCCTTCCCAAGTGGATATGCCGGCATCCTTGTTATAGGCGGTGTCTGCGTATAGCGAAGCCATTTCTTTGTTCTCAGAATTTGAGCTCTTCTCCTTCTTACCCATAGTGTATATCAGAAGCTTTGTATAGTAATTCGCTCCTTCATGCCTGCGTTTTACGAATAAATGAGAGTAATGATATTAGAAAGGTGATGAGACTGTTTTGAATATGAACGCGGATGAAATATAATATTTTAATTGCGAAACGACTTTCACTCTAAACACAATCTCATTTCACATTAATAATCAATCCAATCATTTAATATAATCATTAAAGCGCATAACGGATTTGACATATGGAAAGATTGCCTTGGGATAGCGCGCCTATATGAATCTGTGACATTGTGATCTGCGATTTGCCGCGCAATATCGCAATATCGCAATATGAAGTCATCACAGTCATAAAAAATAGCGCAAAAACGGGAATTGCGCAATAGCGCAAAGCGCATATCACAAAAATCACAAAAGCGCAATATCGCGAAATCGCATGATCGCATATTTGAAAAGAGCGCATAACGCAAAATCGCAAAAGCGCATATTTGAAAAGAGCGCAAAATATATTCATTAACCAATTCTGTTTTCTGCGTTATGCGATCTGCGACCAATGCGTTTTATCAAAGGTATATATTATTTATGGATGCGCTATCTTATTCAAAGAGCAGTTTTATTTAAAATCTATCATAAACTTAAGATTTTCGCAATATTCTTTCAAAGGGATTTTTATAGGTTTATGATAGAAAGTTTTATTTTCTAAGGCAAACAAATCCTAATTGTTTTTTGGATTTTTAACTAAGGGTCCTCATTTTATTTAGTATTATTACTAAAATAAAAAGGGGGGGTTGTTGCTAGCTACAACAATTGGCGATTCACTGGAAGAAACAGTTATCTCTGAAAAAATAAAATGAACATTCTATCTTTAGTAAGTAAAGATTTTTAAAGATGATGAAAACTATCTTAGGATAATTCAAATAAAATGTAACTATGAAAGGGAAATTGAAAATCATTTCATAATTTCTTTCTAATTCCTCAAGAAAAATAAAAACATTTTGGGTTATCTCAAGCTTTGATTGGTGTTAATAATGAAGTAAGTGGATCTCTCCAAGTTTTGGTTTTATAATATACTCTATTGCCATAGGTATTGCCTCTGCTGCCAGCAAACGTTTATAATCTCGACAGGGTTACCTTTAAACCATTAACCATTCATTGTCCCATCCAACTAAAATTATGACCTTTTAAAAGATAAATTCATAAGATCTATTATCTCATGTTTTTTGTCTTTTATTTATTTTTATTTTAAGAGCCATTGTTCTGGTTTGGTGGCCAGTTGATAACAATGCCATTCACCAGTTATAATTAAACTGAACAAGCTGGCTCGTGATGAGACCCCTTGTCTTATATTTATAAGCCATTACCCTGTTTTGGTATGCGGTATTGGTAATGTCAGTTTTATTACTCCTTATGAACATAGTAAGTCGGCTCATAATGAGACCTCTTATCTCTTAAAATTTTCGTATAATTTCTTAGAATTACATTCTAAAAAATCACAACTTAAATGGATGGGGTGAAATAGTTTTATCCTTAAGAATGAATGGATGACAATTTTCAGAGTTTTTTTTTTTTTTTTTTAGTTCCAAAACTTTTTAAAAATCTTTACTTTTACAGATAACCTTTCTCTGCTTGATAAACTTATGATGATTTATATTTCCCTTAAGTTTTCAAAAGATCATGTAAATGATTGAAATAATCTTTTCAAAGTCTTAACATCTTATTTTAAACTATTCAAAAACTGTAATCATTACTTTTAAAAATTCTTATTTACACGAAATAAATATTTATAATATTTTTCCGAAGAAATTTTCTTAAACAGTAAATAGTCAATCAGAGACTCATAAACAACCTTTATTTGTGAAAATAAAAACAATCAAAATCTGCAGAAAGAAATATGTACAGTTTAAGAAGGGGTTACCTCCTTAGGAAAAGAATTTCTTCAAGATAAGCCCATTTACAGGAAGAGATTCTCTCTTACCTGCTAGATCTTGGAGTATGAATGTATTTGAGCCTATCTTCTCAGCGATCTGAAATGGTCCAAGCCACATTTTCTGAAATTTGGTATGTTTACCTTTTTCTTCGTGTGCTTTATCCCATTTCAAAACGAGATCACTAATTGACAAATTTTTTGAGCCGGTAGAACTTGCATCAAAAGAATATTTTACAAGTTGTTGATGTTTTTCATGAGTAATTTTTGCTTTATCCCTATCTTCTTCTAGTTTAAGGATTTGATCATATCTCAATTGAATGGATGATGAAGGATTTTCTTCAATAAATTGTACTAGGGCTAATGATGGAAGAGTTAAATTTGAAGGTATCACAGCTTCTTTTCCATAAACCAGATTGAAAGGTGAAGTCCCTATTGAAGCTTTTTCAGTGATACGATCAGCCCATAACGCAAAGATTAAAGATTTATGCCAATTCTTTTGATTTTGATCAATGGTTCTTTTAATGATTTTGATAAGGTTTTTATTAGTGGATTCAACCAAACCATTACCTTGTGGATAATAATTTGCTGAATATTTTAATTTAAAACCTCTTTTGACTGCAAATTCAATTAAACTATTTCCAGAGAAGTAAGATGCATTGTCAAAAACAAGAGCTTGAGGTACACCAAACCTGGTTATGATGAATTGATCTATGAAATCAATAATTGCATCAGAATTGGCTACCTTCAATGGGATTGCCTCTACCCATTTTGTAAAGTAATCAGTTGCAGTAAGGATGTACTTGTGCTGTTTGGAAGAATGAGATACTATCTCACCAATAATGTCAAGCCCCCATTGTTCGAATGGTTGCTCAATAGTTACTGGTTGCAAAGGAAAAGCTGGTTTCCTTTGTCTTCCACTTGTAGTTTGACAAATTTGGCACTTCCTTACGTAATCATGCGTATCTTTAAAAAGGGTAGGCCAGTAATAACCAGCGCGAATTATTTTGTGAGCCGTGGTATTACCTCCAAAATGACCTCCTACTGGTCCATCATGCAATTCCTGCAAAACCTTTTCAGCTTCAGTCTTTTCCAAACATCTTAATAAAATTGAATCATAATTTTTTCTAAATAACACATTATCAATGATCTGGTATTTAATAGCCTTTAACCTTAAAGCGCGTTTACTCTTATAGCTGAGATTAGAAGGAGCATACCCATTTTTCAAGTAATAGATAAGATCAACATACTGAGATTCAGAATCTGTAACACTTATCTGACTTACTTGAATATCTTGATTTGAATTTTGATTTTCTGGTATGTTATGAGCTCCTGCCAATAATCTGCAAAAACCTTGTCCTCTAACAATCTTAGCTGGTTTAATATCAATATCATATTCTTGCAAGGCTATTACCCAGTTAGCTCTCTTTTCTCCTACTTCTCTCTGAATTAATAATTGCCTCACTGCAGAGAATGGGACAATAATTTTTGTATGTGTTTTCAAGAGAAAAGGTCTGAAATGTTTTATTGATTTAAACACAGCAAAGGCTTGTTTTTCAACATCAGAATAATTAAGCTCAGCTCCTTGCAGATTTGAGCTAAAGAAAGAAATAGGTGCTTCGATTTCTTGATCATTGAGTTGTTTTAAAACGGCTGCATAAGATGTTTCAGTGGCCAGAGTATACAAAGTAAAATCTTTAGAAAAATCCAGGGTATTCAACGCTGGTGCATTAATAATCGCTTGTTTGATTGAATCAAAAGCTTCTTTTTCTTTATGCGTCCATTTGAATATTGAATTTTTCTTGATCATATTTTGCATAGGTAAAACAATTAAAGAAAAATCAGGAATAAATCTCTTAACAAAATTGATCTCGTCCAAGAAATGATTGCATGGATTTTTTGTTATGTGGTAAAGAAATATCGAAATTTCTTCACTGGATCCGGATACGACGCCCCATAACGCAAAGATTAAAGATTTATGCCAATTCTTTGATTTTGATCAATGGTCCTTTTAATGATTTTGATAAGGTTTTTGTTAGTGGATTCAGCCAAAACCATTACCTTGTGGATAATAATTTGCCGAATATTTTAATTTAAAACCTCTTTTGACTCCAAATTCTATTAAACTATTTCCAGAGAAGTAAGATGCATTATCAAATACTAGAGCGTTAGGTACACCAAACCTGGTTATGATGAATTGATCTATGAAATCAATAATTGCATCAGAATTGGCTACCTTCAACGGGATTGCCTCTACCCATTTTGTAAAGTAATCAGTTGCAGTAAGGATGTACTTGTGTTGTTTGGAAGAATGAGGTACTATCTCACCAATAATGTCAAGTCCCCATTGTTCGAATGGTTGCTCAATAGTCACTGGTTGCAAAGGAAAAGCTGGTTTCCTTTGTCTTCCACTTGCAGTTTGACAAATTTGGCACTTCCTTACGTAATCATGCATATCTTTAAAAAGGGTAGGCCAGTAATAACCAACACGAATTATTTTGTGAGCTGTGGTATCACCTCCAAAATGACCTCCTGCTGGTCCATCATGCAATTCCTGCAAAACCTTTTCAGCTTCAGTCTTTTCAAGACAGCTTAATAAAATTGAATCATAATTTTTTCTAAATAACACATTATCAATGATCTCATATTTAATAGCCTTTAAACTTAAAGTGCGTTTACTCTTATAGCTGAGATTAGAAGGAGCATACCCATTTTTCAAGTAATAGATAAGATCAACATACTGAGATTCAGAATCTGTAACACTTATCTGACTTACTTGAATATCTTGATTTGAATCTTGATTTTCTGGTATGTTATGAGCTCCTGCCAATAATCTGCAAAAACCTTGTCCTCTAACAATCTTAGTTGGTTTAATATCAATATCATATTCTTGCAAGGTTGTTACCCAGTTAGCTCTCTTTTCTCCTACTTCTCTCTGAATTAATAATTGCCTCACTACAGAGAATGGGACAATAATTTTTGTATGTGTTTTCAAGAGAAAAGGTCTGAAATGTTTAATTGATTTAAACACAACAAAGGATTGTTTTTCAACATCGGAATAATTAAGCTCAGCTCCTTGCAGATTTGAGCTAAAGAAAGAAATTGGTTCTTGGATTTCTTGATCGTTGAGTTGTGTTAAAACGGCTGCATAGGATGTTTCAGTGGCCAGAGTATACAAAGTAAAATCTTTAGAAAAATCTGGGGTATTCAGTGTTGGTGCATTAATAATCGCTTGTTTAATTGCCTTAAAGGCTTCTTTCTCTTCATGCCCCCATTTGAATAGTGAATTCTTCTTGATTATATTTTGCATAGGTAAAACAATTAAAGAAAAATCAGGAATGAATCTTTTAACAAAATTGATCTGTCCAAGAAATGATTGCATGGATTTTTTTTGTTATGTGGTAAAGAAATATCAGAAATTTCCTCTTCACTCTATCTGATACGATCAACCCATAATGCAAAGATTAAAGATTTATGCCAATTCTTTTTATTTTGATCAATAGTCCTTTTAATAATTTTGATGAGATTTTTATTAGTGGATTCAGCCAAACCATTACCTTGTGGATAATAATTTGCTGAATACTTTAATTTAAAACCTCTTTTGACTGCAAATTCAATTAAACTATTTCCAGAGAAGTAAGATGCATTATCAAAAACAAGAGCTTGAGGTACACCAAACCTGGTTATGATGAATTGATCTATGAAATCAATAATTGCATCAGAATTGGCTACCTTCAATGGAATTGCCTCTACCCATTTCGTAAAGTAATTAGTTGCAGTAACGATGTACTTGTGCCGTTTGGAAGAATGAGGAACTATCTCACCAATAATGTCAAGCCCCCATTGTTCAAATGGTTGCTCAATAGTTACTGGTTGCAAAGGAAAAGCTGGTTTCCTTTGTCTTCCACTTGCAGTTTGACAAATTTGGCACTTCCTTACGTAATCATGCGTATCTTTAAAAAGGGTAGGCTAGTAATAACCAGCACGAATTATTTTGTGAGTTGTGGTATCACCTCCAAAATGACCTCCTGCTGGTCCATCATGCAATTCCTGCAAAACCTTTTCAGCTTCAGTCTTTTCCAAACATCTTAATAAAATTGAATCATATTTTTTTCTAAATAACACATTATCAATGATCTCATATTTAATAGCCTTTAACCTTAAAGCGCGTTTACTCTTATAGCTGATATTAGAAGGAGCATACCCATTTTTCAAGTAATAGATAAGATCAGCATACTGAGATCCAGAGTTTGTAACACTTATCTGACTTACTTGAATATCTTGATTTGAATTTTGATCTTCTGGTATATTATGAGCTCCTGCCAATAATCTGCAAAAACCTTGTCCTCTAACAATCTTAGCTGGTTTAATATCAATATCATATTCTTGCAAGGCTGTTACCCAGTTAGCTCTCTTTTCTCCTACTTCTCTCTGAATTAATAATTGCCTCACTGCAGAGAATGGGACAATAATTTCTGTATGTGTTTTCAAGAGAAAAGGTCTGAAATGTTTAATTGATTTAAACACAGCAAAGGCTTGTTTTTCAACATCGGAATAATTAAGCTCAGCTCCTTGCAGATTTGAGCTAAAGAAAGAAATAGGTGCTTCGATTTCTTGATCATTGAGTTGTGTTAAAACGGCTGCATAAGATGTTTCAGTGGCCAGAGTATACAAAGTAAAATCTTTAGAAAAATCTGGGGTATTCAGCGCTGGTGCATTAATAATCGCTTGTTTAATTGCCTTAAAGGCTTCTTTCTCTTCATGCCCCCATTTGAATAGTGAATTCTTCTTGATCATATTTTGCATAGGTAAAACAATTAAAGAAAAATCAGGAATGAATCTTTTAACAAAATTGATCTGTCCAAGAAATGATTGCATGGATTTTTTGTTATGTGGTAAAGAAATATCAGAAATTTCTTTCACTCTATCCGGATCAATATATATACCATCTTTTGACACAACAAATCCTAAGAGCTTTCCTTCATCTAAAGCAAAGAAAGATTTCTTCGGATTTAAGGAAATACCAAACCGTCTACATCTTTCAAATATTTGTTTTAAGTCATGTATATGATTGGCTCTCTTTTTTGAAAATACTGTTATGTCATCAAGATAAACAACAACTGATTTATTGATCAGACCTTTGAATGCTATGTCCATGGCTCTTTGAAAAGTTTCTCCTGCATTTATTAGACCAAAAGGCATTTTCTGATAAGCGTAAGTTCCCCATTTTGTTCTGAAAGTTGTCTTCAATCTGTCATCTGGGTGAACTAAAACTTGATTATAGCCTGAAAACCCATCGAGAAAAGACATAAGTTCAGAACCAGCTACCTTTTGAAGTATCCGTTCCATGGTTGGCAATGGGAAATTATCTTTTAAACATGCCTTGTTTAAATTTCTGAAATCAATACAGATTCTAATATCACCATTCTTCTTCCTTACAGGTACCATATTGGAAACCCAATTAGAGTGCCTGACTGGAAAAATGATTTTGGCTTTCAAAAGTTTATTGAGTTCTGATTTGATTTGACTCTCGAGATTTGGATGGATCTTTCTCAACTTTTGTTGAACAGGTTTAACATCAGGAAACATTGGAATTGTGTGTTGGATAATTGAAGTATCATACGTTTTTAGATCATCATAATTCCAAGCAAACACATTTTTATACTTGTTCAGCAGTTTAATGAATACACTCCTTTCCTCTGGTGTTAAATTGAGTCCTAAGTTAACGTTTTGAGGTTTAGAATCAGAACCAAGATTTACTAATTCAAACTTCAAAGTGGAACTTTGAAGTTTTGAATTAACAACTTTCTTGAATCTGTCTCTAATGTCATATAAATCCTCTAACTTAACAACAGATTTTGGAATGGGGTTTTCATTACCTTTTAGAGCAATTTGTAAATCATGATCACCTTCGTCAATAATTTGCTCATCATATGATTTCTCTGAAGTCATGAAATTTAGAATATCTTGATCATGATAGAAAAATCTCCAATTTGTAACATTATCCGGGACAGATGGACGAAAAATCAATTCTACAGAAAATCTATCAGGACTGCAATCTTCAGCAGGTAAGAGTTTAGATGCAACATTAGCTAACAAGTCAGCTGATGTATTCTGATTCCTAGGAATAGGAGAAATATTGAATGCTAAAAAATGAGTGGTGAGATCTTGCACTAGGGTTTGATAGTGTTTAAGATGTCCTGAAAGACAATGAATAGTATTCCTAACTTGTTTAATTACAATTTCGGAATCACCAAAGAATTTCAAGTATTTAACATCTAACCCTATAGCTTTATAAAGTCCTTGAACCAAGGCTTCATATTCTGCAGTATTGTTAGTACACTCAAATTCTAATCTGCATGACAGCATGGTTTTCTCCCCATTTGGATCAATTAAGATACATCCAGCTCCAGCTCCATCACTAGACTTCGATCCATCGAAATATAACGACCAAAATAAAGATTTAACTATTGGCTTATCTACAATTACATCAGAAATATTTACAATTCTGGAAGAATCAGACTGTGAAAAATTTTCAATCTGAGAAATAAAAGTATTTACAGAAAAAGGGGATTGAGGAGCTTTGAAATTTCCAAGAAATGATTCAGCAGAATAACCTCCAAGAATATTGTTGTTAAATGCCACAGGTTCATTAGGCTGTTCAAATTCAGTGACAGTGTGTGTCATATGTTTTTCTCGTTCAATTTTGATTTGATTTGGTTTCCCTTTGTAGGGAAGCCACATGTGTGAATAATCAGTCGAGATATAACCATTAAGTTTCACAGACCAGTCCCTACTCAAGATTAATCCATAAAATTCAGGGATATCAGCAATCAAAATATCAATTCTTTGGACAATTCTAGGATCTGAGGCTAATCTGATAGTAACTGAATTGATTTCACCTACCACTTGAACTTTAGAGCGATCCAATTGAACAATATGAACTGCTGATTTCTGTGGTTCAATATTCAATTTAGCACAGACAGAAGTAGGCATAATATTGGAGGAAGCTCCAGAATCAATCAAACAATTGTGCAGATTTTTATTGTACATCTCATAAGTCAAAAGAAAAGGAGGAGTTTGAGAATTTGATTTTTCCCCAATGAGCACAGTATCAGTAGCATCTACCTTATCTGGTGGCTTACCAGTTCCTCTTGCTGCTTTTGCAACTACACCGCTTGGTACAGGAGCAATTGGTGTAGCGTTAAGTTCTTTTAATAACAACTTTTGCTGGTGTTTTAGTTTGCTGAGTTCATGTAAGGAAATGTTAGCTTTGATATTTTTCATGTCCTCAACAATGTTGTATTCCATGGGTTCTGACACTACCAAAGTCTTTGCTGTTGATGTGAGAGGATTAGAAGAGGATGGCTGATTTTGAGTAGGCAGTGAAGAAGTTTTCTTCACAATGGGTTTGTCTTTGGTACTTGGAGTTGCAATTTTCTTTTTTGGAACTGCTTGCACTGGTTCTGCTGTAGATTTACTCCTAGTACTTACAGGCATAGCTTCTTCACTATCAGAATTAGGGAGAATAAAATCCCACATTCCATTTAATTCAGCTATCTCTTCATTTTCGTCTTCTTGGTCTGATACTACAGATGTATCTTCTTCTTCTTCCTCTTCTTCTGATTCTGCATTTGAAATTGTATTAGGAGGTTTAGATTCAACTTGGTTCCTTCTGAAATTTCGGAATGGTTTCTTGGTAGAAGTTTCAGCTACTTGTTTTTTGATTTCAACCATTTCATTTGACATAGTTTTAAGCACTTTCTGTAAACCTTCCATGTCATATGGATCTTTGGCTTTTTTCTTTGAATCATCTCTGAAGCTGACCTTCTTTGATTTCCTTTCTTCAAGAGCATTTTTCTTTTCTAGAGAAGTGATACGTTTTTCCACTGCAATAACTTCTTTCATATTCTTAGCTAATGTAGGTTTTGCAGCTCTGTCCACGAAAATTGCTATGTTTGAGGGTAAGGCAGTTATGTACCATTCGATTCTGACCTGTTCACTGGGCTGTGAATCTACGTGAATTTTGTTCAAGAGTTTGTTGAATCTAGCATTGAATTCTTTTATAGGTTCTTTGGGTTCTATTTTCAGATTTGATAGATCATTGAGTAAAGTTGCAATTGATCGGTCATCTCCAAATTTAGTTAAAAAATGATGTGCAAAAATGTCCCAACTTGTTATAGATCCTGATGGTAATGAAAAATACCATGATCCTGTTGTTCCTTGAAGAGTATAAGGGAATAGTCTAACTACAACATCTTCCTGTGTGACTCCATTCAAATTAATAGCCAGCATAAAGTTATTGATATGTTCTTCAGCTTGAATGTTAAGATTTGGGCTAAACTTTGGAAGCCATTTTCCAGGATTGTCTGGTAAATCATGTAAAGGTGCAACCATGTTGACTGCTCCTGGAGTAGACCATGGTCTCTGTGCCATTGTTGGGATGACTATTGGAGGAATAGTAGAAACTGGTGGTGTTTGAATAGAAGTTGTTGGAATGGATGATGTTGAGACTGATGAGAATTGAGGAGAAGATGTTTGTGGAGATGATATGGAAACGACTGTACTTTGTTGAGAAGGAATTTCGGAAACAGGTATTTGGATATTAGAGGTTGAACTTGCTGATTCCGATTGGGTTTTTCTTGTCTTGACTCAACTAGGTAAAGGGAATTCTTTGGGAGAAATACCAAGTTTTTCACTTTGAAGCCTAGTAAGCGGTTTGGAAGAAACAAATTTTGAAGTTACACTACCTTCAGATATTTCAGACTCTTCAAGAGATAATGAGAATCCTTTCAATTTATGAATTAGATCTTGAACTTTAGGAGACTCAGGATGTTGATTGTCTGAATGTTTTGAGATTTTAGTAGTGGGTGTCTGAATATTTTCTGCAATTTCTTCTCTAGGATTTTGAATTTCAGAAGAAATTGAAGAAGTTAATGAGGGTGTTTTGCTCTCGGAATGGCTTGTGGATAAAGATTTACTTGCCATTCACAGCTCATGCCCTCCTTCTAGCGCCAAAAATGTTGAAGCCTAGAAAATCTCTGCTTCAAACATCGGGGAAAACCACCCGGTCGGGACCTTAAGACAGCTCCTTTTCCGTTTGGTGTGGTGGCTCCGACTGGATTTAAAGGACCAGTTTCCTTGTAACTAAATGGATTGGATGGGTGGAAATGGGACTAAACTAACTGAAATAAAACTATCTAATTTAAGCTAAATACTGATAAAGAAATTCTAACATTAACCCGGGTAGCTATATGTGAATACAACTTAAGATTGTTCCAATTCAACAATAACCATGAAAATGTATTATTAATTAAATTGAAATATGCAGAAACAAATAAAGATAACTCTGTTTAAGAAATTAAACAAAGTTATATAAACATATTGCATTCATCATTGTATACCATTTACATGTAACTATGAAAAATAACGTTTCAATTATACTCAGAAATGATATATAAAAGGAAACGTTGTGAAAACCAATATACATATAAATGATAGCAATTTTAAAACGAATATCATAAAACAAAAGAGATCAACAGTAAACAGATAGAAATACCTTGCTCATCTTGATGACTTCAAATGTAATCCGATACTCTATCCAGTAACTATAATGCAAAACCAAATTCCAAGGTACAGAAATGCAACACTTCAAAGATAATTCCGCATGAAAATCACCAGATGTGATCCTTTTCAAAAAATATATAAGACAATGGAGTACATAAATGCAATCTCCAAGTCCAAAAATATTAAGATCCAGGACCCCTCTCTAAATGCATGAGAGTGGTTTAAATACTACTTAACTAACTCTAAAAATAGTTTATTACAAAAAATAAGGATTCGGTTCAATGACCGTCCTTTTCCTAGGCTAAAATACAGTGAAATTAAAACTAAATCTATCTATCTATGAAATTGATCTTTTCTCTTGCAGGCATCTAGCATGTTTTTGAGAGGATGCGGTTGACCGACTTCGGAATTCAGCTGTCCTGAAAAGACAGAGTCGGCAAGCGTAGGAGCGATCTTCTCTGTAGCATTGACAATACAATTGAGTGCACTGTGCTGACTGTGTGGCTTTACCAAGTACATCCAGTATGAGTCCCAATTTAATCTTGTCAGCCCTTGGATGGATTTTGCTCTTTCTTCTGCCTTTTGCCTCCATTCTGCTTGCAATTGATTTGCCTGTGGGAGATAACCTGGAACAGTTTCAGAAATCAAGTTAGCTTTGTGTAAATTGTCATTTACACAATCAGTGAGAGTGTTTGCCACTGTGGATGCCTCCTCTGCTACCCTTTCTGCACTTCTGATTTGTGCATCTCAATTACTGAACAGTATTTCTTTGTGGTTCTCGTTAACAATGGGTGCACCAGCTTTTCTACCTTCTTCTTATATCATACTTTAGCCAAAGTAGTTTCTTTTTATCGATTTGACCTTTTGCAGTAATTTTCCTCTGTGCTGAACACGCTTCACATCTTTTTCCCTACTCAGCATCAAGTGCCTTGAATTTGGTCAATGTTTCCTCATTTTGTCTTACAGTTATTTCAAGTCTCTTCAACTCCTGACTTTTCTTAAGAAGAGCTTTATGTTTATCTGAGAACTCTTAACCTCCAACAACTTCTTCAGTAACTTCTAAAAGCTCTATAGAGGATAATTTTGGCAAACTTACATACCTTATCTTGTGGTAGAAACTGTGTTAATTTGCCCACTTGGATATTTGAACTTGTGAACAGCGTCTAAAACATCCTTTTTTGGTACTGTCCACCTGCGTTTGTTTTTCTTCAATGGTTCATCTCTTTTGGTCCATTCCTGTGTGCATTCTGAGAAATTCGCATGTTCTCTGGCGAATTCTTTCATAAATTGCTTATTATAAGGCGCATGAGGTTCCTGCAACTTATACATCAGCCTTACGTCTTCCGTGGAAAATGACCCGATTAGCTCTTCAGATGGAGTTTTAAATTGCCTGTTTGAAATATCAGTGCTGTCCAGGACCCATCTCACCATGTCTGTGTATGGGAGAATCCTTGGCCTTGCTGCTATTCTATGCAGAAATGAGCAAGCCAAGTCTCTAAGATTTGCTTCAGACGAATCTTTGGAACCTGCTGTAGCTACAACTTTTATCACCACAGGGTTTTCATCTTCTAACAGATTGTACATTCCTTCCCAAGTAGATATGCTGGCATCCTTGTTACAGGCGGTGTCTGCGTATAGCGAAGCCATTTCTTTGCTCTCAGAATTTGAGCTCTTCTCCTTCTTACCCATAGTGTATATCAGAAGCTTTGTATAGTAATTCGCTCCTTCGTGCCTGCGTTTTACGAATAAATGAGAGTAATGATATTAGAAAGGTGATGAGACTGTTTTGAATATGAACGCGGATGAAATATAATATTTAAATTATGAAACGACTTTCAATCTAAACACAATCTCTTTTCACATTAATAATCAATCCAATCATTTAATATAGTCATTAAAGCGCATAACGGATTTGACATATGGAAAGATTGCCTTGGGATAGCGCGCCTACATGAATCTGCGACATTGCGATCTGCGATTTGCTGCGCAATATCGCAATATCGCAATGTCGCAATATCGCAATATGAAGTCATCACAGTCATAAAAAATAGCGCAAAAACGGGAATTGCGCAATAGCGCAAAGCGCATATCGCAAAAATCACAAAAGCGCAATATCGCGAAATCGCATGATCGCATATTTGAAAAGAGCGCATAACGCAAAATCGCAAAAGCGCATATTTGAAAAGAGCGCAAAATATATTCATTAACCAATTCTGTTTTCTGCGTTATGCGATCTGCGACCAATGCGTTTTATCAAAGGTATATATTATTTATGGATGCGCTATCTTATTCAAAGAGCAGTTTTATTTAAAATCTATCATAAACTTAAGATTTTCGCAATATTCTTTCAAAGGGATTTTTATAGGTTTATGATAGAAAGTTTTATTTTCTAAGGCAAACAAATCCTAATTGTTTTTTTGGATTTTTAACTAAGGGTCCCCATTTTATTTAGTATTATTACTAAAATAAAAAGGGGGGTTGTTGCTAGCCACAACAGTAGGTATGTAAGTAAGCTAAGTAGTATGATTGGTGGAGTTAGCATTAAAGAGTCAATGCAATTTAACCACATACTCCCCTTTGGTGGATGACAATTTTTCCATATTGATGCGATCTTGTTGTGTTTGGGAAAAATCATAATACTCCTACAATTCAAGATGAGGTGTGAGATCATTCCATAACTAAAAATTATTCAAAAAATCAAGAGAAGAAACCTTTCAAGCCTTCTACATATGAATTGTGATACTCCTATAATTCAAGATAAGTTGTGATATCATGTTTGATGTCTTATCATTGACCTATTTAGGGAATATCCATGAAAGTGAAAATTAAAATACAATGATGATAAGACTCTGTTAGGCACCCAAGACTAGCATATGCAAAATAATAATAGGTACTAAAATTTATGGGTCAACACAATAATGGCTAGGTTATAATCTATTCAACAATAAATACCATGCTCTATGGTGTTCTTATTATCTTTTAAATTTGACTTCTATTGATTCTGCAAGTACCTTTGTGCCTCAATGAATTATTTGAAAACATCAAAAAAACTATTACCCTGCTTGTAATTAGCCATAACTTATGTATTGTGTTCACTATCCAACATGGGATGTGTCCTTGTGCTACATGTTGTTGGAACATTTTTTTTCCTCCAAAAGTGGTAGTTTGTATTGCCTCTTCTTAATATAACTATTCTTCCATGTATTTAATAATGGACCTTTTCCATTTCTTTAGAAAACTGACATAAAGAAATACTAGAGAACCTAGTCTAACCACCCCATGAATGGAGAACCTAACTACAATTTTTCATTTCTTTGAATTATTTCTAGCTAGTGGGCTTGGGGTTGGAATTGGAGACCTTGAAAAATATAGGAACAACAACATTAGATCATGGAGGTCCAAACAAATTCCTTCATACTTGCATTAGAATAGATTTTCTTCTAGCTTGTATAGTACTAAAGGCTTTCTTCCATATTATAGCACTAAAGCCTTCCTTCCAGATTATAGCACTAAAGGATTTCCAAGTCCATGAATTTTTTTTTTTAATAATTCTAAATGAAGCAACAATGTAGAGTGGGTTTTGTATAATTGGAGTGTGTTTTATACTAGTTAATGATAGGTAAAAAAATTTTAAGAACATTTACTACCAGATTCTTTGGATTACAAAACTGAAGTCTAAAATTCTTATTTATTTTTTGGCTCTATTTTACCTTCAAATTCATAGGCTTGAATTCTATGAAAGACCACCTTCATATCAACCTCCATGTCTGTTATTTATGCAAAAGCTAATTTTCGTAAGCATTTGAAAACTATGTTTTTATAACAGTGTAATGTGTATTCCCATGTTTTATGATTGACCTTCACTAATCTTGTATGCCTATATTATTTTGTGATAGATGGGCAAGAGTGGGCACCTATATCGTTATGAGCCAGATGGAGAAAATACATTCGATATTTATGGTCCTAACGAATTCCCACTTTTCAGCGAAGTAGGCTGGTTGCCTCATTGAGTTGTTCACCGGGTATAAAATAAAACTATCTTTTGATTTCGTTGATACTTTTGATGGTACCAATGCTAAGGTTGAGGGGCTATTGTTCCCTGTAACAGAGTAAAGCATTGTAGAATAAACGAACATACCTGCTGAGGGAGAGAGGTGGTTCAAAAGGAAGACAATACAGGGGGTAAACCTGAATTTTTTTCTAAAAGACAATTGTCATGACCCTTACTGGAGCATTGGGGTCCACTGTAGTAGTTTAAAACCAGAGCGGGATAAACCAATGTGACGAATTCAACTTTATCTAACATGTGATGACTGTTTCTCTAAGGTCTTTTTGTATCACATGAGATTTTTGGTACACATGGATGGGTTCAATAGGATGAATCTCCCTTATTTCCTGCATCAAAGCTTAATTAAAATGGTGGCATGTGTAAGAAAAAAGAATATTTTATATCCCTATGATGTCTACCACCATGGCCTCATTCAAATCATGTACCTGCATGCCTTAAATAAGAAAACACAATAGTCGAGGAAGAGGGTAATGAGACAACCACTTCCTAGAAAACATAAGAAGGAAAAGGCTCTAGCTACAGAGGCCGAGATCAGTCACCAAGCTGCTGTAAAAGCCTCAGAAAACCCTAGCAGGAGGAAAATCCCTAGGGTAAATACCAGGAGGAGTAGAGGACATAAAAAAAAAGTACAAGGCAACAAAAAATATGAAACAATTGGAGAATTTGTAAAGAAGGGTGAAGATCTTGGAGAATTTCACCATGCAACATAATACTCTAGGAGGCCACGAACAAGGCCTACAAACAAACTGAGGCTAGGGTTGAAAGATAAACTAAATCCTAAGCTAAAGGAACCAATTTTAATTATTGATGAGCAAGAAGAATGGTCTTCTAGAGCTGAGCATGGGCTTCCAGTAGAATTTGAAACACAATCTCAAACAATTCAGAAAAAGGGTAAAAGAATGAGTAAGGCACTGGCCAATAAGGACCCCCTCAAAATCCTTGCATATGTATCACATCTTGCTGAAAACTAAAACATGGGAAGCTTGGAGTTTTGTAACCTTCACGGTTTTGGAAAATTAAAATTTGTTCACTGGAGTTTTGTAAACATAATACTGATTTCTATTTAATTACATTGTTATGGTTTCTTATTAATGTTATAGATGTTATAAGTCTATATTATTATTCTTGTTATGCATCTGTTATGTTAAAAATTGAGAGAATTATCTTAACTTTTACTTAAAAATTCTTCAACAATTAGGGTATATTTTTCTTCAAAGTGGGTGACATTAGATCTCTTTCCACGTTAAATAGATGAGGATCTAAATGGATGTCCTTAATGTGCTCAAACCCTTCGAGCTATAATTTATTGAATGTAGGTAAATTGAAGGAGAGAAAACCCATAAAATTTCCTAATTATAAGGATGTGATGGGTCTATGAAAAGAGAGTGTACGGGCACATGTAATGAACATATAGTGTATCCATTTTTTTTAGCAGCAACACTCAACTTCTTGAGTATGGAACTTCTCAGTTTAGCTTCCAAACACAATTCTTTGAAATCTTCATTTATACCATTCTGTCAAGCCTAATATTTAGCGCCCTATTGGTTTGGAACAACCACGACTACCAAAGATATCTCAAAAGATGCTGCCATAAATCTAAATCTAAAAGAAACATGCATGGTATTCGAGTATTGTCTCAAGTTTTGTGGCATATAGATAACAACTATTATAATTGTTTTTTGAAAGAATGGAAAAATTCGTGAGAAAACAACTTTAATTGCAATGGAGAGAAATTGATCCTTTCAGATATCTCACATGTTTCTAAACATTTATAAGTGTATCTAACTAGGAAATAACTTTATAGAAAGAAAATTAAAAAAGGCTAAAAAGTGAGTACAACACCCAGTCAGTAAACCATTTTTGGTCATCCGACTCAAAAGGAATTTGAATTGCTCTAATTGAGGAATATATGTCCAGTGCAATGTATTAGATAATTAATTTAATAAATAGTCGTCTCCACAAACACGAAAAGATAAGTGAAAAAATAGTTGTCTCTGCCTCATTTTCTCTTTTCTAGATTTAATAAATAAGTCTATTTGAGAATGAGTTTAAGTCCTTCCTTGTATTTCCATGGTGTGGGAACATTTTGGCAACTTAATAATCAACAAACATGAGACATTAAAAATGGCCTAGATTTTCCTAGGTATCACCGGATAGTAGTGATATTTTGTTGGTTTATAAATTTTTGGGTCATATCAAAGCTCGGATAGTATGAACAAGTTTCAAATCACTCATGATGCATATCATGCAAAATTGGTTTCCTGTAAATGTGTTATGAAACCAACTCACAAAAATAGAAGAAAAGATAGATCAAAGACTTAGAAATCATCCTCTTTGAGGGGGAAACCTCCTTTACATTACATAAATGAACAATTCTTAGATGATACAAATGAAAAAACCTCCTTTCTATATATCGGAGTCCATGGGGTCACAATATAATCATATTTGACCTAACAACAATAATGTGAGGGAACAACAATAACAATAGTGGGATTTTATGGGGCACAATAATAACAATATGGGGACTACACTAACGACAATAAGGGACTAAACTAGTAGTATAAGGACCTAACATTTCCATCTCCTTCAAAAAAGTGTTTTCATCAACGCTTGAGTAGTTCTGGATGCTTTTGTATAAAATTCTCATCCTCCTATGTGGAATCTTCAGTGGGTAAGTTCTTTCACTTGATGAGATACTCTGAAATTGACCGATTTCATAGTTGTCGAGTTCTTGTTTCCATGACTTCTTCAAGTTCCAATATGATGTTTCCTTCCTCATCAAGTTCTGGCAACATTGTTTCAACTGGAATTTTGTCACCTATAACCTTCTTTAAGCATGAAACATGGAAAACTGGGTGCACCTGGGAAGAAGCAGGAAGCTCCAATTTGTATGTCATAGTACCAATCTTTTTCAACACCTTGTAACGACCATATTACTTTGGTGATAATTTATTATCCTTCTTAGCTTGCTTGAGGGGAATTTGTTTGTATGGTTGTAGCCGTAAAAATACCCAGTCACCTACATCAAAACTTCTCTCGCTGCGATGTTGATTTTCCTGTTGTTTCATTCGATTTTGTGCCAAATTTAGGTTATCCTTTAAGGGTTGGAGAACTTGTTGTTGATGCTCGATGTGATATTACACTGCTTTTACCTTATAATATTATCTTAAATATGATGTCATGGATGGTTGATGATATCCATAAAGTGCCATAAATGGGGTCATTTTTGTTGCAGTGTGGAAGGAACTGTTATACCACCATTCAGCCAGAGGTAACCACTTGACCCATTGTGTTTGTTTATCAGATACAAAGAAATGAAGATATCCTTCCAAACATTTGTTCACTTTCTCAGTTTTTCCATCGGATTGAGGATGATAAGATGAGCTATGAGCTAGTTGAGTACCAAACAAGAAAATAATTCCTTCCAAAAATTTCCAGTGAAAATGGGATCTCTGTCGCTTACAATAATCTTTGGGTATCCATGTAGCTTTTTAATTGTTTCCATAAATGCAATAGAAACTATACTCACTTTAAATAGATGAGATAACGCACAAAAGTGTGCATAATAAGCACATACATGACATTTGTAAAAAATTTGTGAGAAACCTTGGATGATGCAACTGTAGTTAGAAACTGAGACCTTGATACCAGTACTTATTTATTCCAGCATGAACCTGAGCAAAAATCGCAAAATATTACATATATACTCTTCTTCATTGTACTTTTATCTTTGTATTGAGTACTAAAGTTCTTGAGAAACCCTAGAGTAGCAAAGCAGGCCCTTGTTCTCGTGGTATTTGTAAGAGAAGAGGACTAAGTTTTTGAGGCTTTCAGTAGCCCTAATGCTACTTGGAATGCTTCATGTGGAGAAAATAGTGGAAAACTATATTTTCTCATCTTTGTACACTTGTGTAATATAGGGTTTGGGAGAACCATAGAGTACCAAAGGAATCACTTATGTTTAAGGATATTTTAAGGGAAGAATGTTAAGGTTTTGAGGCATTCAATAGCCCTAATGCTACTAGAAGTAGTTGATGTGCGGAAGATAGTGTGAGAATATATTTTTTTCTCTTGTACACTTGTGTGATGCAAGTGTATGTGCCAAAGAGGACTTGCCATTGTGCATAATTAATGTGTATAGTTTATTTTCATGAGCGCTAAATGTATTGAGCTGATTCAAGAATAAGACTGGGTTCAAATCTACTTTAAGAAGACAAGAAAAGCTCCAATTTGGGAGAAACCCTAGAGGAGAAAAAAAATATCTTGTTCCCATGGTTTTTGTAAGAGAAGAAGTGATCAGGAGTTCATAAATTTTGCTCAAAATTGAAAGTTACAGGATTGGGTTGAAACCAATATGGTTGCATAGATCTTGTCTTCCTGATTCCAGCGCTGTGAACGGTTCGAAAAATCGATGTCATATGAAGGAGATATCGCGTTTTGATCGAATTCCCAAACAACTAAATTTTTCGACAGGTTTGACTGGGTTGCCCAGTCAACATGGAGGATGCACAGTCTGCAAAAAGGAATATTCCAAATAATATTCCTTTTCTCCGGGCCAACCAGTGGATGAAAAATGCCACGATAAAATTTTTTTAAGGGTTGTACATTATTTTTTAAAGAACCAATGGGAGGGTGACACGTGGCCAACCTTGAGACTGCCACGTGTCCTCGAGAAGGTGTATTAAAATTTTATGGAGCTCTGCATGGCTCTACCCCATGACCTCTGGTAGAGAAACCACCCGCCACACCGCCTGCACTATGCTATGAGTCTTAACCTCTATAGCTCTCGAGTTGTATTTCAAGTTTGATACATATTCATTTGGGGGTTGGGACCATCGATTGTCCCAACCCGCCGGCAGTCCCGTGGGTTATCACATGGAATTTCGACGTAAACCGTAACATCAAACTTCAAATACCAAACCACAAACCACAAAATCTGACATTTAAGTTAAAGCCTTGTCATAGGGCAGTGTTTTATGCTACAGTTGCTCCGACAATTACGTTAATGCGATTTAAACTCTGGTTTCAATGTATTACCCACGGTTTAAGCAGAGTTTCTCTCCACCAAACAGTAACCGCAGGTTTTGGGGGTTGGCATGTGGCCACCCCCTACCCATAACATTAAACTTAAACGGTTAGTGTTGGCAGAGTTCTTAGAGGCACCCTAATTTTGTGCGGAAAATTCCAAACTAACTCCAATTAAGTGGAGTTCTCCACAATTAGTGGAGCTTTTCTAGGTGTTACAGGGAAAATGAGTTGGAGGCTCATTTTTCACTCATTCTGAGTGAATTGAGAGCCAATCTAGCCTAAGTGGAGCATAATGGAGCCATTGGTGCAGAGCAAACAACCAATAGAGGCCTGTAACTACATGTATTTACAAAATTTTGAGCATAATGAAAGATGGACATGCCATTGGGAGTTGGACTAGCAGATGTAGCCCAAGAGGGGTGAACCGCTTCATCATCCTTGCTGTGTAAATGTTATGTGGTGTTATATTTCTCTATTTTACACTATTTTTCAGTGTTATTTGTGCTTATTTCATGCTTCTAATTCACTAAAATCATCTATATTTCATGGTTAAAAGTCTCAATCTCTAAGCAAACTATGGATACAAGTATGCACATGTTTTATAACTAAAAAGACACTTAGCACAACAAAACTAATACAGTCCTTTCATATCAGATTGGTATCAGAGTGAGATTTTATTCTTTGGTGTTGTTTTGTGCAAAGATTTGTTTAATTGTTTGCAAGTTTTAGATGCTTACAAGGCTCAAGCTCAAAATAGAAGAAGGAAAATTGGTGGGAGCAGAATGGTCTCAAGAAGAGCCAAAGAAAAGGAGAGAAATATTTCCACAATCTCCACCACCTAGTTCACCTCCTAAGGAAGAAGAAGTGCCATTAATCATGCCTCAAGATGAAGGATAAATCCATGAAGAGATGGATCCCAAAGAGGAAGAAAGAGTGTTCAGGAAAGCATTCTTTGACATGACTGAGATGGTGAGAATCCTTTATCAATAAAGGAATGAGAAACTAGAAGGAGAAGGATCCAAACTTCACAAGGAAGGACAGGGATATTCAGGAGGTCACAATGATGAAGATAAGTCAAAGAAGGGAAATGGAGGAAATGGAGGCAATGGAGAGCCATAATCCTCACTGTCATCATCATCATCCTCTACTTCATCTTCAGTACATCAGCCACACAAGTCAAAGAACACTGGTAAAAGTCCTTTTTTATGACTTGATGTTAAGTTTGAATTGCCAATGTTTAATGGTGAAGTCAATGCAGAAAATCTTGATAATTGGATTAGGCAATTGGAGGTCTATTTGAGAATCTAGAACCTTCAAGATGATGATACCAAAATCCAATTAGCTTCATTGAGAATGGAAGGTGCAACACTTGTTTGGTGGGAAGCCAAGACAAAGGAGGAGATCAAGAAGCATGGTAAGATTATTCTATCATGGATTGATTTCATTACTACAATAAAACAACAGTTTTATCCTTTAGCTCATATGCAGAAAGCCATAATGAACTAGCAAAACTTTAAGCAAGTGAAGGGACATAATGTGCAATAATACACCCAAGAATTTAGGAGAAGAGCTCTCTTATTAGGGGTATATTTGCAGAGCCAAGATACTTTGCTCAAGTACATAGGAGGCTTACATAGCTACCTAAAACATACTATTATCATGTTTAACCCCACAAGTCTAGATGAAGTATTTGTTAATGCCACACATCTAGAAGCTAGAGGGAAAAACATTTTAGAAGAGGGTAGAAAGAAAAATTTTAAGGGGAAAAACAAAGAGAAGACATCAAAAGGTAAAAACAAAAAGAATGCATTTGTCAAGAAGGGGGGAGAAAAATTGGTTTGTAAAAATTGTTCAAAAGAATGCCATGATGAAAATCATCGTTGGAAATTACATCCTGAAATGAGGCCCAAGAAATACAACAACAAAGGGAAACAAAAAACTGCAGCTACAACTCAACATGATTTAGGAGAGGATCCAAGTGATGAATCTAAAATTATAGAAATGGGATTGAAGAACATGGAGGGGAAAGAAATTGAAACTAAACCCAGTACGAGTACATCAAACTGTCACATACATGCTCCAAATGAAGAAGAAATAATTGAATTGTTTCATGTGAGGGTGATATCCAAACATACTAATATTGACACATTGTTTGACAATGGGTCACAAGCAAACTTAATCTTTGAAGTGTTGGTCAAGAAACTTAACCTTGAGACCATGCCACATCCAAAACCATATCGACTTGGTTGGATTTGTAAGGATGGAAATTTACAGGTTTCAAAGAAGTGTATATTGTAGTTTTCAATAACTGCACATTTTGTTGACACAATTGAATTAGATGTGGTTCCACTTGACATAACAGGTATTGTGTTAGGGAGTCCTTACTTATATGACAGGAAAGCGATCTTCCATCACCATGAGAAAAAATACCATTTATTCAAAGATGGAAAGGAGTACATTGTTAGAGCACATCGCAAGAAGACAAACATTACTATGGTAAATGCTAGACAGATAAAGAGGCTGGTGAATTCAAGTAAGAATTTTGCTCTTCTAATGATTAAGCCTAAAGGAAATGTTAACCATGAATCATTTGAGAGATGTGATCCTAATTTGAAATCATATTTATATGATGTAGTTGATGCACATCATGAGATGTTTCAGGAGCCAACAAGATTGCCTCCAAAAAGGGAGATTCAACATGAGATTCAACTGCAGCAAGATTGTCCTCTTCCAAACATCGGCATGTTTTGCATGTAGATAATGGAGAATGATGAAATAAAGAGGCAAATCAAGGAGATGTTGGATAAAGGAATCACAAGGCCAAGCACTTCTCCATGTGGTTCACCCATAGTATTGATTCCAAAGAAAGATGAGACTTGGCACATGTGTGTAGACTTTAGAGCTTTGAACAAGATATCGGTAAAGAATCGATACCCACTCCCAAGGATAGATGATTTGCTTGATCAGATGAAAGAAGAAAAGTTTTTCACTAAGTTATATTTACAAAGTGGATATCATCAAGTAAGAATTGCAGAAAGTGGCATATGGAAAACCGCATTCAAAACCAAACAAGGACTCTTTGAGTGGTTAGTAATGCCATTTGGTTTGTGTAATGCACCGACAACTTTCATGCATGTTATGGATAGTCTTTTGCATCCATTCATTGATGAATTTTTGATTGTGTACTTAGATGACATATTGATTTTCAACAAAACAAGAGAAGAACATGTCTTGCATGTGAATAGAGTGCTTGATGTTTTGAAGAAAGAGAAATTGTTTCTTAAGATGTCAAAGTGTGAGTTTGGAAAGACTTCTTTGGTTTATTTGGGACACATTGTAGGAGGAGGAGAGTTGAGAATTGATCCTTCTAAAGTGGAAGCCATTGTGAATTGGCCCACACCCAGAACAGTAACCGAGGTAAGAAGTTTCTTAGGTGCAGCTCAGTATTGGAGAAATTTTATTGCTAACTTTTTTGCCATCATAGCTCCTATGCATACAGTGACAAGTGTGAAGAAAGGCTTCCAATGGGGAGGAAAACAACAAAAATATTTCGAAGCTTTAAAATACAAGATAATTTCAACTCCAGTCCTTGCATTACTGAATTTGAGACAGCCATTCGAGATACAAACCAATGCTAGTGATTATGCCATGGGTGCAGTTCTTTTGCAGAATGGTAAGCCTATTGCTTTTCATTATGAAACATTCAATGGTGATGTAACTAATTATCCTACATATGAAAAAGAAATGTATGCATTGGTACAAAGCATCAAGAAGCAGAAACACTACTTGATGGGTAAAGAGATGATTATGCATATCGATCACCAACCATTACAGTACTTGCAGTCACACACAAAATTGCAATAATCAAGACATTTCAGGTGGATGGTGTTGAACCTCAGAATTATCCTCTCTCTGACATCCTTTCTCCCCGTTTTTTCCTTACTTTATCGTAAGTTCATACACTCCAATAAATGATAAATGTCATGTTTTATCTCAAGGAATGCATTTAAATGATTTCTATGTTATATTTTGGTGTTCTTGCTATTCAAAGAATTTTTGTAACTTGGCTACAGAACGCAGCCTATTCTGCAGTTAATCGTTGGTTCCGCAGCTACTTTCATGGTTTGACAAGATCCAAGGAGAAATTAGAGAAATGAGCCACATGGGAATCTCCAGAATAATTCACACATAGATTTTTTCTTATCTTCTTGATCGAAATCGACAGAAAAGGATGCTTGAGATCGTGGTCAAAGTCCGGTCAAAGGACGTAAGCTGAGAGCAAAATAACTCTTGATTTTATCTGACGTAGAAAATCAAGAGTTAACTAGTTAAAATCAAATTCTATGTTTCGGTTAAGATAACCACCTATTGGCAAAATTAGCTCATCACAGTTAGGTTTTGTCTTATTTAAATACAGGTTATGCAGAAACCGAAAGGAAGTTGTAATTTCTTAAACAGTGTGTATTGTTTTAAACTATGCTCTTTTCATAATACAAGGATCTTGTTTATGGTTCTAGTACATGCTCAATGCATATATAATCAGCTAGGATCTCGACCAAATCTGTTGCAGAGGGTCCCTACATAGGAGGAGGTTTTTCATTAATTGTTTTAGTTTAATTCTTTACTCTGTTTTGTCAATTTCCTGAGTAGATTAATGTTGTGTTGCAGTTTTCTTTCAGTCTCATAGAATTAAGTTATGAATGTTTTCTTAGCATCAAAGATAGAATAACTGTGTAATCTTTGCTTTCCTAAAACATCTCAAGAAGGTAGATTTATCTATTTTCCAATTGGATTAAGTTTGAGGCAATAGATATCACAAATTTTTAGGTTCCTTTCATGTTATGTCATTTACTTTCCTAGATCAAATTCTCAGTTTATTGTATAATTGGATGTTCCTGAAGATCAGGCCAAGGAGGTGACTTGTCATACTTCACAATTGGGTGCTCGAATTTCTAACCTATGCAATCATTGATCTTTTATTTTTATGATTTTACATCGTTTTCTAGATTAATATCCTCAGTCAATTGTATAATTAGGTGTTCCTAAAGATTAGGCCAAGAAGGTGACTTGCCATACTTCACAATTGGGTGCTCAAATGCCTAACCTATGCAATTATTGAGTTTTTCCCTTTACATGCTTTAATTTCTTTCCTAGACTTAAATTTTCAAAACTAAAGTATAATCGGTTGCTTGTACATCATTTCAAGAGGGTGATTCCATCATACTTCCATATTGAATGCTGGAGTGATTGAACATACATTATTTTTTTTCTTTTGAATATGTTTTCATCTAGATTAGCATTGTAATTTCAGATTTTAGTTATAAGATTCATATCCATGGAATAGGACTAACGTTAAATTAGAAGTCATTAGAATAAACACTTTGTTTTCAGATCATATTCTAACTAGTCAATAACTTTTGATTTATTTCTATGAAAATTAGTTTAACTTAAGAACACCTCATTTTCTTCCTTATTTTAAAACTAGTTTTACACATTTAAATTTCACTAGATTCATTTGATTCCTTTCATACTTCTAGATTAGAATTTAGACTTAAAGAACAAAAACCCCAAAACAACATAAAAATACATACAATGAAGTAAGAAGAAGGTTAACTAAGCACATATAGTGCACCACATTTCATCAGTTTACAAACCTCGGTTAATAATTTATGTAAGCAATTTAAGACATTAAATTGACCAAAAATTTTGGCGCCGTTTTCGGGGAAGTGTAATTAGGTAGCCTCATTTCTTACATCTAAAAAAAATGATATGCCTAGGGAAGGATATTCTAGGGGTAGATTCATAGCTAGAGGTAGGATTTTAATTCCCACTGTTAGAGTCGGTCTTTACATCCCTCCGTCAGAGATCATTTCTCTTATTGCATTTCATTTTTAGGTGTCTCATTCCGCTCATTCATCTGCATTCCGTTAGGGGCATGCCATTTTCTGACGGAAGGGCTTTGTTCTCTCGTTTTCCCTCATGTTTGTACCTGCCGGGTTGGTCAAAATTCATCAAAATTCATCAAAGTTCAGTTCATGTCATTTACAGTCATAGATGGTATTTTGGTCAAAAAAGAGTAATTTCACTTTCTAGGTCTAGGGTTTGGTCTTCAGAAATGTTAAATAATGCCCGCAGGCCATGAGGATGTTTTCAACAAGTTTTCATTTCAATATTTTCATCGTCAAATATGCTCGAGGATGTTTCTTCTTCAAAACTCTGTTTTGAAGAAGAAATTGTCAAATTTGTTTTTGTAATAAATATGTATCTTTCCGCCATGAAGTACTTCACATGCAGACTCTGGTCATCCTTTTCCAAGGTTCAATGCCACCATCCCTGCAAAAATCAACCAATTTCATCATTCAAGCTCAGAAAGTCAGTGAGGAAACAAAAAGACAGAGTTGTATTAAATACAAAAAGTGCCAAAGTCAAAAACATTACAAAATGGGTTATTGAGAAGCAAAAATTAAAACCATCTCTATATGAGATATTTCTCCAAGATTATTAATCCATTTTCATCAAGATTTATTGGGAAAAATCCAAGAGAAAAGTCGAGTTGGAGTTCAAAGAACAAAACTATGATTTTAGAAGGGCCGACTGTGTGTTTAAATTGAGCGCGGCGCATTGGGATAGGCCGCGGTGCATCCACAGAGCGCGGCGCATAGAGCCGGAGTTCATCGTGCATTTTCCAAAGGGCACAACGCACCCACAGAGCGCGGCGCATTGGGTTTGTGCGTGGCGCACAGAGCCCCAAAGGGAAAACTCATCTTCGCTCCATCAAAACTCAAATCGATTCAGTTCATTTGTCTCCAAGTAAGTTGTGTGCCCTTGCCATTTGATTTTAACTCCTGTTGGGTGCTATTTGGAAGGAGGAATTAAAAGAGTTTAAATGGTGAAAATATAACCCTATATCCATATCAAAATTTTCTCCTAGGGTTTGAAATTGGGTGTCAAAACTTGACTTTGTTGCCAAAACACTCTCATTCCATTTTCACTTGTGTTTCCTACCACTATTACACTATTGTCAATATCCTTCCCCATTCCTTTTCATCCTAAGCTACTCATATCATTCCATTCCCATTTCACTATCCCAAATCCTCTTATTCCCTATACTTATCCCTTTCTCCACATCACTTATAAATCCCCAAATCCCTAAGTCCCCCAAATAGTGATTGTCCTCACACTTAAATCTCACTTGACAGTCCCTTTTCCCACTGTAATATTTCCTTGCAGCCTCTCATTACATATGTGGCACATTTGGCATTAAAACATACACAAACTCTTGTTTTCACCATACATATATCAGCACATACTTGTCAAACACCTTGTTTTCAACATCATGTCAGAGACAAATTCATCATATGAGGAGGGATATGAGCAAGATAGTGATTCAACCGTAGGACTAAATGTGCCGAGGAGGTCTCATAAAAGTGGCAGGCACGTCAGAGAGGAGCCCACTTCTTTGGCTCAATTGCAGGCCTGCCTGCTTGCAATGACATGCTTTCAGCAACATTCATGTTTTCGGTATTGTGAGATGATTGCTCAGATTCAACATCATCAGGAGTTGGTTCGCTTATTTGTCCTACATTTGCGTGATGGTCATGTAAACCTTGCTGGAGTGAAATTCACCTTGACACCAGAGATCATTTCTGAGTCAACCGGGATACCAAACATTGGTGAAGAGTGGAATAAAAGACAACAGCTGGATAGAGCATATTATGAGCCTTACATCAGACCTAGATATTTGAGGCAGCTGAGAAGAGTATTTCCATTCCGGTTTCTGAAGGAGTCTTATGCGCCATTAATGAAACTCATCATTAGATACTTCAGCTGTGAGGGTAGATTCTCACGTCTTTATGCATATCACATCAGAATTTTGATGCATTTTACAAGAGTGAGACTGATGAGTATTCCATATTTCATGTGTCGAAACATAGAGCGGATGACTACCCTGGTGCAGAATAAGACTCCGGAGCAGCAACATAACAGCATTTATCATTATGTGCTCATCAAAATCATTGTAGTACATCAGCTTGGATTGCAGGGCATCACATGGGATGAGTTCATTTCCCGTGACTTCTTTGCAGCCCCCCAGCCTCCTCCCGAGATTGTTCATGATGAGGGAGATCCTTCACATCAGTTTGAGGTTCCTGAGATAGAGCCTATCAGTGCTCCAGTGTGTGTAACATATCAGAGAGGCCACAGAGCCTTATTTGCAGCAGCACGACGAGTACTATCTCCACCAGGGGTGGGAGGGGTCTCGTTACCTTCATCAGCAGCGCGAGTACTATCTCCACTTGGCGTGGAAGGGGTATTGCCTTCGACATCAGCACAGGTATAGGTTCAGGATAGAGGAAAGAGGCCTATGCACGATGAGGGCCCTTCAGGAGGCCAAGATACTGATTTTATATTGATCGATGTTGATTCGAGCTCTCCCAGCTCAAAGCTGAAAGAAATCATCCAGGAGCAGAAAGTTGAGATCGACACGCTGATCGAGAAATTGCAGAGAGCTCAGTGGGTTATAAATTACTTGGAGCAGTGGAATAAACAACTGGAGGATCAGCAGACACTCATAGAGTTGCGGCAAATTCGCGAAGACCGGGAATTAGCCCGGAAGAGACCAGGTGACATGACACCATTTGAGCGAGAGACTTGCCTTACGAGAGTCAACATTTATCTGAAGAAGCTCTTGGTGAAGGAAAATAGAGACAAAGACATGCTCAGACATATGAAGAACCACTATTGGGCCGGCACACACGTTTGCAGAACTAGGATGAAGATCCTGAAGGCGAGGTTGAGAAGAGCACTGAAACGTCGGAAAAGGCAGGATCCACTTTGAATCTTGGCCGAATATTCCTTGGCTGAGCATGAGACATGATGGGAGACCTTCACTCCGAATTTCAGCAAATTTGGAGAAAATGTTGTCATTTTTGAAAATTTTGGTTGCAAAACAGGTTTTTCCGCCCGACGCTTCGCGCCACCCGACGCGCGCTTATGATTGGGACATCTTCTGGAGGAAAACTTGATATTTTTGGGTTTTTTATGGTAAATTATGCATGCTCAGGAATGGCTGAGAGATTTCATGAAGTTCTAGGTGGTCTTAAAGGTCAAAAACACTCCAAAAATGGCCTTTCTGCCACTTTTTGCACCAGCAGGAACCAGTCTTGGGAGATTGCAGTTTTGGAGGGGAAAATGACATCCAAATTGAAAAATTCCACTTGGGTTGGATAGAAGACATCCGGGGATTTCCAACGAGCTATCATGAGCGCAATTTGGACTTCAGAAAGTGCCCCAAAAAGAGGCTCATTGAGTTTTCTGGCGCGGCGCATAGAGGAATTTTGCCCAATTTTCACTTTTCAGCTCAGAAATTCGGCCAGTTTGACTAGTTTTACTTTTGGATGTAATTATTAATCTATCTTGATGTAATTTTGTGGCTATGATGTAAATTTTGCATGTTTTTACTTGTTCTAGAGGATTCATTCACTAAAAGGTGAAAATTAAGTGAATGGATCAGTTTCCTAGCATATAGAGGCAAGTTGTTTGGCTGCCTAGATTTTAGTTCCATGTTTAGAATTGGTTGAAACAGCTCCTAAAAGGATGAGATCGACCCCTAGAGGCATGGGAAGGGGTTAGGATGGTCTATATATTGTATTTTCTGAGGCATTTTCAGGGTTGGACTCTTGGGAAAAGTTTGGCACTCCATTGTATATCCATTTTCAGTTTTTGGGAAAGGAAAGACCAGAGTTTTGCAGCACTTGTTGGGATCCTTGTGGCTTCTGAGTTTTGATGATGTTCTTCTCATGTTATTTTAAGTTTCATTAATGTTATATGTATGCCATTTCCCTTCTCTTTTCTTTCTGAATTAAACAAATGAGTAACTGAGGTAGAATTCATTGATTTGCTGGTGCTCTGCCTTAGACTTTTGTTTAGTTTTATATGTTTTTCATCAGTTTGAAGAGGATCCTTGCACTCTTTTGCCCTCTTCAGCTCCTCAGCAGTCTTTTCAATCCATTCATTTGATCTAATACATCAAAGCCGCTACCTACCTCGCCCCAACTTGAACTCTGCAAGAAATTGGCCTCAACCCCAAGCCCAAAAATTGTCTTTCCCCTTTTTCCAAAGAAATCCAAAAAAATCAAAATCAAACCCTCCTATTTGTTTATCTAGCCTAATATCAGTTGTTGTTTTAGTCATCTCAAGCCCCTTTGAATATTTTCATTGAGATTGACCCGGAGAGAGCCCTCTCTTGTCCTCGTAGGGCTAGCTACAAGGCTGAGCGTGGTTTGGTGTTGTCCTCTTTCTGCCTTACTTCAGCCTGAGGTGGATTTAGGCGCTAACATAGTGGCGACCATACTGGGGAGAAAAATGGTTTGCTTGTTGGTGTTATTTTTTTCCTAAGTTATAGACGGAGCCTGAAGTTACGCCAGGTAGCTTTCGAAACACTTTTTCCTTGCATTGGCGGAAGTAGATAAACGTTGCTTCAGTCAATCTTCGGTTTAGCTTGTGAACGTGAAATTTGACTTGTGAATTACCCCAGTATATTACATCATTCTGGACTCTTGGGTGATTGAGTCTAGAATTTGATAGGCTGAAATAGATCGGTTTTGCCCTTTGATTTTTGAATAGATCAACACACTGGCTTCCAGAAGACATACAAGAGCTAATCCCGATCCTGATCCGCCTCTAGTGTATGAGAATCCTAATCTGATTTCAAGAATCCTCCGTCGAGAAAGTCCCGTGATCCCTTTGTTTAAATCTCATTCATACCCTACTGTATTTAAATTCATTGAAGATATTGAGTTTGATGATCGGTTCGAGTTGTCGTTGTTTGAAACTAAATCTGAAAGTGCTACTGGTTCTACCGTCATAAATCCTGAGTTTATCAAGTATCTTGAGGTTGAAAAAGCTAATAGATCCATTGATAATCACATCCTAAACCTTCAGAACTCTATTGTGGCAACGAATATCCCTGAATTCATAGAGTCCGCATCTGAAACTCTTGGTCCATCAGTAGTTACTTCTGATTCACAAGTTCACGCTGAGCCTTCTTTCATTCCTACCATTCCCGTGCAACCATCTATATCTGATCAGAAATCTGCAGTATTTCCTCCTCCATCTCCACCATTACCCCTCGTACATCTACTGCTCCTACTCCACCCGTTTCTCCGAGACAGATCATAAATCCACCAAGAGCAATGGCCGCTAGATTTGTACCTCTTGCCTTGCCAGCAAACTTGGATCCTATGCCCATTGATTATCAGAGTAAAATCCCTTTGTTTGATGGTACTCCTCAAAGTGTTCCTGCTCAGCAGCATATTGATAGAATGACAAATTTCTTTGATCTCCATGAAATTGATGAAGAGAATGTCTCCATGAGATTGTTTGTGCAAAATTTTGGAGGTGAGGTACGTAAATGGTTTAGAGCTTTGCAGCCCGGGAGTATTAATACATTAGAAGAGCTTCAGAGATAGTTTCTAGATCGATGGGAAATGAAGAAAGATCCACTTCAAATCACTTCTGAGTATACCAAGATCAAGCGCAACCCTGGTGAGTCCGTCCAAGACTATATTATCAGATTTAATGCGGTTTATAATGCAATTCCTGATGATTTGAGGCCATCTAAGAAATCAGCTTTGCTTAAATTCCCGGATTGTTTTGATCCGAAGATGGCCTATTCATTATGAGACAGAGATCTGCCCACTTTAGAGGACATGCAGAAGATTGTCGTGAGTGTTGAGGCAAATTTGAATGACAAGAGAGCTAGATTGAAAGCAGAGAAGAAAGTTGTGATAAAGGAAGAAGCTTCTACATCTACATCATATCAGTTACTTCGTAAAGTGGAAAAAATGTTTGAAAGGTTCACTCTTGATAGGCCCGAACCGCAGATTCGAAATCCCAACTTCCGTGGTCAATAGCAGCCACAATTCAGGATTAAACAGCGAGAACAGCGAGGTTAAGAACCAGCAGCCCAGCAGCAAGTAAAGACACCTCTTCAGCAGAATTTTGTTGGTCAGGATTCAGATGATGAAGATGATGTAGTAGGGGAGGAAAATCACTTCTTTACTCCTGATGATTTGCCCATTTATATCACTGAAGATGAGGAGTATGCAGAAAGTTCAGCGGTACAAAGAGATGAGGATTTTATCTTGGCTAACGATGCAACTCTTGAAGAAGAGTCGGATGAGTATCAAAGAGGTTATATGAATGCCTTGTTAGCCCAGCAGAAGCAATATTCTCTCAGAAACAGAGATGTGCATGTCAATCCATTTCAAAAGAGAAACGAAGTTTCAGCACCTAAAAATGATTCACCTATTGCACAAAAGAAAGCAAAAGAGATAGTTGATCCCGCTGCCACCAAGTCATCATCAGCAGAAAAATCAAATCAGCCAATTACAACGAGGGAGAAGGCTAAAAAGAAAGATGTTCCAACCAAAGAGATCGAAAAGACTTCAGCCTTTAGTTTGGAGAATGATATTTCTAAATTAAAGGTATCCATTCCCTTGATTGAATTAATAAGGAACAACAGTTATAAGGGTCAAGTTTCCAAAATTTTGAATTTCGATCCCATGTCTGATATGGTGAATATTTAAGATGATCAACCGGAACTGATATTTGGACCAGCTTTAGATGGTGAGTCTCCGGACAACGAAGTGCCTCCTTTTTATATCAGTCTTCGATTTCATGAGTTTGTATTGCATAATGCCATGTTCGATTCCGGTGCTTCCCATAATCTTATGCCGAAAGCAATCATGGAGAATTTGGGTTTAGATATCACTAGGAAGTACCATGATCTTTATTCATTTGATTCTAGCAGAGTGAGATGTATTGGGCTCATTAAAGACTTGGTTGTTAGTTTGGATCAGATTCCTACAAAGAATGTTTTGATGGACGTTGTTGTAGCAGACATTCCTCCGAGATTTGGTATGTTGCTTTCCAGATCTTGGGGAGAAAAATTGAAAGGGACATTACAGTTAGATTTCTCCTATGCGACGATTCCCGTGTTTGGCCAAATGAGAAAATTGTACCGGGAACAAAAATTGAAGTATATGATTACAACCAAGGAGAAACCGGTTAATCATCCGATTAATTATGTACATACAGATTTAGAGTCTTTTGTTTTGTTTGCCGATAGTTTCAATGATGTAGATAGTCAGTTAGTTCAAGCAGAAGATATTCCAGAGATTACCGAGAATTTCAGAGAAGTTTTGCAGAAAGAAAGGCAAAAACCGGAAAGCACAGTTGAGCAATCAGCGAAAGATAGTGGACAGCAAGCAGAAAAAACAGAGCTAGCACAATTTCAGCACTTAGAGGATGATGAAGAGGGTCTATGGACCATGGATTTCGATGGTGTAGTCGGGAGTGATGGTGCTGGAATTGGTATTTGGGTACACAGTCCTTTTTCCGCTCCAAATAAGGTACCGAGCAATGTACGGGTATGTTCTTACAAATTAGCATTTGATTGTTCAAACAATGAGGCTGAGTATGAAGCTCTGACTGTTGGCCTAAAGATTCTTAGAAAGATGAATGCTAAGAGAATTGCAGTCTATGGCGACTCTGAATTGGTGATTAAGCAAGTAAAGGGTGAATACCAAACAAAGCATCCCCGGATGCGGGCTTACCGGAACGTTGTCCTTGATATTTTGAAGCAGTTTTCAGATTATACTTTGACTTGTATTCCTCGCATTCAAAATGGAATTGCAGATGCACTTGCTAACGCAGCAAGTAACTTGAAGATCCCAATTAATTCAAGCAATAAGTTCTAAATCCATGTGAAGCACCGTCCTACCATTACGGATAATCAAAGATGTTGGCAAGTTTTCCAAGATGATGATGAGATTAATGATTTTCTGCAAAATAAAGGGAAGTTCAAAGATACCTCAATTGATGTAGAATATGATGATGGTGATGATGTTCAATTCAATCAAATGGAAGTGTTACAGCTGAAAGATAACATTATTCCTAAAGGTTTGATACCTTTAGAAGAGCTCTTCGATCAGGATGATGTGGCTAAAAATCCAACCTTACGGCCGACTGAAAAAGGAGTTGAAGATGTAAATATTGGAACAGCTGAAGACCCCAAGATGGTGAAGTTATCCAAATCATTGCCACCGGAGGTAAAATCAGAATATGTGAGTTTTTTGTCTTCATTTGCTGATGCTTTCGCTTGGGATTACTCATATTTAAAGACGTATGACACCAACATAATTCAGCACACTATCCCAATCAAGCCCAATCAGAAGCCTTTCAGACAAAAGCTAAGAAGAATCAATCCGAAGCTGCTGCCATCGATTGAGAAGGAGGTAAACAGGTTGTACAAAGCAGGAATCATTGTTCCCATCAGATTTTCTGATTGGATTTCCAATTTAGTGCTAGTGCAGAAAAAGACAGGTGATATTCGATTGTGTATTGATTTCCGAAATCTGAACAAGGTGTCATTGAAGGAAAATTATCCATTGCCTAAGATGGATCACATATTGCAGAGAGTAGTTGGAGCATCTCGCATGTCACTACTCGACGGTTATTCTGGATATAACCAAATTGTGGTCCATGAGGACGACCTTGACAAAACAACATTCACCACTCCATGGGGGACATTCCACTACGCCAAGATACCATTCGGTTTGAAGAATGCTAGTGCGACTTTCCAGCGAGCGATGGACATGGCTTTTGCGAATGAGAAAGATATTTTCCTTGTTATATACCTTGATGATTTGATGGTCTTTTCTAATTCAGGTGAAGAGCATATGTATCACTTGAAATTTGTTTTTCAAAAGTGCATAAAATATGGTGTCTCGCTTAATCCTAAAAAGAGCTTATTTTCCATGGATGAAGGCAAATTACTTGGTCACATTATTTCAAAATATGGCATTCGTATTGATCCAGCACGTGTTGAAGAAATTCAGCAAATTTACCCTCCCAGGAACAAGAAGGAGATTCAGTCTTTTAATGGTAAGATGAACTTTTTACGCCGTTTTGTCCCTAACCTTGCTGAACATTTAAGAGAAATAACAAATATGCTGAAAAAGGATAGCCAAGTGAAGTGGACTGAAGAGGCGGTAAAGTCCTTTAATTTGGTGAAGTTGGCACTATCTTCAGCTCCAGTGTTAATCAGCTCGGATTACACCCAAGATTTTATTTTGTTTTCCTTTGCTTTGGAGCATACCATGGCAGCTGTGTTAATGCAGAAAAGGGATGGGCATGAGAAGCCAATAGCTTTTTTCAGTCGAACTATTAGAGACGCAGCCTTGAAGTACAACATCATTGAGAAGCAAGCTCTGGCACTGGTAAAAGCATTGAAGGATTTCCGGGTATACATTTTTCATTCCCATATTTTCGCTTATGTTCTTAACGCTGCCGTGAAAGATGTTTTAGTACAGACTGATCCGGAAGGAAGACGTGGCAAGTGGATTGCAACTTTGCTGGAATACGATGTGGAAATAAGGCCCATGAAACTTATCAAGGGACAGGGGCTGGAGAAGCTTATGGCTGAATCGAATTTGCACGCATTAGACATAAATCTGATTGCTGCTATGTCTGATGAGAATGAGGAGAATTCGCCACTTCAGGTATCGGAAATGTTTGTTACTTCCCCATGGTATTCAGATATCGTGTATGTTCTTCAAAATTTGTCATCACCGCCCGGCATGACTAGAAACAAAGGTAGAACTTTGAAACTGAAGGCTGCAAAATTTTGTATTTTGAATTCTACACTTTATTGGAAAGATCCAGGTGGTGTTTTATTGAATTGTTTGGTGGAGGAAGAAGCGAAGAAGGTAATGGGGGATTTCCATAAAGGAGACTGCGGGGGTCATCATTTTTGGAAAACAACAGCCAATAAGATTTTGAGAGCAGGGTACTATTGGCCGACATTGTTTGCTGATGTGTATTAAACAGTCAAAGGCTGCCATGAGTGCCAGATTTTCGAAGGAAGACAAAAATTACATCCATTTCCACTCAAGCCTATTGAGGTAAGTGCCCCTTTTCAGCAGTGGGGTTTGGATTTCATTAGGGAGATCCATCCTCCTTCCTCAGGACAGTACAGATGGATTCTAACAGCCACTGATTACTTCACGAAATGGATCGAAGCAGTTCCCACCAAACAGTCTACCGATTCGGTAATCATTTCTTTCCTTGAGAACAACATTTTGTCTCGTTTTGGTTTCCCGAATAAATTGATCACTAATAATGTAGCAACATTTAAATCAAGAAATATGATTGAGTTTTGTGCTAAGTATAAAATTATTTTGGGGCATTCAACCGCCTATCATCCGCAAGGCAACGGTTTGGCGGAATATTCCAATAAATCTCTAGTCAATATCATTAAAAAGTTGCTGGACATAAATAAGAAGAGTTGGCATAAGAAGCTGGTAAATGCGCTATGGGCTGATCGGGTGAGTCAAAAGAAGTCCATTGGTATGTCCCCCTTTGAGTTAGTTTATGGAGTGGATACAGTGTTTCCTACCTCACTTGCTGTTCCGGTGGTCAAGCTTCTTCAGGAAGCTGGCAGTGAAGAAAGCCATATGCAAAGAAGGATAAATCAGATGATTCATTTGCAGCAAACGAGAGAAGAGGTTTTCCAGAACACATTCAAGTTGCAGGAGAGAATCAAAAAGATCTATGACAGGAAAGCGAAGGCAGATAAATTCCAATTGGAGGAAGTGGTTATGAAGTGGGATGCTAGGAATGAAAACAAAGGTAAACACAGTAAGTTTGAAAATATCTCGAAAGGTCCATTCAAAATTGCAGCATATTGAGGTCAGAACGCCTTTCTTTTAAAGGAGATGAACGGTGAAGACTGTCCAGGAGGGCCGGTCAATTGTCGGCTGCTCAAGCGGTACCATTTCTAAGATGTTTTCTGCTGATCATATTGTCATTGTACATATCATTTATTTCAATTTCATTGCAAGTGTGCACTGTAGTCTTTTCTTCAGTCTGGGGCCTGAAGTGAAGGCTATAATTCTGAAGAAGGATTTCAGTTTTGGTTTGAGTCTGTTTAGTCGGTTTGGTTCAGTCATTTCTGTTTTAAAGGTTGAGTCAGTTTGAGTCAAAGTTTCAGTCAAATAAATTGAGTCCACAGTCTTGAGTTGTTTTATCAAAATAATGGACTCCATAGCCCAATGGACAAAAGCACTGGTCTGCTCTCCCAAAGATCTACCGTTCTTGGCACCTCCAAGGAGCCACCATCCCCATTGGAGCCAATGTTAGAGTCGGTCTTTACATCCCTCCGTCAGAGATCATTTCTCTTATTGAATTTCATTTTTAGGTGTCTCATTCCGCTCATTCATCTGCATTCTGTTAGGGGCATGCCATTATCTGACGAAAGGGCTTTGTTCTCTCATTTTCCCTCATGTTTGTACCTGCTGGGTTGGTCAAAATTCATCAAAGTTCAGTTCATGTCATTTACAGTCATAGATGGTATTTTGGTCAAAAAAGAGTCATTTCACTTTCTAGGTCTAGGTTTTGGTCTTCAGAAATGTTAAATAATGCCTACAGGCCATGAGGATGTTTTCAACAAGTTTTCATTTCAAGATTTTCATCGTCAAATATGCTCGAGGATGTTTCTTCTTCAAAACTTTGTTTTGAAGAAGAAATTGTCAAATTTGTTTTTGTAATAAATATGTATCTTTCTGCCATGAAGTACTTCACATGCAAACTCTGGTCATCCTTTGCCAAGGTTCAATGCCACCATCCCTGCAAAAATCAACCAATTTCATCATTCAAGCTCAGAAAGTTAGTGAGGAAACAAAAAGACAAAGTTGTATTAAATACAAAAAGTGCCAAAGTCAAAAACATTACAAAATGGGTTATTGAGAAGCAAAAATTAAAACCATCTCTATATGATATATTTCTCCAAGATTATTAATCCATTTGCATCAAGATTTATTGGGAAAAATCCAAGAGAAAATTCGAGTTGGAGTTCAAAGAACAAAACTGTGATTTTAGAAGGGTCGACTGTGTGTTTAAATTGAGCGCGGCGCATTGGGATAGGCCGTGGCGCATCCACAGAGCGCGACGCATAGAGCCGGAGTTCATCGTGCATTTTCCAAAGGGCGTGGCGCACCCACAGAGCGCGGCGCATTGGGTTTGTGCGCGGCGCACAGAGCCCCAAAGGGCAAACTCATCTTCACTCCATCAAAACTCAATTCGATTCAGTTCATTTGTCTCCAAGTAAGTTGTGTGCCCTTGCCATTTGATTTTAACTCCTGTTGGGTGCTATTTGGAAGGAGGAATTCAAAGAGTTTAAATGGTGAAAATATAACCCTATATCCATATCAAAATTTTCTCCTAGGGTTTGAAATTGGGTGTCAAAACTTGACTTTGTTGCCAAAACACTCTCATTCCATTTTCACTTGTGTTTCCTACCACTGTTACACTATTGTCAATATCATTCCCCATTCCTTTTCATCCTAAGCTACTCATATCATTCCATTCCCATTTCACTATCCCAAATCCTCTTATTCCCTATACTTATCCCTTTCTCCATATCACTTATAAATCCCCAAATCCCTAAGTCCCCCAAATAGTGACTGTCCTCACACTTAAATCTCACTTGACAGTCCCTTTTCCCACTGTAATATTTCCTTGCAGCCTCTCATTACATATGTGGCACATTTGGCATTAAAACATACACAAACTCTTGTTTTCACCATACATATATCAGCACATACTTGTCAAACACCTTGTTTTCAGCATCATGTCAGAGACAAATTCATCATATGAGCAGGGATATGAGTAGGACAGTGATTCAACCGCAGAGCTAAATGTACCAAGGAGGTCTCATAAAAGTGGCAGGCACGTCAGGGAGGAGCCCACTTCTTTGGCTCAATTGCAGGCCTGCTCGCTTGCAATGACTTGCTTTCAGCAACATTCATAAGCTTGTATTGTGATGATTGCTCATTCAAAGATCATCGGAGTTGGTTCGCGATTGTCCTACATTTGCGTGATGGTCATGTAAACTCGGTCGGAGGAACTTCACCCTTTGACACCAGATCATTTCCGAGGCAAACCGGATACCAAACATTGGTGAAGAGGATGGTAGACAACAAATTTGGATAGAGCATATGAGCCTTACATCGTACCCGGATATTTGGATACAAATTTCGAGTTATAGTATTTCATTCCGGTTTCCTCGAAGGAGTCTTATGGCGCCACACACGAAACTCATCATTAGATACTTCAATTTGAGGGTAGATTCTCACGTCTTTATGCATATCACATCAAACTTTTGATGCATTTTACGTAGAGTGAGAACGATGAGTATTCCATATTTCATGTGTTTGCAACATAGAGCTTTATGATCACCTAAAAGGTAGAAGACTCCAGAGCAGCAACATAACAGCATTTATCATTATGCGCTCATCAAAATCATTGTAGTACATCAGCTTGGATTGCAGGGCATCGCATGGGATGAGTTCATTTCCCGTGACTTCTTTGCAGCCCCCCAGCCTCCTCCCGAGATTTTTCATGATGAGGGAGAGCCTTCACATCAGTTTGAGGTTACTGAGATAGAGCCTATGAGTGCTCCAATGTGTGTAACATATCAGAGAGGCCACAGAGCCTTATTTGCAGCAGCACGACGAGTACTATCTCCACCAGGGGTGGGAGGGGTCTCGTTACCTTCATCAGCAGCGCAAGTACTATCTCCACTTGGCGTGGAAGGGGTCTTGCCTTCGACATCAGCATAGGTACAGGTTCAGGACAGAGGCAAGAGGCCTATGCACGATGAGGGCCCTTCAGGAGGCCAAGATACTGATTTTATATTGATCGATGTTGATTCGAGCTCTCCCAGCTCAAAGCTAAAAGAAATCATCCAGGAGCAGAAAGCTGAGATCGACACGCTGACCAAGAAATTACAGAGATCTCAGTGGGTTATAAATTACTTGGAGCAGTGGAATAAACAACTGGAGGATCAGCAGACACTCATAGAGTTGCGGAAAATTCGCGAAGACCGATAATTAGCCCGGAAGAGACCAGGTGACATGGCACCATTTCAGCGAGAGACTTGCCTTACGAGAGTCAACATTTATCTGGAGAAGCTCTTGGTGAAGGCTAATAGAGACAAAGACATGCTTAGACATATGAAGAACCACTATTGGGCCCGCACACACGTTTGCAGAGCCAGGATGAAGATCCTGAAGGCGAGGTTGAGAAGAGCACTGAAACGTCGGAAAAGGCAGGATCCACTCCGAATCTTGGCCGAAGCTTCCTTGGCTGAGCATGAGACATGATGGGAGACCTTCACTCTAAATTTCAGCAAATTTGGAGAAAATTTTTTCATTTTTGAAAATTTTGGTTGCAAAACAGGTTTTTCCGCCCGACGCGTCGTGCCACCCGACACGCACTTATGATTGGGACATCTTCTGGAGGAAAAATTGACATTTTTGGGTTTTTTTATGGTAAATTATGCATGCTCAGGAATGGATGAGAGATTTCATGAAGTTCTGGGTGGTCTTAAAGGTCAAAAACACTCCAAAAATGGCCTTTCTGCCACTTTTTGCACCAGCAGGAACCAGTCTTGGGAGATTGCAGTTTTTTAGGGGCAAATGAACTCCAAATTGAAAAATTCCACTTGGGTTGGATAACAGACATCCAGGGATTTCCAACGAGATATCATGAGCTCAATTTGGACTTTAGGAAGTGCCCCAAAAATAGGCTCAAATTGGCGCGACGCATTGAGTTTTTTAGCACGGCGCATAGAGGAATTTTGCCCAATTTTCACTTTTCAGCTCAGAAATTTGGCCAGTTTGACTAGTTTCACTTTTGGATGTAATTATTGATCTGTCTTGATGTAATTTTATGGTTATGATGTAATTTTGGCTCACATTTACTTGTTCTAGAGGATTCATTCACTAAAAAGTGAAAATTAAGTGAATGGATCAGTTTCCTAGCATATAGAGGCAAGTTGTTTGGCTGCCTAGATTTCAGTTCCATGTTTAGAATTGGTTGAAACAGCTCCTAAAAGGATGAGCTCGACCCATAGAGGCATGGGAAGGGGTTAGGATGGTCTATATATTGTATTTTCTGAGGCATTTTCAGGGTTGGACTCTTGGGAAAAGTTTGGCACTCCATTGTATATCCATTTTCAGTTTTTAGCAAAGGAAAGACCAGAGTTTTGCAACACTTGTTGGGATCCTTGTGGCTTCTGAGTTTTGATGATGTTCTTCTCATGTTATTGTAAGTTTCATTAATGTTATATGTATGCCATTTCCCTTCTCTTTGCTTTCTGAATTAAACAAATGAGTAACTGAGGTAGAATTCATTGATTTGTTGGTGCTCTGCCTTAGACTTTTGTTTAGTTTTATATGTTTTTCATCAGTTTGAAGAGGATCCTTGCACTCTCTTGCCCTCTTCAGCTCCTCAGAAGTCTTTTCAATCCATTCATTTGATCTAAGACATCAAAGCCGCTGCCTACCTCGCCCCAACTTGAACTCTGCAAGAAATTGGCCTCATCCCCAAGCCCGAAAATTGTCTTTCCCCTTTTTCCAAAAAAATCCAAAAAAATCAAAATCAAACCCTCCTATTTGTTTATATAACCTAAGATCAGTTGTTGTTTTAGTCATCTCAAGCCCCTTTGAATATTTTCATTGAGATTGACCCGGAGAGAGCCCTCTCATGTCCTCGTAGGGCTAGCTACGAGGCTGAGCGTGGTTTGGTGTTGTCCTCTTTCTGCCTTACTTCAGCCTGAGGTGGATTTAGGCGCTAACACCTACAACACCACTCACTCCACCTAGACCATGAAGTGATACACCTCCATCTCAAAATCATATTCCATACTTCACTAGACATAGACTTCCTGAATTCCTAAGGTCCGAAATCCAATTAGGAGGATCTCCTACTTCATACACTGAGGCAGTATTAGAGGAAGAAGATCCTAGATATCAAAAAAAAGGAGTAAAATTTTTCACCTCTACAGAGGAACACATTTCAGCTGAAGAGTTAGAAATTCCTAGTGGAGAAGAAGAAGAAGAAGAAGAACCTTTCTTTAACATTCCATTAATAGAAGAACCAGAGGAAGAGAAATTAACCTTGCAGATTGAACCTTATATTAGCTCTGAAGAATCTATAATGGCAGGAAGAGGAGGAGGAGAAGGAGAAGGAGAAATTCTAAATGGATAAAATCTACTGTTTGGAGGAGGAGGTATAGAAAGAGGTAGAGGGAATGTAGGAGGAGGTAGAAGAAATGAAGAAAATAGAAGAAATAGGGAAAATGATAGTTCTTTTGGATTCCCTATAGTTGATGGAGATACAAATGCCACAATGAAAAAGATCTCACCTTCTGTCCTCCCAAATTTTCATGGATTAAAAAGTGAAGATCCTGAGACCTTTTTGTTTGAATTTGAAGTTTTGTGTAGAACTTATGATTATTTACAAGACTTACAAAAACCTAAGTTGTTTCCTTCAACATTGAAAGGAGCAACTTTAAAATGGTTCATGGGTTTAATCACTCAATCTATCAGAACATGGAATGACATGAAGAAAGAATTTTTAGAAATATATTTGGATTATTGCATACCCATTAATCACTAGGATTAAGTATTCAAAATGATACAAAGAGAGGATGATAATTTGGAGGATTTAATTGAAAAATTCAATTATAACATAAAAAGAGGAAAAATGGATAATTTAGATCAAGATACTTTAAAAGATATTTTATTAAAAGCCATTAGAGATGAGTGGATAGATATCCTCAAAATGATGGGGAAGAGAGATATCTCTCAACTCCCATTACCTAACATTTCTGAATTGTGTATTCATCTCTCAAGGGGAAAAACAAAAACTGGGAAAAGTCCAAGAGATCCTTCTCTTTCTAGAGTGAATAGATCTGCAGCTGGAACAGTAAGTAGGGCAAAAATTGGAAATATGCTTGATAAAGTCAAAACGGATATCTTAGGGAGTCTTAGTGAATAGATAGACACCCTTAAATTACAAAACAAATAGAGAGCCGAGACTGATGATTTAGCTATTTTCTGTCCTAAATGCAGAAAGAAGCATGCTTTAATAGAATTTACTCTTGATGCAAAATTCATAGAGACCTTTATGATTTGTTCAAAAAATCCTGAAACTAAGATTTGCCCTTCAATTCCAGGTCTTAAGTCTATTTTTCAAGAAGAAACAACTTCAAATTCAACGGAATATTTTTTCTTTGTCTCTAGTAGACCATGGTAGGGGCCACAAACTCAAGGCTTTAACAATCAAATTGTACACTCAGCTCCCAAAAAATAATTGGAATTCTTGGCAAAAACCTTGGCCTCAATCTCAACCTTGGGCACAAGGAATGAAAAATCCCTATGGTAGATACACTCAATACTACCAATATCCTCCATCATATCCAAACTATCCTCCCCAAAAAATTCCTCAACAAAATGAACAACCCCAACTCCAAAACCAAAATCCACAACTTTCATTGCCATTTCCACAAAGACCAAATCAACTACCTGCCCAACCATTACCAAACCCAAATAATAAAAATCATCAAAATACTTACAAGATAGAAGGACAACAATTTCCAACCTACATGATTACTCCACTAGATCTTAATGATGTCCAAATTAGATCTGGTAGGATACTAGAAAAGAAAAATCCTTCTATAGTTATTCAAGAACAAGATAATTTTGAGGAAGATTCTCTACAGCCAAATAAAAGTTTTGAGGAAGGAACATCTCTTCAAAACCAGAATCCTAAAAATGAAAAAAAAAAAGAACCAATAAAATCGACTCCTATCATAGAGCAACCATCAATGCTTACTTATAAACCTCCCTTTCGTGAAAGATTACAAGTTGATAAAGGGGTAGAAAAGCATATTATGTTGCCCAATTATGATTTTCTAGATGAATTGAAAAATGTCTGTATCAAAATCCCTTTGTTACAGGCCATTAAAGAGATTCCAATTCTGGCCAAAACAATAAAAGAGTTGAGCATGAAGAAAACGGGAAGAAAAACAAAAGAAATAAAAAGAATTCAACTAGTAGGAAAAATTGCAGACATAATGATGGGAAAAATTTCCATACAAAAATATCTAGATCCAGGAAGTCCAGATGTAAAAACGCATATCAATGGTGTTGAAATTCCAAATACATTGATTTATTTAGGAGCAGCTATAAACATCATGAGAAAACAAACCATGGAACAACTCAAACTTCCTAACCTTCTGTATACACCTACATTACTACAATTAGCATAAATATCTATAATCAAGCCATATGGTGTGTTAGAAGATATTACAGTATCCTTGGACTCTTGGGAGCATCCTGTCGATTTTATGATCTTAACTCCTAAGAACAATCTAGGAGGACATCTAATAATATTAGGAAGACCTTGGTTGGCCACAACGGATGCTTTTATTAGCTGTGTATCTGGTGATATGTACATATCTAATGCTAACTCAACAAAGAAATTCACTCTATATCCTCCAGCAAAAACAATCACAGAATTAGAAGATGAGTAATGGATTGATGATGACAATGATATACAACCTCTCTTTACTATTTCAAACATTAGTGAAGGTAGTCAAATCTTAAATTTAATAGAAAATTTTGAAACATCTTCAGAATATGAACATGAGAAATTTCAAGAACAATGAAATATTGAATATTTTTCATCTAGGCAGATGTCTCTTCATTCTATGGAAGAATTTGGTAGCTCTACAGTTGAAATCTTTCCAGGAAAAACTTTGAACATAAACAAAAACTTGGAAAGATTACAATAGGAAAATTTAATCAAAACATTACAACAACATTCTTCTGCATATGCATGGGAATACAGTGAAATGAAAGGAATTAGTCCTAAGACTTGTATACATCACATCTACATTGAGGAAAATTATAAATCTATCAGACAACCTCAAAGAAGGATGAATCCAAATCTTAGGGAAATTGTGAAAGAAGAATTACAAAAATTGTTGAATGTGAACTTCATTTACCCAATTTCAGATAGTCAGTGGGTTTCCCCTTTAGTGATTATACCCAAAAATAATGGTAAGTGGAGGGTATGCATTGACTATCGAGAGTTGAATAAAGCTACCCTAAAAGATCATTTTCCTTTACCTTTTATAGATCAAGTATTGGATACATTAGTGGGTAAGAAGTATTTCTCATTCTTGGATGGTTTTAGTGGTTACAAGTAGATTCATGTAGCACCTGAAGACAAGAAAAGACCACATTCACCTATCCATGGGGGACTTATGCCTACCTAGTACTTCCTTTTGGATTGTGCAATGCACCTGCAACATTTCAAAGGGCAGTACTAGGAATTTTTTCTGATCTAATACATGATTGTGTAGAGGTATATATGGGTGACTTTACAGTTTATGGGAATTCATTTGAAGAAGCTTTAGAGAATTTGGAAAATTTTCTTAAAACATGTAAGGAAGAAAACCTTTCACTAAGTCATGAAAAATGCTTTATGGTGTTTACTGAAGGGATTTTTTTAGGACATCATATTTCAGGAGATGGAATTAAAGTTGACACATCTAAAGTTGAAGTCATCTCCAAATTATCAATTCCAAGTTGTCAAAAGGATGTTAGAAATTTTCTAGGATTCATAGGATATTATAGGATATTTATAGAAAATTTCACTAAAATAGCATCCCCACTCTTCAATTTACTTACCAAAGATTGTGAATTCAATTAGAATCCTGATTGCCAATTGGCATTTGAAACTTTAAAAACAAAAATTTCTGAAGAACCCATCTTAAGAGGTCCAAATTGGAAACTACCTTTTCATATTTCAACAGATGCTTCAGATACAGCTCTAGGAGCTGTATTAGAAAAAAAATATTTGATACCCTATGCTATCTATTACACAAGTAAGAATTTGATTCCCACTGAGTTAAATTACATTGTAACTGAAAAGGAATTCTTAGTTGTTGTTCATGCTATCAACAAATTTAGACATTATATTACAGACTATGAAACCTTTGTTCATACAAATCACTCTGCAATTAGATACTTAAATCTGTTACTAATGGTAGAGTCACAAGATGTTTATTACTCTTGCAAGAATTCAATATCACCATTCTAGACCAACCTAGAAAACAAAACACAGTTGTTGATTTCTTGTCTAGAATTCAAAATGTCAAAAATGATACTCTAGTTGAGGATAAATTTCCTGATGAATACCTTTTTGCAATAACTACTAAAATCCCTTGGTTTGTAGATATTGCTAATTACTTAGTCATAGGAAAGCTACCTTCACACTTGTTTCCTAGAGAGAAAAGAAGAATTATTCAAATAAGTGAAAATTATTCAAATAAGTGAAAATTATTCATGGATTAATGATGAACTGTATATAACAGTTCCAGATCTCATTATCAGAAGATGTGTTCGAGAAGATGAAATGCATGAGATTCTTAAAGCATGTCATGATGAACCCTCTGGTGGACACTTTGCTAATAAGATGACAGCCTATAAAATCCTTCATTTAGGATATTATTGGCCATCCATCTTCAAGGATACCAAATAATATGTCAAAATGTGTGACAACTGTCAAAAATTGGGGAAACCTATTCCTTTAGATGAAATGCCATTACAACCTCAGGTACTCATCGAACCATTTGAAAAATGGGCCTTAGATTTTGTTGGACCAACCAATCCACCATCTAATCAAAAGAAATATATTTTGGTATGTAATGACTATGTCACTAAATGGGTAGAAGCTAAAGCACTTCCTTTAGCTAATGAAAAATCTATAGTTAAATTTCTTTTTGAGGATATCTTCACTCGTTTTGGTGTTCCAAGAGAAATTGTGACAGATCAGGGATCTCATTTTACATCAAAGTTGGTGGAAAATCTTGTGGAAACTTACAAGATCAAGCACAAAAAATCCACTCCTTATCATCCACAAGAAAATGGTCACGTAGAGTCTACCAATAAAGTGATTGAAGAAATTCTCACTAAGATTGTACATCTACACAGAAGAGATTGGGCAGAAAGACTTCCTGAAGCCTTATGGGCCTACAAAAATACATGGAGGAATACAATAGGACATACTCCCTATGAACTTGTTTATGGGAAGCAAGTTCTGTTCCCTATAGAATTTCAAATTAAAACCTTCAAGATGGCAATCCAATTGGGACTTGATTTATCAGAAGCACATAAGCGTAGATTGGAGCAACTTAATGAGCTTGATGAAATCAAGAAAGATGCAGTTCAAAGAAATAATATAGTTTAGCAGCAAAGGTCCAAATGGAATGATAAATATATCAAGGAGAAGAAGTTTCAAGGAGGGGATTGGGCACTTTTTTTCGATTCAAAATTCAAAGATTTTCAAGGAAAGTTTCAGACTCATTGGCTTGGGCCTTATGAGATTGAAAAATTCTTTGACAATGGAGCAGTCAAGATAAGGACAATTGATGAAGAAAAGGTGCCTCTTCCTGTGAATGGAAATCTGTTGAAAGTATATCATATGCCAATTTCAAGAGAAGAGTTTATCAAGTTTTTCCAAGATAATATTGATATGAAGTTAGTGAAGAAGAAGCCTTTTTCTTCACTAACTTAGCTTTTATTTTCCTATATATATATATAATAATAATAATAATAATAATAAAATTGTATAAGTATGAAAACCAATCAATGAATGGCATCCTTATATATAAAATGCAGGATGAAAATTAGAAATTTCTGACATCCTATATTTTCCTTTTCTTTTCTACAATAAGTAGTAGTACAAAACAACATTCAATTCTGCATTTACATTCCATTCCATGGACACATTCCATTCCACAGTCACATTTCGTTTTGCAGAGCATATTCTGCAGTTACATTCCATTTCACAATCATATTCCATTTTGCAACTTATATTCTATTTTGTAGTTACATTCCATTCCATAATCATATTCCATTCTGCAGCTTATATTCCATTCTACAGAATCTACATTCTGTAGCCACATCCCATTTTATAGCCACATTCCATTCTGCAGCTAATTCCACATTCTGCAGCTGATTCCATATTCTGCAGCCACATTCCATTCCATTCTGCAGCTCTGACACATTTGTACAGCCTACTAAAAAAATGATGAACCGGGAAATTGAAGGACTACATTTGAATACCACCATGCTAAAAGGTACCTGAAGAATCAACACCAAAGAAACGACAAAAAAAGGTTAGTTCTAAAGGTAAAGTTGCAAAATTTATTTTAATAGCAAGGTTAAAACATTAGCATGTATAATATGGATAATCATATGCTACCTTGACATGTCATTATTTGATTTGATTGGGACTTCCATCATATCATAGATCAGCCACATCATCCGCATTATGTTTTATAACGGTCCACAATAGACTCCCCCATTCATGATAAACAGTCATGACCTGTTGACGTGACATATCCATCTACATTTCTTCAAAACCCCAATCCATCTCACTTATTTCTACAAACCCTCGACGTCCTTCATCAGAGTTGTAATCCAGTTCACTTCAAAACAAAGAAGGATAATTCTGAAGGTTAGAATCTTCATAATAGAAGGCATGGGAATAATAGTCAGATAAGAACCCGTGGGAATAATAGTCAGATAAGAACTAGCAAAAATTTTCCAAGGAAGGGTTTGAAAATGGAATTCATCAACCCTTGAAATGTAGAAGGTGCATTGGTAAGGCCAAAAGGCATGACCAAAAATTCATAATGACCCTCATGAGTTTGAAATGTTGTTTTCGGAATATCTTCAGTCTTCATTCTAATTTGATGATATCCTGAACGAAGATCCAACTTGGTAAAACAAATTGCTCCATGTAATTCATCCAATAATTCATCAATCACAGGAATGGGAAATTTATATTTAATACTGAGCTTATTGAGCTCCCTATAATCCGGACACATGCGCCATGATCCATCCTTCTTGTGCACCAATACTACTGGAGCAGAGAAAGAACTTTGACTAGGTTGAATTATACCAGCCTCTAACATTTATGCAATCATATGTTCAATTTCACTCTTTTGGACATAAGGATATCTGTAAGGCCCGATGTTTGGAGGAACACTTCCTGGAATCAAATGAATAACATGATCATGATCACAAATAGGTGGGAGTCCTTTGGGAGTATCAAACACCTTGGAATTATTGTCCAAGACTTTTTGGAGATCTAGAGAAATAGATGATTTTGATGTTGGAACTTCTAGTGAGCATAATTGTGCAATTACACCTCGTTGTTCTTTCTTCAGAAGCTTTGTCATGAAATTAGAGCTTATTATCTTTCATGGCTTCCCTATGATACCCCGTAATTCGATTTCCTTTCCTTCCGAAAAAAAATTCAAGAAAATTAAAAGCTACCGTCCCCACAGATTGTAACCACTGTACTCCTAGTACAACGTCAACACCTCCCATTGGGATGGAAAGAATTGGACTATTCAATACATATTCCCCCATTGATAGCTTGATATTATGGAATTTCCAGAGAAATTTATAGTTCCTCCATTTGCAACCATCACTTGACATTCTGATGTTGGGTATAGGAAGAAATTCAATTCCTTGGCTACCTTACAATGAATAAAATTATGGGTACTACTCGAATCAATCAACACTATTACCTTTTTCTTCTTGATATGTCCTTCTATCTTGAGAGTTTGAGGAGTGGTAATTCCTGCCAATGCATTACATGATATGGTCGGGCTCATTTCTTCTTCTTCTAGGGTTGCTTCCTGGTGTATATCCTCTTCTTTTGAAGTTTCTTGTTCATTTTCTTCCTCCTCTTCACAATCTATGTAAAATAATTTCTTCTCACCACACTTATGACCTTTAGTGTATTTTCTATCACAACTGTAGCAAAGCCCTTTTGCTATTTTTTATTCCAGTTGTTGTGGTGTCAACCTTGTAGTTTGTGGAAATCTAGGAGTAGCAAAACTTCCATCTTTATAGATGTGAGTGGTAGGCTTCCTTGTCGCCATAATTTTACATTCATTTTTTCTTGCCAACCTGAATGCCTTCTCTAATGAATCTAGTTCCCAAACGTGAACTTCATGTTGGATGTTATCCTTTAAAGTCCCTATGAAGACATCAATCATGTGTTCCTCTGGAATATCAATTACCCTTATATTCAATTTTTGGAAGTCCTCAATGTGCTCCACCACTGAACCCTTTTGTTTGGGATTTATCAATTGGCTAAAGAAGGTGTTGCTCTTTGTATCCTCATAATGTGCTATCATTTCCTCCATAAAAATTGACCAAGTGAAAAAATTTTTATGGGATCAAAGCCATCGATATCATGCAAATGTATTTTGTTCTAAATGTAAAGTTGCAATGCGTACCTTTTGTGTTTTTTGCACATTATTGAGATCAAAATATTGCTCCATCTGTAGTATCCATGTTACGGGATCCTTGCCATCAAACTTCCTCATATCAATCTTTGGAATATGGTGGTTCTTTAATCCAACATTAGAGTTTATGAAATCACGATTAACATTATTTTGTTCTCATCATGAGTTTCCTCTACTATCTTTTCGCCATTAGGAATCGTTTCCTGTATCAACTTTGACAAACCTTCCTTCAAACCTTCCATGTCTTCCTTCAAACCTTCCATTTTTTCTTCCATACCATTCTTCAAACCATCCATCATACATTCCATGCCTTTCTTAAAACCATCCATCTTAGCTTCCATGATTTTTTTCAAAACATCCATTTCATTTTTTGTTGCTCTTTGCGAGAGCGAATTTTGGTGCACTTGCTCTTGTAATTTTGATAGATCATGTTGCAATTATTCATCTTCATGAGTCATAAGGCTTAATGGGTGTTGAATTCTTTTTAGGAGGAATTTTAGAACCCAATACTGATATCTATGCTCAATAGGCCTTTGGAATCACTTAAAACTGATTTTTCAAACAAGACTTATGCAATTTGAAAAAAAAACACACACATTTTTCTGATTTTGAGGAGCTCGATATTGAAAGTGAATTATACCTGTGATTTTGGATCTTCAATATCTGTAATTCGGCTCTGAATTATCCCTCTGAATCTTCTTTTGAATGCCATAGGTCTGACCTGATTTGGATCCTTGAAGGCAAATTTATGCCCAATCTCCTACGATGACCTAATTATGGACTGGTTCAGTAGAGCGAACTTATATGACTTGCCACGTGTCACTATTTCCTCCTTCGGCTCTAAAATTTATATGACGAAAAATATAGTCCGTGTAATTGTGGCCACTTTTTATAGAATCCCAATCCGATATTCAAAGAGAGAGTTATGATGTTTTTCCCACGGTCACCTCTTTGAGATGAAATTTGGGAGCCTGAAACAATCCTAACTTCCATAGATCACATCTCCCAAAATATTGTGAACCAAGATCTGAACTTTTTACAGGAGGTTTCTCAGGCTTTTAGCTTTGCTCTGTGAAAATGTTAGCTTTTGAAACCTCGTAGAAAAACATTTGTAGTGAAAATTCCGCGATGACCTGTTTAGGTTAAATTCTGGAGTCTGCAAAAATCCCTAACTTCCACAGATCATATCTCCGAAAATATTACGAACCAAGTTCTGAAATTTTGCGATGATGTTCTTAAGAATTTTGGCTTCGTACTCTAAAAATTTTAGATTCTGAACCTTCGTATAAAAAAATTTATAGCGAAAATCCCATTATGACCCATTTGGAGTAGCGAAACCCTAGAATCCAAATCTCTGATACCAAATGTTATAAACTAGCTCCAAAAATAGAAGAAAAGAGATATCAACGCCTTAGAAATAGCCACTTCGAGGAGGAAACCTCCAATACATTACATAAATTTACAATTATTGGATGATACAAATGAAAAAACCTCCTCTCTATATATAGAAGTCCATGGGGCCACAATGTAATCCTAGTGGGGCCACAATATAATCCTAGCCAACCTAAGAATAATAATGTAAGGGAACAATAATAACAATATGGGGGTTACAGAGGTACAGCAATAACAATAAGGGGGTTACACTAACAACAATAAGGGACTATACTAGTAATATAAGGATCTAACAGTGCAATCCCTACTGATAACAATTCCTCAATGAATGAGATCCTGCTTGCCTTGATTACACAATCCTCATTGGCATCTCCAATGTGTGTGTGGTTGCATGAATGCACCCACTAATGTCACAAATGATAGTCAAAATTTCCCTTTCACCTATCTCTCAACTGGGTCTCCACTAGATCTGACATGCATGTAGTTAACAATAGTAAATCTTCAGTTTCATGTGAGACCACTGCTTGTGAATTCATTAAATAATTAATTCACTGATCTCTCACTAGTGTATGTTCAGTTACAACTAGCACAACTGAGTTTAACTCACTTAAATTAGTTAAACTACTTTACAACTCACATAACTACACATCCAACTCTGTTACAACTTCGAATCACTTAGTTACAACTAAGTCCACTTGCATGTCCCACCAACCAACCTTTGAACTCGAAATTCCTTCAGCTAACTTGTTTTCCACTTCATTTAATTGATTTCAAGTGCTCCATGAGAATAGATTAATATTTATTGTCCAGCTATTATTAAGGGATAATAATAGTCGACATGCATCTATAAAAAGACATGTGATCTATAAATAGACTTCACACATACATCTAAAAATAGAACATCATCTATAAATAAAATTTTCTCACCATCTATAAATAGACTTCCACTATAAACGGAATTTTCCCATCCATTCTAAAAATAGGCTTACACCTAAAAATAGCCCAAGGCTCAATCCTAGTGTAGGTGCTTAATTTTCACTAGGATCATCATCTTGTTGAATCTCAACACTCCCTCTCAACAAGAAAGGGATTATCCTTCACCTCGATCTAGTCTCTATGGTATTCAAATTTGCTCCCAGTGAGCACCTTCGTCAAAATATCTGCATCCTGATCTTTCGTAGGAATGTACTGAAGCAACATGATCTTCTGCTTCACACAAAATCTGATATGATAATACAATATATCTATATTCTTAGATCTATCATGAAACACAGGATTAATCGAGAGTTTAATGCAACTCCAATTATCAAAATGAATCATTGTAGGATATAAATGAGAACCAAACAAACCTACCAGAATCTTTCTCATCCAGATAGCCTCACATGCAACTTGACTTGCTGCCATGTATTCGCCTTCTACTGAACTGAATGCCACAGAACTCTATTTCCTGCTGTACCAAGAAACAGTTGTAGATCCGATACTAAATATCCCCCCTGATGTGCTCTTTTTTTCCGTTGGGCTACCCACCCAATCTGCATCTGTGAAGCCATGCAACATCACCTCATCCGTATGTCTATACCATAAGCCATACTAGATGTGCCCCTCAGGTATCTTAGGACATGTTTTCCCACCTTCCAAAAGAGCTTGGTAGGCTTAGCCATCGCTTGACTAAGTTGTTTCACCGCATAGCATATTTCTCGTCTTGTATTCACTAAATAAATTAGCGAACCCACTAACTGTTGATAGACAGTAGCATCCACTACCTCTCCAGATGTAGCGTCCTCTTTCCTCCAGTTTTCGGGAAGAGGAGTATCCATGGGTTTGTAGCCCTCCATGCGAAACTTACCCAGTATCTCCTTTGCATACTTGCCTTGAGACACAAAAAGTTCACCATCTCGCCGCCGTATTTCCACTCCAATGAAATAATGAAGGAGGCCCATATCCTTCATCTCGAACTCCTTTGCAACGTCCTCCTTTCATGAGTGTATCAGCTTCTCATCACTAGTCAGTATTAAATCATCAACATAAAGAACAATGATTAAAGTCCTACCCTCCACCACAATTTGGTATAGGTTTGCATTCGCCTCACTCTTGGTGAAGACAAGTCCAGTGAAATAGTTGTCGATCTGAGTGTACCAAGCACAGGGTGCTTGCTTCAGCCCATACAATGCTCTTTTGAGTTTGCACATATGTGACTCGCTGTTGAAGATCTAAAATCGTTCAGGTTGCTCAATGTACACTTCTTCCTCAATGATCCCATTAAGGAACATAGTCTTCACATCCATCTGATGAATGTGCCAATCCATCTGCGCTACGAGAGCAAGGATTGTCCTTATGGAAGAATACTGTGCGACAGGTGCAAAGGTTTCTTCAGAATCTATCCCCTTGATCTGTGAGAAGCCCTGAGCCACAAAAATGGCCTTGTATTTCTCAGCACTCCCATTAGCAGCTTGCTTTACCTTTTATATCCATCCTGAGCCTACCACTGATTTATCAACCGGCCTTAGAAAAATTTCCCAAGCATTGTTTTTTACAATGGAGTCATACTCCTCCACCATTGCATCTACCCATGTGGGATCATGCACTAATTCCTAAAAGGAAGATGGCTCGATCACAAAACATTTGCACATGAGAGCCATGTATCCAGTAAATCGGTCAGGAGACTGTCTTTGTCTGCACTGTGAAGTAGGGATTCCTTCGTTCTGTGCAGCATCAAGTTTCAGCCTCTCAGCTTCTATGGTACGCCTTCTGCCAGTTCTGATGTTTGGCTCTGCGTGAGTGGAATCCTCCACCCCATGAACCTCTTCTTGATGTGCTCTTTCTGTCCATTGGGTTGCCTGCCCAATCTCCATCCGTGAAGCCATGCAACTTCACCTCATCCATCTGTCTGTACCATAAGCCATACTCAGATGTACCCCTGAGATATCTCAGGACATCCTTGGCCACCTTCCAAAAGAGCTTGGTAGGTTTAACCATCACTTGACTAAGCTGGTTCACCGCATAGCATATTTCTGATCTTGTATTTATTAAATACATTAGCAAACCCACTAACTGTTAATAGAAAGTAGCATCCACTACCTCTCCAGATGTAGCGTCCTCTTTCCTTCAGATTCCTGGAATAGGAGTATCCATGGGTTTGCAGCCCTCCATGTGAAACTTACCTAGTATCTCCCTTGCATACTTGCCTTGAGACACAAAAATTTCACCTTCTCACTGCCATATTTCCAATCCAAGAAAATAATGAAGGAGGCCCATAGCCTTCATCTCAAATTCCTTTACAAGGTCCTCCTTGCATGAGTGTATCAACTGCTCATCACTAGTTAGTATTAAGTCATCAACATAAAGAACAATGATTAAAATCTTACCCTCCACCACAATTTGGTATAGGTTTGCATCCGCCTCACTCTTGGTGAAGCCAAGTCCGGTGAAATAGTTGTCGATTCAAGTGTACCAAGCATGGGTGCTTGCTTCAGCCCATACAATGCTCTTTTGAGTCTTCACACATGCAACTCGCTGCTGAAGATCTCAAATCCTTTAGGTTGTTCAATGTACACTTATTCCTCAATGATCCCATGAAGGAACATAGTCTTCACATCCATCTAATGAATGTGCCAACCCATCTGTGCTGAGAGAGCAAGGATGGTCCTTATGGAAGAATATCGTGCGATGGGTGCAAAGGTTTCTTCATAATCAATCCCTTCAATCTGTGAGAAGCACTGAGCCTGTATTTCTCAACACTCCCATCAGTAGCTTGCTTTACCTTGTAGATCCATCTTGAACCTACCACTGATTTATCAACTGGCCTTGGAACAATTTCCCAAGCATTGTTTTTGACAATGGAGTCATACTCCTCCACCATTGCATCTACCCATGTGGGATCATCCACTGATTCCTAAAAGGAAGATGGCTCGGTCACAAAACATTTGCACATGAGAGCCATGTATCCAGTAAATCGGTCAGGAGACTGTCTTTGTCTGCACTGTGAAGTAGGGATTTCTTCATTCTGTGCAGCATCAAGTTTCAGCCTCTCAGCTTCTATGGTACGCCTTCTGCCAGTTCTGATGTTTGGCTCTGCGTGAGTGGAATCCTCCACCCCATGAACCTCTTTTTGTGGCTAATCCACATCTAGAGAATTATGTTTGGGAACCAAAATTTCCTCCTCTGCATGTAATTATACCTCCCTCTCAAGCGACAACTTCATGGCTTTCTCCTCATTGAATTTTATATCCCATCACACCACAATCATTTGACTGTTTGGAAAATATACATGATAATTATGGGATGTTTCTATGTACCTCACAAATATCCCAACTACATCAGTTGGCTCCAGCTTCTTCCTGGCGTTCTTGGTCACATGCACATAAACAGATGAGCCAAAAATCTTAAAATGAGAAACATCTGGTTTCTTACCAGTAAAAGCTTCTTCAGATGTACTCATGTGAAGTACTCTATGAGGACAACGGTTTTGTACATAAACCACAGTGTTGCATGCTTCCACCCACAAATTCATTGGTAGGCCCTAATCATGCAGCATTTCTCGTGTTGCACCCACGATCATTCTGTTCTTCCTCTCTGCGACGCCATTTTGTTGTGGGTTATGAGGCGCTATGAGTTCTATTTGAATTCCTTCTTTGCTGCAGAAGTTTTTGAATTCGTTAAAGATATATTCTCCACCATTATCGCTCCTCAGAACCTTCACTTGCTTCCTTGACTCTTTCTCCACCAATGCCTTAAACTCACAGAACTTTGAGAATGTTTGATCCTTCTTCTGCATGAAGAAGATCCAGCATTTATGAGAAAATTCATCAACAAAAATAGCATAATACCTGTGTTTTGTTGTTGAAGCAACCGAGAATGGTCCACACAAGTCTGTGTGAACTCTCTCCAGGATCACCAAAGCACGGTTCTCCTTTTCATGAGAGGTGGACTTTACATACTTTCCCATGGTGCAACCCTTGCACTGATCTAACTGAGCAAGTGTTCCCATTGGAAGTCCAGTGGATATTTATTACATGAATTTCAAGGCTCCATGATGAAGATGGCCCAATCGCCTGTGCCATAATTAACCCTCATCCCGACTCACCACTTTTTCTGCCTTGCCCATCATGGCAGCGCAACCATCTACCTCCAGCTTGTAGAGATTCTTAACTCGAATCCCTATCCTCTTGGCTTGACCCGTTGTTTTATGTCGCAGGAAAGATTTTCAATCGCTGAAAGCAACATTATAGCCTCTATATTTCAACATCGCGACTGAGACCAAGTTTTTCTTGAGACCTGGAACATGCATAACATATTTCAATTGAAATGGTTTACCTGACTCCCTCTCAAAGGTAATGGTACCAATTCCAGTCACACTGTATCGTCCATCGTCACCCATCTATATATGCATTTGGAGATCTTTCTCCTCCAAGTCACTGAAAAGCTCCTTATCTCCCGTCATGTGGAAGGAAGCACCACTATCAAGATACCACAGCAATTTCATTGCGCTTGATACCAAGAATGTGATCAAGTATAAATCAAGTTCAAATTGCGAGGCAAGGGCCTCACCAGCTGTAGCTACAACAACCTTATTGTTCTTCTTCTTCTGTGGGTAGTTAGTGGCGAGATGCCCATGTTCGTGACAGTGAAAACACTTCACCTTGGACAAATCTAAATTCTTGCCTTTAGACTTGGATTTTGAATGGAATTTCTTCCCCTTCCATTTCCTTTTCTTGGAAGCCAAAGCACAATCCTCTTCATCATCATGATTTGATGAAGAGACATCTCTAGTGTTCTGCATGAACTCCTCCTGCACTAGATCCGACCACAGTCGTTCCCAATCTGGCAGTTTTTCCCGTCCGTTGACAAAGTCTTCATAACTGTGTCAGCTCTTAGGAAGTCCCAAGAGAGCCAAGCTCACCAAATCATCATCAAAAACAGTGATTCCCACACTCCCCATTTCATCCTGACATTGGACAAACTTTGTGAGATACTTTAGAATATTGTCGCTCTTTTCCATCTTGATCTTTCTGAGTTTATCCTTCAACGCCAATTTCCTATGGTCACTGCTGCTTTGGAAAAGATCCCTCAAAGCCTTCCACATAGCATATGGAGTGACTTTCCCATGAAGGCTTGATACAATGTGGTCTTGTACACCTTTCAACAAAATACTTCACGCCTTTGCTACTTTATTTTTCCATGCATCAAGTAATGCAACATCCTTCAAAGTGGGCTTAGGAACATCACTGTCGATGAATTCCTTCAAGCCATTATGTTCAAGCACTGCCTCTATCCTGTCCTTCCAGCCTATGTAGTTCAAGCTTCCCTCAAGTGCATACTCTAGCCCCAAGCCATTGAAAGCCATTTCAATGATTACTCAAATGTCACACCAAGAAATTCTTGCAGCAAATTCGAATTATTTCCACCAACAAACTCAGTTACTACTTTAGAATTGCAATCATCTTAGCTCCAATACCATGTATAAATTTTAATACAAATTATGTATTGCATGGATTATCCTGATCTAACAATTATATGCCACTGTTAAATACATAATTGCTTCTACAAAAATCTTGCGGAATTTAAAACACAATCTCCAATTGCAAACACATGAAGAAAGATCAATCACACATAACACATATGTTTTTACCAGGAAAGCATAAAGCTAAAAACCCCACTATCATATATTATGTATATATCATGGATCATGAAACAATCTCATACAAAACCCTAATCCAAGAGCTCTTAGTACAATATACAATCGTCTCACACTGTCATACAAAAATTGGAGAATACATGTGCCAATTTACTGCCTCCTAACAACCTGCCTCCATTGCGCAATCCCTGTTGATAACAATCCCTCAATGAATGAGATCTTTATTTCCTTAACTGCGCAATCCTCATTGGCATATCCAATGTGTGTGTGGTTGCATGAGTGCACTCACTAATGTCACAAGTGATATTCAAACTATCCCTTTCACCTATCTCTCAACTGGGTCTCCACTGTATCTGACATGCATGTAGTTAACAATAGTAAATCTTCAGTTGCATGTGAGACCACTGCCTGTGAATTAATTAAATAATTAATTTATTGATCTCTCACTAGTGTATGTTCAGTTACAACTAGCACAACTAAGTTTAACTCACTTAACTGAGTTAAACTACTTTACAACTCACATAACAACACATCCAACTCTGTTACAACTTCGAATCACTCAGTTACAATTAAGTCCACTTGCATGTCCCACCAAAAAACCTCTGAACTTGAAATTCCTTCAGGTAACTGGTTTTCCACTTCAATTAACCGATTTCAAGCGCTCCATGAGAATAGATTAATATTTATTGTCCAACTATTATTGAGGGATAATAATAGTCGACATGCATCTATAAATGGACATCGCACATACATCTAAAAATAGAACATCATCTATAAATATAATTTGTTCACCATCTATAAATAGACTTATGCTATAAATAGAATTTTCTCATCCGCTCTCAAAATATACTTACACCTAAAAATAGCCCCAAGGCTCAATCCTAGTGTAGGTGCTTAATTTTCACTAGGATCATCATCTTGTTGAATCTCAACACAATCAATAGCTTTTGATTCATTTCTATGAAAATTATTTTAACTTAAGAACACTTCCCTTTTTTCCTTCTTTTAAAATTAGTTTTACACATTTAAATTTCACTAGATTCATTTGATTCCTTTCACAGTTCTAAATTACATTTAGACATAAAGAAAAATGTTGGAACACCTAATCCTACATGGGTAGGTGTGGAATGCGAAAAGTCACAATGGAGTCCAAGTGACCTTGGAATGTGAAACCAAGAGTCACACCATTGTACTATAAATGTACATCTTTGTATAATGGAAAATAAGAAAGCCTCACGCTTATCTTTCATTGTGTGTTGAGTCTCTTGTGTGTGTGTGTTATTCTCCTCATACACCATGTGTGTGCTTCAACATGGTGTTTAACATGGTATCAGAGCGGGTGATTGCTGGCCCTGCTTCACCTTGAGTGAGCCATTTGTGTTTATGGCTTG